>JAGFMF010011568.1:15273149-15312495 GCA_019455555.1 Galemys pyrenaicus | reverse complement strand
CTTCCTTCCTTCCTTCCTTCCTTCCTTCCTTCCTTCCTTCCTTCCTTCCTTCCTTCCTTCCTTCCTTCCTTCCTTCCTTCCTTCCTTCCTTCCTTCTCCGCTTAGTGTAAAAACTCAGGGAATCAGAGATTCATGAGACGGAAGGACTCTAGGGATCTGAGCCACTACATTAAGAAAGGCTGCCCATCCATTAGACCAACTTTCTTGGACTATTGATTAAAAAATAAAATACAGTAGGGTTAAGTCTCCAAAATTTGGTCATAGCAGTAACCATTGCTGAACAAAGATAGGAGATTTCCCCTGGACGAGGTCTGAGAATGGAAGGCAGATCTTTTCATAATACAATTGTTAGGGAGAAGGGTAGTCCTGAATGGATTACACAGATGGGTTTGTGGACTCCAATCCCCACTCCAGACCACCAGTGTTCCAGAACCACAAATCCGATAAGATGATTACCAAAGAGTGGCTCACTGGGACTTGACGGTGGAGTTAAGCAGCCAGGCTGGCTATAAAGCCAGAGAGGTGAGCTGTGTGCTCATTCTCTCTTCCTTCAGAGCCATCTCCCTTGATTCAGAGTCAGCTCTCAATGTACCATTGCATTCCAACTCAGAAGATCTGGTAGGATAATTATGGATTTGTCTCCCTCTCTTCTTTTATGTTATTTCTACTTTATTCCTCTTCTCTTGTAAAATAAAACCCTTTAATAACTTTTCTCACATTTGCCTGAAGTTGGGGCTCATTATAAAAGTCTTCTGAGCGTGCGGGTGAGGACCCAGTCAGGGAAACCTATTTTATATTAGGGTTGCCCTGTAACACTCTTAGTGCATTCAATTGTGTTGCTTCCTCTCTCATTTACTCTAATCCAAAAATGGAATCTTTTATCTAGTATGTTTTCAGAGGAAAACATTGTTTCTGGGTGATATTTATTCTTTTGTAAATTTTACTTAATGCAGGGTCAACCCTTTATGTGGAGTTATTAAACGGTCATGTGTTTCAAAAGTATGTTTTGAAACTTAAAGGTGAGTATTGCCTGAAAACTTTCTCTTTGCATTCTCATTGCTATAATCTATGTGAAGCATTGGCTACTACTGGTTGAATGGAAGTTAGGTAACTTCTCGATAGGGTGGTTTGGGGAGAGGTGATAAAACCCAACTGAAATAATCTCTTCTTTCTTCCTGCAATTTACAGCCATGGCACCAATAGTGACTTGCTATGTAACCCTAGTCATAACCCCTAAAACTCAATATTTACTTTCTCTTAGAGGTGTTCAGATGAGCTCTGGCAGCATCTGCCTTAGTGACAGGTATTTGTACTTTCTTCCTTTATTTGTACTTTCTTAGCTGATTTGCCCTTCTGATCTACCTTCTACTTCTTTAAACATGTTCATCTCTGCAACCAAATTATCCTCAATCTTGATGGTTGGGACTCATTTGAATCATTAAGCTTACTGTACTTTATTGTGTTCTCAATAATAAAATGCTTATTTTATAAAGTATTTATCAGAGGATAAGCAAAATATCCTAAGTCTAAAATTTGGAGAGTAGAAACTATCTACCCATTCTTCACTTTCTGAAACAGTGGCTTTTTTGGGAGGTGTTTTTGCTATTGTGGATTTGGAAGCCCCACTAAAATTTAGAGGAGGCCAACTAAATCTATCCCCTGACCTGAATTTCTGAAATTAAGGAAAAGATTTTCCAGGTATGGATTGAATGAAGAACTATGGTAAGATAAAGAATTCCTTTTTGTAAGTTTTAGATCAGTAAAGAAAAAGACCCTGAAAATGGACACAGGGAGATGAGATCACATACTTAGGACCCTGGTTATGTCAAGGGAAGGCTAGCACTTGTATGATTGTGTCAGTCAGTGCACCAGTTCCTTCAGATAGTGAGGTTTCAGCGTTTGGACAGTGAAAGATGCTTGTATTTGATTTTTGAACTGAAATTGTACATTTTGGATAATGAAAGGTCACTACATTTCCAGCTTGTTTTTGGCAAGATCTTTAAAAGGGTATTTTACCAGACTCTTTTCTTTGTTATGTTAGTCAGTGTTCTTATTCACTTTGCAGATAGACATTTAATATCAGTTTTAGAATTATTGAGGTGTTAGCATGATTAACAGGAACTTAAATATTGTTGACCTCATGAAAAATGGAATATCTCTTATAGACTTGGAAGGCATCACCTCATGCATTCTTTGCACTTCTCAGATAATGAAGCTGAGATCCAGAAAAGTAAAACACATGTTTAAGGATATCTTTCTTTGGACAGAGTGAGAAGGACTGTGAAGAAAGGCATATTCACTAGGAAAAGAGTAGGGGGCAAGGAGATACTCTCAGTAATAGGGAATGTATTTGTATCATACTAAATCCTATTATGTGTATCCATATACACACGTACATGTACACATATGCTAGGTAAATGTATGCTCTCAATCCTCCTTCCTCTCTCTATACAAACATGTACACATACACGTACTTATTTGCTTCATTAAGCAAAAAACATAGAAAACCAATATATTAAAGTGTAATAAACAATATGTGTTATTGTTTCTCTAGTTTATGAGTTATGTACATATGCTTAGAAGCCTTGATAGTTGAATCACCTTATAAATTGAAAACAAACAAATGAATGATGTTCCCAAATATGCAAAACAAAGCAGTTTGGAAATTCAAGGGACAAGTTGTAGTAACAATGAACTTAACTATAATAATCGTTGTGAATAAGCAAAGGATTTTGATGTTCATTAAGTTCTTGTAACACCGTAATGGCTAGTTGAAGGAGTGTCATTCTGAAGACATAGAAACTTTTAACACAACAAATATGCAACAGAACAAAATTCAAACACAAATTTTCTCCAGACTTTTCACCACTCCAGCTACACGTCGCCTCCTTAACCATCTAGGAAAAGCAAGTTCAACTTCCCCCTTGTATGTTCCACATCTACCTCTTTCCAGACTGGAGGCTCTCCAGATGCACAGGTCCCAGTGTTGGTTAGGGCTGCTGTACACACTCAAGGAGTCACTGCCCTCTAGTGCACATCGAAGGCACTCAAATGGGATCAGCTGTTCTTGTGAACTAGAAGCTCAGCACCCACAGTAAGGGAATTTTACACTGGAAAAATATCAAGACCCAGCAGTTTGCAGAGATAAAAAAATTCTGCCTCAACCACCTAATTCCCCAAAACCCATAAATTGAAGAGGATGACTATCAGTAAAATCTAGAAACTTAAAACCAATTTGAAACTTAGCTCATTGGTATATGTTACTGCTACTAATCTTTTTTTTTCTTTCATGAGTGTGACATACACAGCTTCAAAAATGGTGTTGGAATGTGGGGTAGGGTTCACAGGCGAAGCCTGGCTGGACAGAACAAGTTTCCCAACCTTTTTTGTGCATAGTTCAAGAATCTGTAGGAATCCTTTCAGACAACACTGCTCATTTCTCAATTAGTGTCTTGATGTTTCTAGTACACATAAGTGAAGATGGGAAAAAAAAATTAGGAAATAGGACTTTTGCATTTAGACCTGTAGCACTACTCATAGTACCCAGCTACGTGCCGTGCCCTATGCCACATCAGGAAATACAAGAGGAGAATCAGGCTGCGTTGCTACACTCAAGAAACCTGCCGTGCAGCGGTCTTTTATGCTCTTAAATGCATTCTATTGGTTGACTTGACATCTCCAAGTTGAATATAACATTAGCTAATTCTTTGAAAGAAATGGCAGCATGGCAATTCCAGGTAAGATACAAGACTCAGGAACTCATACATAGGAATAATCAGAATCACACACGAAGAACTAACAGTGTATTTCAAAACAAACATTAAACTGCCTTTTCAATGGGCTGTACCCCAAGGACTAGAGTTCAAAGGGCAGACTTTATCATAATAACACATTTATACTGAAAATATTCAAGACAGGTAGCAATTCCAAGTTTAATTTGGTCCCTTTCCTGGCCATCAACTTTAATTATATACTAGACTATCTGTATGGTGTTTTTCATGCAAATACCCTTATTAGAGTAGCTCTTGAAGAACTGATCCACTTTCCTTCTCTGGCTGTAGCCTATAGCTTTTGACTTCAGCCTGCACACTCTTCTCCTCCCACATGTCACATCCCCCATCACTGTGAAATAGAAACTCTGAGTGTATGAATGTCAAAACAATGTGCTAATGTGGAATCCAGCCACCCAAGTTTGTTCTGAGCACAGCTATTGCGAAATCCAATCTATTTTATCACTCTGTCTTCGTGCTGGATTTAGCAGCTTCATAATTCCACACCTCTGTCAACGAGACCCTCATTATGCAGGCTTCTAAACATTTTACTTGGGGAAAGAATAAACAACATATTTAGTACTAATGAGGTGAGATATTGCTTTTTTATTTGCATTACTGTTTAATGATTGTGATATCTCCAGCACTTTGAGCTCTGGGAGCTTGTTTTGATTGATGCAGTTTTTCAGCAAGCAGCTCTTGCAGACAACCAGCTACTTGCACAGTCAGTTTGTCACATGTTTGGGATGTGTGGCTTCAGAATTATAGCAAAATGGAGTGCCCATCTCCACTCACCATGCATGCTACACAGGTAGTAATGCTACTCACTTTGTTTAGGTTTAGATTTAGACTTTAGCATAAATATTGAAAATGGACTGTACAACAACCAGAGAAATTTAATCATAACATTTTCCCCTTCTTTTTTCTTACAACGATTGCAAAATGTTAACAGTTTTAAATGTTTTCCTTGATCCTAATTCATCCTAATTCTTCCTGCCTCAAAGTTCATTTACTCAGTCATCACTTAGTGCCATCTTACAGAATAGAATGTAATACTCCTTACTCACTGCAAACTCAGCGTGACCTACAGCAGCAACTTTGGGGCTCTAGCTGGAGAGAGATGGGGAACAATAGAATAATTACAAATATACTTCACCATAGGTCAAATGCAAAGACAAAATGAAAAGATTAGAGTCTTTGTATCCAGGCACTGCTATATTTGAATCCCAGCTGTGCTCCTTAGTAGCTCTGTAAATTTATGCTTGTTATTTAATTCATTTGACACTCAGGTTCTTTATCAATTAATGGGGATTAAAAACATATGAACTTCATTGTATTCTAAGGATTAATAAGATAATGCATGTAAAATTCCATTGTTCAAACCCTGGTGCATATCAAACACTCAACACTTATTACTATTATTGTTAAAGCACTCACAGCAGAGTGATACAGGTACACAAATAATCAACACAGAAAAATAGAAGTGGTACTAGAACAAAGTTTGCACAAGAAGACTGAAGGAGGGCAGCTTTTATTTTTCTTTGTGTTTAATCCCTGAGGTTTGAATGCAAAAGCATTTTTCCATTCACACCCAAAAGGAAGCCATACTAACCTAGCAGAGGTCCTTTTCCAAAAGAAGAAATAAAAAAGACCAAAGTTGGAAAACGTGTAGCTGGGAAACTCTCCATTCAAGAGATATATTTTCTGCCTCTGTTCACAACCTAAATATGAAACCTGAAGATCTGGGTTTCAATCTTGACCCTAATCCCTCCCAGTCTAAAACTGGAGCTCTATTCCATTTATATTAGACAACAGTTGTGAGACTCACATAGCGTAATGCAACAGAGACTCTTTAGACTAAAACTCTTTATATATTATATATGCTTGTTACTATACTCTAACTCAGTTGGAAAATAAGATACCACTTATCTAACAATTCCATTTAAATTTACTCATGGTTTTAGTTAATTAGTAAATGTGAGTCATAGCAATAGTTAATTTATTTTGTTTTTTCCTTCCAAAATGCCTGGGGTGAGAGATCCACTTTAACATCATGATATTATTTCATGGCAAAAGACTAAGTCTAAAAGAGAAGACTATGTTTTAGTAACTATAGGTCATTTTCATTGCAGTATTTACCCAGAAAATCTCTATGGTCCATGCAACATTAAAAGAGAAAAGAGGATGCTAGGAATTAAGTGAAACAGAAGTTTCACAATGAATAAGCAGAATTTATGGAAATATTTAAAATGCTACAGGGGTGAAACTTGATGAATTTGACCTCAATAGGACATCAGAATACCTCTTTCAAAAAAAAAAAAATCCATGGCTCATGAATGTATTAAAGGAAGTGAAAGACATTTTCCATTTTCATGTTTTAAATTTTATTTATATATTTTTGACATCAATTGTGGTTCCCATGGACTTTCCTCTAGCATTTCACCCATGCACCATCACCTCTGTCCCTTGTGTGAAAGACAGTTTCATTTATTTTCTGGTTATTTCATTTACTATTTTCATTTACACACTATCTATGTTTTTGTTAAGGGTGTCTTTGCTATGAAATGTTATGAAATAAAATACATTAATAAGCATAATTGGCATAACATTAAACCATGATCATCAACTTTGTTTTACTTGCTCAGTATTTTATATTATATATTGTCTCCAAATTTATCTTTGTAAACACATGAATCACAGTAAGGTATCATGAAGCATAGAATAATTTCATCTTTAAATTAACATTGAAAACCACTATTCTAGAGTACAACAAGAACAAGAATTTCTTAACAAAAATAAAGTTTCTTGATTTGGAACTGGTTTTGAAGAAATTCCAATATGTAGTTTAAGTTCATTCCTGGCTTTAATGGGGACTTTACTTAGTCATAAGCGTTTAGTGAATTCCTTCTTTGTTCTAGGCACTGTGCTTAGGCCTGGATTCTTACATGGTATATGTCAAAATGGTGATGCTTTTGCACAATGATCGACCCCATGGTCTATGGCCTCACTCTCAATGTCATAACCCTAACATGTGGCATGAATGGGAGGCAGAATGTGTGAGCACAGAGATTTGAGAACAGGTGAGAAAAGGTGGGAATGAATGAGAAGAAACAGGAGAGGTTTGAGGCCTCCCAAAACTCTCACTGAAAAAGAATTTCAGATGTCACTTACTTTCCATAAATAACTGTTTATAGGTGAGTTCTAAATTTTTATAGCTCCAAGGAAATGCCAAATTTAATGTTCCATATTATAGAATACATAGCAAATTGTTACATTAAAATAAGAATTGGCTAGAGATTTGAAGTTGTTTGAGTCTGTCTTTATAATGTTTTGGTATATGGTAATCATACTCTGCAGTAAAATAGGGTAAAACAAACCTTTCATAAAGGGAGAATTAAATAAAAATTTCGGTACTCACAACTGTAATTACAAAGGATTAGGTAGGTATTTGAGCTTGGACACTATGGAGAGTTATTTTCATTTATGCTTGGTTAAATGCATGCAATGCTGCTACAATTTATTGTGATTATAACCAACATAGTTGGCATCCTATAAACTAGAAATACAGGTTGAAACACCATTTAACTTAAATCTTTTCCAAGTCAGTGGCAATAAGTGACTAGTCTTACTACAAGAAAGGACAAGAATTAGTTGATATTACTTATGATTTAACTGAATGTTTTTTTGTGTTAAAACACATCTTGCAAATTTACTCATTTTTGGAATTCATTTCTTTCCCCACAATATTAATAACAGCAGAGAGAGAATCTGGGCTCTTTTAGTAAAATGTCATATGTGTATCTACAAAAGCATGGAAAAGGCATGGAAATCAACCTTTCGAGAATTAATTCCTTTCAACCCCTCCAGCTTTCATGCATTGTCCTTTTATGAGCCATCTTTCTGCCCCTGCCTGAGGCAGGGTCAAAGGGAGATGGTGACACTTTCATGCTGAGAATAGCAGCACTGCTCTTAGGCAGGACATTTTTCATCTCATATATGAATTTTGACAAATGTAGTTGCTTATTGGTCTACTGTCTCTTGTATCTCAACCTGCTGCCCATTTTTTTGATGCTGGAGTTATCCAATCTTTATTCTTTTTTACCAGCGATACCTACTGGGGATTACTTAAATATGTTCAAATTTGAACCCGTGTCTGAGATGCAAGTTCTCATCCATCTTACTTTCTCTGTGATTCTCTGAACACCTGGGGGAGGAATTGTTACATTTCACTTGGTGAGATGGTGGGTAGGGAATAGGTGGATAACCAAACAGTGACGGACTCAAACAGAAATTACAGACTTCCACAGAAGTAAATACAGAATCTGTTTTCTATAGACATATGGAGTTGCATATTATAAATGATAAGGAAAGTAACATACTTGATGACAGTCAATAGCAATCACTTAAATACACTAAACGTACCATGGATGCATTTCTGTAAGTCAATGTGATGTATTACAATTAAGTGGACAGAGTAGTGTACACTTTGTTGTAGTTAAAAAAAAATCAGTTTGTCCAGGGTCACACAGCTCATCATAAATAAACCATGAGAGAAGAACAGGAACAGAAAAAACAACAACCAAAAAACCCCTTGTAGTTATAATGAAGGTAGATAGGAGTGTTAGACAGATGATTCCATAGCAATTTCCATCTTTTCCCAATGTTCTAAGTCAGATGTTGGTACTATTCACTGGTGTCTTCCATTTTTAGTCCCAGAAGTAAATATTTACAGTGGACATTCATTACTGGTAGACTTTTGGGGCATGAAAGAAGTGTCGACACAGAAAATGTTTCTAAAAGCTGAATGTGGATTCCTGCTTGATTTTTAAAAATTATACTAACGTATCAGTAAATTTAACATTAATTTGAAATTTGAGATTTTATATTTAGTTCAGTAGGCACTAATTATCAATTATTCTATGCTTTGTTTTATTTTCATTGACCTGATCTATCTCCCACCTTATTCTAATCAGTGCCTTTAATATGAGCATGGGGTGTGGAGAGATTATCAGATGTTAGTTACAGGAATACTTGACTGGAGTTGGGGATTGAAGTTGGAATAGAATATTCCTACTCTGTACAACACAAGTTATTAAGTATCAGTCATAGACAAGGGGGAAGGATGGATACTTAAATACTTGCATTACAAAATTAAAATGCTAGTGGACACAAAGATCAGAGTAAAAAATTCAGTTTGTTGAACCAAAAGTTCATATCGACAGAAGAGGGAATAAATAAGAACGATTCCTAAGTGACTTTAACACATATTAATTTCTTTAGGTACCAGAAAGTAAGAGGCCCTGAGATGCTAAACTTGCTAAGACAGAGTGACATACCTATTGGGCAAATGTTGATGCTTCTGGCATCTCTTAGCAGTTTATACTAAAGCTGTTACTGTCAAATCATTAAGTTTTCTTTCTTATATTTAACACACAGAGTTAGAACTCATAAGTAGAGGAATTTTTGGAATGAACTAGCTTGACTTAGATTGAGATGAAACCAATTAGCAAAAAAAAAAAAAAAGGTGAAATTTAAGAACATCTATGAAAATTTGATTCCCTGGTTATACATTAAATTAACCTAGAGAGCTGAATTGATATTGTTTTTGGCTTGTTTTGGCTTGATTTGGTTTGTTTTTCAAATATCCCAATGCTGGGGTTTCATTGAAACAAATTTAATACATTTTCTGGAGATTGGTCTCAGGCATGAATATTTACTCTAAATCTTTCAAGATGATTTAAATGCACAAGCAAAATAAAGAATGACTAACCTAATTCTACTGGTCCTTAAAGTCAAGTTTAACCTTATAGGGAGAATTGGGACTTTCATTGACTGAATTTTGAAGTATAAAATATTAAAGAGGGGAAGAATGGTTATTATTCACTGGGAATTTATCTTCATTATGTTAATTAATTTATTTGATAAACATTTATTGAATGACTACTCTGTGCCAAGCACAGGTATAAAAAATAGGAACAAACAGTAGAAGCACAAGCAGAAACTTGTTCTGTCTTTTTAAAGTTCAAAATGCATCAGTTTTCTACCCATATAACAAAAAATGAATCAGGAACAGTTCAAGGCCATTTCAGGAATTTCTTTGCACCTCTTTATTTGCTTTCATCCTCTCTTTCATGGGCTTTCTTAGCTTGGTTTGAGATCTTCTGCCCTGTAACTTTGATTCTGCCTGTGGGCTTTTAAGCCTGGTATTTTTATGTGACCTAATTACAATTTCACTCTTAGATCCTCTAGTACCTTTGGTCTTTACAGTGCTCTGACTCTTGCTGCTCCAGCTGCCTTGGTTGGATTTTTGCTCTTTAAAGAATAATCTCTTTGATAGTTCTAGTTCACTAGTAAAACGGGAGAATGATTTTGGTACACAATGGGATTAAGAACCACAGCTCTAAAGAACATAAAAAGGTGGAAGAAACTCCACGATTAGTAGCTTTTTTTTTTTTTTTAACTCACTAGGAACTTCAACAAATTATATGCCTTCTTTGCTTCAAAACCTATGGGAAGTTCATAATATGAATTCTATTGACTCTTTATGGAGAAGGGGAAGAAAAGGAAACCCCCCCAAAGAACCTTTTGCACAGTCTGCCTGGCTTGGGTTAGGACTCAGTTTCTTTAGGGCATATAATTTGTCTAAGGGTTTTTACATTCTGAAGACATACTTTTGACTGAATTGTTTTAAAGTTACTTTATTCTGCAAGACCATAACCATAGCTCTTCTTTCAAAAAAACTTCATTCTTCCCAAACCCAGATGCTTTTTGGAAGAAAAAAGAAAGCGAGGTAATATCAAAAGCAGATGAAGTGACAGTCAATAATGGATCAGCACTTTTTGTGTGAAAAGAAAAATAAGTGTCATCTACCGCTAAAGATTAACAGGTACCCTTTAATTTATTTTGAAAACCTGGTGACTAGTTGTATAACTCCATCACATCTCCCTAAAAGTATTTGTGTTCCCTGTGGACACAGTATGGGGCTTCTCAGCTGTTCTAACATCTCCCTTTAATTACACAGCAGGCCATTGTGTACTTCACTCTCACACACAGACTTCCCAGCTAGCAGCATCATTGTACTGAACACAGTATGTGGCCTCTCCATTTTTGCAAAATAGCTTTCTTATAGAAATTTCATCCATAGACTAATGGTTTCACTCCAGATTGTCTTCCCCATGTGGAAATATCACATTTTTGCTATTAGACTTTTTCTTCTTACCTTTACCTAAATCACAATATTTTCCTCTGAAGGGAAAGTCATGAAAAAAAATGCATTGTTGGACCGATAATTGTAAGAAAAGCCTTAAGATATGTTAATCTTTGATGTTTCAGAAATTCCAGATACTTTCTCTTATTTTGACATGAAAATTTCATGTTTTATTTCTTTTAAAATATTTTTCATTTAAAAAGTAGTAAGTCTCCTAGGATTTTCCTAATTCATACATGGCTTCATATTTAGATGTATTCTTGTTTGGAATCAAGTCAGTATTCTTAATGCAGAAATTATATAAAGGAATTTTTTAAAAAGCAAGCTGGCTTATTATTTCCAAATCATCTTTATTATTTTACTCAAATCTTCAGTGTTTATGGTCTCAATTTATTAGCAGAACTATTAGCATATTAGAAAAATGTCCATCAATTATGTTGCTTGTATTTTAATTCATTCCTTTTTTTTCTTCAATAATCATCAACTGTTGGGAGGCATTGTGCAACAATTGCTTATAGACAATATAAACATGAGGAGAACACTGCTTAGTCTATATCCTTGGAAATTTGAAATTTAAATAGCGAAAGGGATGGAAATCCAGAATAAAATAATGCCACCAGAATTTGATGAATGTCGTAAGAGATATATGACATTCATAGGAGAGCAAATAGCAGATTTATAGGACAGCAAACAAAGACATTCAGTTAGACTAGGGAAGTCCCTATTTTTCATTCATTTAAAAGTATCAACTCCACTACTCCTATGAATAAGTGAACAAAATGTCTTTAAGACATTAGGTTGTGCTTAGTTAGATATTAGCCATGCCCGTTTTGCAATGAAAGATTGTTGCCTTTGCCCATGAAACAATGTGTGCAAACACAAGCTGTGACCCTTACTCATCTTCTCAAGTCACTGAAAGTAGGACATAGAGAGCTGGCAGCTGCCCTACCTACTGGCACAGATGCAGTGCCTTCAGGAAGCCCCACTAATGGCCAGCCAACTCCACACACTGCCAGTTACCTGCACAGACCAGGAACCAGGCTGTTCTTTCTTGATTATATCCACTCTTACTTGACACATTCATTTCCATCAACTTGCTTCATAAACCCTGGAGTTATCTTACTGAAATTTATTTTAGGTTCCTCAATGTCATGTAAAGATAAATGCTTGACATTACATAGTAGTATGCTATAAGTAGTGAAGGGAAATTACTAATGATAATAAAAACAACTCATTATCTTTACATATATTTTATAGTTTGTGACACACTGCCTTTATTTTCTAATTTGCTCCTTGCAACAGCTATGCAAACTAGTTATGCAGTTATCATTGTTCATATTTTATAGGTAGTGAAAAAAATGGCAAAAGAGATCATGTGATTTGTCAGAGACACGCAATCTTTAAATGCTATTGCCAGGACTCAAACACCAAGATTTCTGACTCTAAATTCATTGTTATATACACAGATAATGGTGAAATTCGGGTACCATTTTTTTTGAGGGAATTATTTGTAGTCTTCCAGTTCTTGAGTCAAACCATGCAGTCATTTATTTTGCCTTCATATTTGACCAGCCCTCATTATACTAGCAGGGCATACAAGCTTTCAGTTAACTTTCCTTTACTCCATTAGCTTAAGTCTACTGTTCATCGTTCAGAGTGCATTAAACCGGGGTGGGGGGAAACACAGGAAATCATTATTTAAAATGCAAGACTAAAGCTTGATTTTGGATGAATTAAGGATGCCAAGTGGTATCTGCTGATACCATAGCTGTCATTCAATAGTTTTCTCAGGCTTCTCCTCCAGCAACAAAAAACAAAGTGTCTGAACTTAGCCAAAGTTGGACCAATGATGATATGGAGTGACAGGGCTTTCATTGCACGGGAGACAGATTAGCTACTTCTTGCATTGGGCTCCTAAAAGATGCATATGGAACACTCAGTCTATGAATGAAGCATGTGTGATCTTCAGGGAGAGCCGGCCAAAGTGCTAAAGTGCATGGATTTTAGATAAGTCAGTGTGAACATGTGGCACCGTGTGAATAAAATGTGATAGTGCCTATCAGAATGAGCCTGCATCATATTCTTACTTGACAGTAAGCAAAGCTTTCAGTTCTGGGTGTAACGATGATGGAATTTTTTTCACAATTGTTTCATGATAGTTTGTTGTGGGGCTTTAAATCCAAAGACTTTATTTTCCCATCAGGAAAGACTTATAGAGACATACTGTATACTTAATAGTGCACTATTTACCTGTAGGGTTGGGAATTCATTTATTTTCATGTTCATTCCAAAGAGTTCAACCTGTTGAATATCCCAGCAAACTTCATACTTTGCATAGAGAAGCTGTTCATTGCCCACACAAAAGTGCTGTACCAAGCATTACATATTTGAGCTGCGATTCCACATTCTGGAATTACAGTTCTTTGATCAGATGAAGTAAAGGGTGTAACTGTGTGCATATGTCTGTTCTCTGGATATCTGCTCATAATTACTGAATGTAAATTGGGTGGTAGTACTTATGTTTGTTTGTTTTCATCTTGTTTTAAACTTCTAATTTATACCAAGGTATTTCTGAACTATATTATTCATGGATCATTTTAATGTAAAGGTAGTTTAGTCTATGTTCCTCAGAAATCAGGACCTGAAACAAATTGGAAGTGCTTCATCGGGAAGTGTGATCTGAGAAGAATAAATGAGAGATGGGAATTGAAACATCCTATAAATAGGGATGAACCAAACAAAGATGCCTTTTTGAGCTGACTGTATATGGTTTAGAGTATAACTACCTGTTCAATCTCATAAGGTCTCTTGAAGAACCACATGAAAGCTCAGTTGCGGACAATCCATGGAGTAAGAAAGGAGACTATCAATGTACTCCATCAGGCCAGTTTTTCTCTTAGAACATTTCCAGTTTACAATGGAGTGAATAGAAATAGAGTTACCCCCACCCCAGCAGCAATATCAACAGAGGAATATAGAGAAACAAAAGAAAAGGCCAGACAAAACCAAACCAATAACAAATGCTTGACATCTGACTAAAAAACTGAGGCAACTGGAAGGGGATGATGATAGGGTAGGAATAGAAGAAGGAAGGGACCCAGTGGTGGAGGATTATTGGAGCACTAGCGGTGAGCATGGTGTGAAAACATATGTTTCTAAGAGTTTTGAACCTATGGCCCCTAAAGCAAATACACAGATATAAACCAACTTTATTTCAATAAATAAAACTGAAATTTAAAAAAAATATATTAAGTCAAGAAATAAGAAGGAAAATTAGAAATTATTTTGAATGTAAACAAAAACACAACAGTAGAAGCAGTGCTTAGTGGGAAATTGCCTATCTTTATTATCTATATTCGAAGAAGGAAAATCACAAAATAATAACCAAAATTTCAGTATTAAACTAATATTAAATTAATTCAATATTAAACTAGAAAAAGAAGGACAAATTAAAGCTAAAGCAAACAGGGGCCTCCTTGGTGGCACAAATGGTTAAGCACCACACTGTGAAGCATCTGCAGCCATTGTGAAGCATCTGCAGCATGAGTTCCATCCCTGGCCAGGGAAGAGAATCACATGGCACAGCAGACCTCTCCTGCCTCACCCGTTGCTCCCCTCAGCAGTGTATTTCAGTCAATCTTACTGTTCTGCTCCCCGCTCTGTCAACTTCCACACATCTGGCCTGTATCCCAGTTCTTGTATGCATTAAAAAAAAAAAAAAAAAACAAAGCAAGCAGAAGGAAGAAAATAAAGAATAATGCAGAAATAAATAAACTAGGCAATAAAGTACAGTAATATGGAAAAAATTAAAACAGAGAAATATAAACTTTGAAAAGATGAACAAAATTCACAAAACTACAGAGTGACCAAGAGAAAAAACAATTAAGAATCATATTGCTAAAACCAGGAATGGAAGTTGGACATTAATACACATCTTACTAAAAAGAACAAACAAAAAGGAATTCTAAGAGACTACTATGGGTTATGTTAATAGGTTAAGATAACCTGAACGAAATAGGCACATTCCTAGAAATGCATGAACTTCCAAAACTAACTGAAGGAAAAACAGAAAATCTGCATAGACCTAGGAGTTATGAGATGGAGTCAATAACCAAAAATCTTTCCACAACACCAACAAAGAACCCAGGACCATAATACAACCTCACTAGTAAATTCTACAAAATAACTGAACAATGTTTTGTTTTTGTTTTTTAAAAAAAGAAACTAGAGACTAATCTCATATGTGAAATTAGATGCAAATGTCTTCAAACAAAATAGCAAACAGAATCCTGTAGCATGATAAGAGAGATAAAAGACCTGTAACTGCAGAGTTAAAAGACATTGTAAACTATAAAACATTACTGAAAAAAGGTAAAGAAGGTACAAATGAATGAAAAGACATGCCAGATGTCCTGGAAAGATGAATGAATGAATAAAATTGGCATTATTGTACAATGCAGTATTACTCAGATATAAAAATAAATTAAATACTGATATGTGCTACAACATGAATTAACCTTGAAAATATGCTAAGTGATATAAATCAATCACAAATTACCACTTATTGTAGGGTAACTTTTATGCAAAATGTCTATCCATGATACACAAATCTATAGAGACAGAAAGTAAATTATTGGTTGCCAGGCAACCAACAGGGGAATAGAGGGTATATGCTTGCTGGATATAGGATTTCTTGCAGAGGTGGGAGCATTGAAATGTTCAAGAATTAGATAATAGTGATATTATATCATATTTTTTAAAATATGAAATATTTTTTAAAATCCCACTGAATTGTACATTTTGAAATTGTTAAAATGATGAATTTTATCTCAAAAATTTTTAAAGTTTATTGAAGAAAACATGTCAAATATTTACTTTAGCACTCTAAATGATCACAATTAAAATATCACATGAAGGTATAATACAAATAGTAATGAACACTTAAATTTCCATGAGTAAATAACATACATGTAATTATTCTTAATTTCATCCGATCTAAGATTTTCTTCTCATTAAAAGTAGAGAAATGGACCTTACAAATACTTGAAAATCCCCTTTAGGTAGCTGCCTGAAGAGATGGAAAAGTAGGCTTGACTGTTTAGTATGAGAACTGGGCTATTTCTTTTAATTAAACAAATGCAAACATTTTTATCTCAAATCATTGGATTCCCAGGAATAATGGACTTTAACTATAGCTTCCAGTTATATTCATTTAAATTCAAATTTGTGGCTAAAATCAAAACTGTTTCAAGTAAATTAAATAGACACACAAATTTATGTCTATGTCTCCAGCACTGGAGGTAGAGCAACTTGATGTAATTAAATCCTTCATCATTTGGAGCCATTCTAAGAATGCACTAATTGTACTCACACTGGAAACTTTCAGGCAATAAATCATGAGCTAGGACTCTCTTCGTTCAGTATGATTACAGCTCTGCTTCAGCACGAATGTGCTTTCTTTCAGGGCTCACTAATGCCTTCAGTTGTTGCAGCATATCAAATTCCTTCTGAACTAAATCGTAATGGAATGCATGGCGCATCCCTCAAGATGTATCTGTTACAAGGTGTTTAGGAAAGGCTAGATGAAACAACATCAATAAAAGAAACACAGTAAAACTCAGTGCCTGATATTGCACATTTTTTATTACTATTCATTCACTTGACAATCATCCAGTGATTGTTCATTTTTTAGCTAGGTACCATTTTTGACAGGCATTGAAGTTTCACATTCACTGATTTCAAGGAGACCACAGTGTCTTGGGGGAAACAGAAACAAAAAGAGAAATAATCATAATTTAATGTGGCAAGTAGAATGACAGAAATACACCAGTGTGAGAACAAAGAGGAGGAGCACATAGCACAAACTGGGTGAGGGAAAACTTCCAAGAGAAATCGTCTCTTTTTGTGGTTAAGACAGACAACTGGAGAAAGAGGAAAATGGAAAGTAATCTTAAGCAAAGCATAAGACTTCATAAAAACGCAGAGGTAAGAAACAGTACAGAGGGCAGGTAATCGGTAAAATCTTTTTACTAAAAAGTGGCATCAAAATAGGGTTTGTATGGCATGTCTAAGAGTCTGAATCTTACCATGTCGGTAATGGAAAACTATGAAAAATTTCTAAGTAGCAGCAAAGTTAATATTGATTTGCATTTTATGCAGGATGATTTTGAAAGGATATAGAATTTTAGGGGATAGACTAGAAAATTTTAGAGTGAATAGTCTGAATGAAACATTTTAGACATCAGAATAGAAAGTTTCCAAATTTGCAACTAACCTTTACTGACAATTAAGAGAAACTTTTGTCATATATGTTGAACACTGAGAGAAAAACTGACACTTGAAAAACTAATGTTATTTTATGAAAGTTATTTTTTCTGAGTCAGGAATAGGTGCCAATCTAATGCTTAGAGATTAAGCCTAGGATCACGGTTTAGAATTAACCACTGCCGTCATAAATATTTCAATCTTTTGAAAACCAAAAAGCAAGGAACCCTAAACTTTACATATCAGGTCTTAGCTATTTGCCTGCTGCTATCCATGGATTCCTTAATTCCAAAATAATGCCCAATTCAATATGTAGTATTTGTAGATTTTCCAGTAAACTGGAAGAATTAAATAGAAAACCAAACCAAAACAACCCATTGGATCACCACAAAATCCAATCACCTTGGACCGTTTTGTTTTGCTTTGTGAGACAGTTTTTAGTAACTGTATCAGGTTGCCTAACAATGGCTAGAGCAAACATTGTAAAGGTCACAGTGCATTGTAAGAGCACAGTGCACAGCCATTTGGCAATATCATCAATTGCTCTGCAGTAAATCATGAATATAGATCTAGCCAGAAGACAAAGCAGAAAAGAGTTGATACACATTCCAGATAAAACATGAAAGCATAGACTTCTCTTTTTTTTCTCTCTGAAAACTTTCATCTCATAAATTGAAACAGTGTCTTATTGTCCTGAACAAAATCCCTCCTTTCTCAGAGGAAAACACCATGAAAATTAACGTCCACTAACATCAATGTTTGTTTGAAGTAAAGAGTCTATTATAACTCCATTAGAAGAGAATTGCTTGTGGCATCAAATTACTGTGGGAAACCAGTCCATGCTCCGCCTTCCCATACACACATCGCTAAGACCCCGTAGAGAATCCATTAGTGGGACCCAGAGTCACACTAGCCTATAATTTTTCTTTGCCTTAGGAAAACAGTAGCCTGTAATTTTTCTTTGCCTGAGGTTTTAAAAAGTCTGGCCCTGACTGAGACTCATGCATAGCTGTCATCATCCCAAGTTCAACTCATATCCTACTTACTATCTGGACACCACAAAAAAGATGACTCAATGGAAATAGCGTTGCTTATAGTTTATCCAATGGACAAGGAATTCCTCTTAGCTGAGCTCTCTTGATTTTTCTATTGTGAATTTGATTTAAATTTTATAAAAAAAATTCTCAACACTTGGTTCTATTTTAATATTAGGTACATTGTGTCATCAAAAGTCTGCATTTGATTTTGTAAGCTTTGTAACATAACAATCATATAGAATTTAAAGTATGTGCAAAAAATAGGTTATTTGTTATTACAGAAAGCCTTATTTCAGTTATTATAGAATGATACTTAAATATATTACATTTAAGTATCTCAGCTTTATGTTTTAAGGCAAGAGTTATCTAATTATGAACACAAAATAATAATATAACTGTTAGAGTATGTCAAATATAGACAGTATTTACTCAGTCACACAATATTTTTTAACATCTATTTATTGATTTAATTGAGGCAACATTGGCTTACAATGTATGTGATTCAGATGTATAGGATCACACCTCCTCTGACGCATGTCCTACACCACATCTGCCACCACATACCCACAGTCCTCTACCATAGTCTATTTGTCCCTTCCTCATAGTTCATTTCTTCCCTTCCCCTCCTGTAGCCTTTATTTCACAGTCAGATTTCCAGAGTTTGTTTTTATCTAATTTGTCCAGTATTTGTCTTTATCTTATAACTTATTTTATTTAGCATTATTCCCTCCAATTCCATTGGTGTTGTTACAAATGAGAAGAGCTCATGTTTTATAGCTGAGTAGTATTACATTGTGCACATGCCTCACATTTTTTAAAATCTACTCAAATGCCATCCACAGCTTGCTTCCATTACTTGACTATTGTAAATAGTGCTGCAATAAACAAAGGAGTGCCTACATCCCTTTCAATTAATGTTTCTGCATTCTTCAGAAAGATACATAGCACTGAAATTGCTGTATCATATGGTAGATCAATTTTTGTATTTTGTTTATTTAGTATTTTAGCATTTTGAGAAACCTCCACATTGTTTTTACAAGGACTGTGTCAGTCTACATACCACTGACAGTGTATGAGGGTTCCTTTTCCTACACATTCTCAATAACACTTGTTTCTGGACTTTTTCATATGGGTCATTCTCAAAGGTTTGAGATGGTATTTAATTGTGATTTTTATATGCATTTCCCTGATGATGAATGATGATGAGAATTTTCACATGTGTCTGTTGACCATTTCTATGTCTTTGGAGAAGTGTCTACTTAGCTCTTTCAGTCATTTTATGATTGGGTTTTTGTTTTCTTTTTGTGAGCTGTATGAATTCTTTGTAGATCTTGGATATCAGTCCTTTGTCAGATAGATGGTGTGCAAATATATAAGCTTTTTTACTTTGATGCTGTCTTATTTATTTATATTTACTTTTGTTTCTCTTGCCATTGGAGATGAGTCCACAAAAACATCACCGAAGTCCATATCATAGAGTGTTCTGCTTGTGTTTTCTTCAATGTATTTTATGGTGTCAGTTCTTCAATCCATATCTTTAATCTATTTGTCAGTTAACTTTTGTATAAGGCATGAGATGTTGTTCTAATTTCTTTATTTTCATGTGGTTATTCAGTTTCCTCAGTTAAGAGACTCTTCCTCGGTGTATACTCCTAGATCCTTTGTTTTAGATTAAATGTCTATAGATGTGTAAGTTTATTTCTGGGCTCTGAACTCTATTGATCTGTGTGTCTGTTTTGTTTCAATACCATATGGTTTTGATTAATATAGCTTTGTAGTATAGTTTGAAATCTAAGACTATGATATCACCACTCTTCCTCTTTTTGTCAGGATTGCTTTGTATTTTCCAGGTCTTTTCTGGTTTCATATGAATTTCATTAATGTTTGTTCTATTTCTTTGAAGAATACTATTGGAACTTTGTTTAGAATTGCATCAAATATGTATATTTCTTTGGATAAGATAGCCATTTTAATAAGTTAATTCTGTAATCCATGAACAACAAGTATCTTTCCATTTCTTTGAGTCTTCTATTTCTTCTAACAACCTCTTGCAATTTTCTTTGCATAGGTTCTTTACCTCCTTTGTTAAGTTTACTCTTGGTATTTAATTACATTTTTGTAATTGTGGATGGGATTGCTTTCTTGATTTCTTTCTCATTTAGCTCATTGTTTGCATATATAAATGGAACTGATTTTTGTAAATTGATTTTGTACCCTACTTCTTTACTTTACTGATTCATTATTTCAATTAGTTTTTAATGGACTCTTTAGGGTTTTTAAAGTACATTATGATGGCATCTGCAAATAGTAACATTTTGCTTCTTTTCCAGTTTAGATTTCTTTTATATTCTTCTCTTGACTACTTGTTTTTGTCCTTCCCTGGAGTATGGCCTACAGGCATTTATCTGCACCCACCTTCAATGTTCAATGAAGCATACATTTCCTTGTGCCTCTTCTGATGTACCCTGTGCCTGTCTCTGATGTCCAAGATGTTTTCAGACTCATCTTGAGCCACAGACTGATCTTGGTTAACTGTCAGATGATCCTCTGGAGAGCAAGTCAAGGAGATTCCTCTTCTGCATCTTGGTGATATCATAAGGCCAAAATAATTTTAAATTCTGCCTGTACCCTCTCTTTCTTTCACAGCCCAGATCTGATCTATTAACAAATCCCATTAGTTCTACTTCAGAATATTTATAGCACCCAACCATTTCTTACAGGTACCACCACTTTCTGTCCATCTCTTTAACTTGTTTATTTTACCTGAAATAGTACTTCAGAGCACTAACATTTCAGTTTTCTTTGTTTATTGTCTGTCTCCTCCAATCCTAATCAGGATATGCATTACTTCAGGAAAGAGAGGGGGTTTTTTTTGTTTGTTTTTTTTTTTAGGAAACTTTCTCTAAGTAGGGCATCATTTAGCTGATCTTCCAATAACATCTAAGAGTCAATAAATTTGTTATGACTTATACTAAGGAAAATTCTATATGGCTTCATGTAAAAAGTAATTTTGAAAGTTTCTCTGTTTTGAAGAAAGAAGTGTCAGCTTCCCAAGCTGTCTTTCAATTTCTCAAAAACCTGCTTAAAATATAAATGATTATATAAGCTTTAAAAACAAGCCTGCTACTTTGGCAAGGAGACAATTATGGAATCTCTTGCCATTTATTTGCCAGAGCTGAATTTTTCTTCTTCAAGCTACTGAACTTTTTATGTTGGTGAAATTTACTTTCATAGAATGCCCCTTGACCTTAAAATATTTGTTCAGTTTTATGGTCTTTGATTGTGATCATCTTTACACATGAGTGCTTACCCTTGTATACTATTAAAATAAATCTTAGGTCTTCATAGCTATTCAGATTACCTAGCAGCACTATTTAAGCATCAGGCTTAGGTATATGAAATAAATATATTGCACTTATGATTTTTAGAAAATAGCTTGAATGGGCATTAAGATTTAACAGAAATCAGTCTTATCCAATGTATAGTCCTTGATTAAATAAAGTTGTGCACACTTACGATAGCCAGTTTTTATCATTTATTTCAGCTGAACAAAGTAAGTACATAGACACTACTTTGTGAGATGTACATTCTGTGAAATCTCTCTTTTGAGACAACTTCCCAAATCTATCCAGAAGGTAGTAGGGGAAAAAACATATAACAAGGTTTTATATTATTATTAAAAAAATCTATAAAGTATCTGGAATTTTATTACATGGAAATTCAAAGAATATCTCCTAGAATTCCCTGTCCCCTGGGTAATCTAGGTTATAGATATTCTTCTTACGTCTTAATGACACCTTCCTGGCATTCATCACATTGATAGAATTCTATTCTCCTCACTTCTGCTAAGTATGGGGAAAAGAAAACTTGACTTCCTTTTCAGGGTTCACATTCTATATTACTTCTTGTCAAATATCCAGATTTAGCACTGATTTCCCCCCCCAGGTGTGTTTCAGTCAAACTCAGTATATTAGCTTATATTATTCATCACATGCGAATAATGCACTTAGGTTTTTTTTCCCTCGTATACACATTTCAGAATCAAACCTAATTTGGTTTTTGGCAAATGGTAAGTAGTTTATGGTCCAGATTTTTTTATAGTATGTTCTTCTGGCAGCAGAGGAACTATGAAAACCTCCATATAGAATACTTCCTGGTGGTTCAGTATGGCAGCATAGGGAGATCCTAGGCTTACCTCCACCCACAGATACACATTATATACACTTAAATGTGGAAAAATTCTCTTTGAAAAAGCTTGTAAGACTGAATAGCTCCATATCAACAAGGGACAAGAGGACCACACCAAAGCAGGTAGGAGAGCTAGATATTCAATTTCATCAAGAAACTCCACCCCTAACATGGTGTCTAACAATGGGAAGAGATATCACAAATCTTGGTGTCTTCCTGAGGAGTAAGGGGTTTTGTTCCACCTCAGGCATGCTAGTCCTTGGGACCTTGACAAAAGACACAGCTCCTCAAACGTATCTAGCTTTGAAAACAATGGAACTTGTGAGCTGGAGACCAAGAGTCCATAAGGAATGGAGAGCTCCCTCATAAAGTATAAGCATGCAGATTCACTTACTTGGTGACCAGAATAAAGCAGAAGTTTGACCAACACTTAAGTCATCCATAAGGAGGCCCACTAACTAATTTAAAGCCTCTACCAGAAGACAAGAGTTTGTTGGAAATTTCTCTGGCAATGAAGGCACTGGCGGGCACTGGCTTTGCACTTTTACCTTACCTTGCTGGAGTTAGAGCTGGCAGATGCCATTTAAGTATAAAGCTATTTTGCTAGAGCCAAAACCTATGAACTTGGCTTAGTGAACATGGAGATACTTGGCATGCTCCATACCCTTCCACCACCACTTTTTGCTTGTCCTTGACCTTACAACATTTCACTGACACCCCGCAGAAAAAGGATTACCTACTCATCTAAAACCATGACCTTTGCAACTATCTCCAAGTTGGTGCATCTGGAGGTCAAGAGTGTTCATCACTGTGACCAAATAAGATCATATGTAGTGTCATATTTTAAAAATGGATATCTAAGGGGATGCCTCCAACCAGCCTAAAACTAGCTGCTTTTAAAAGAGATCCCTCCCCTGAAACAATGACAGGTCTTGGTACATCCTAAACAATAGGGATCTATCAAGAATAAACCATGCTACCTAGACAACCACATGGTTAAAGACATAAAAATACAGTACTGTTGAACAATAAAGTTCAATATCTACAGAAAGTCAACCTTTCCAAATTGGGAGAGGGAACTGTTTTACTTATTACACAGAAAGAGTCAAAGAAAATGCAGCAGCAGAATATGTTCCAAATGCAGGAACAAGACAAAACCTCAGGAAAAAAGATCTCAGTGAATGGAAATAAGCAATCTGTAAGATAAATAACTCAAAGTAATAGTCATAAAGCTGCTCATCAAATTAGGGAGAATAGATGAACAAAGTGAGAATTTCAGCAAAGTAATAGAAAATATGAGAAAGCAGCAAACCAAAGTTACATAACTGAAAAATACAATAACTGGACTGAAAAATGTGATAGGGTAGTTCAGTAGCAGAATTGATGAAGCAGAAAACCAGATAAGTGAGCTCAAAGAGAGGACAATAGAACTTACCCAACCAGAGCAATAAAAAAGAAACAGAAAAAGAGAAAGAGATCTATGGAACAACATCAAAGCAAGTGATATTTGCATTACAGAATTACCACAAGGAGAAGAGAGATAAAGAAATTAAAAAATGCATTTGAAAAAAATTATTGAACACTGCCCCAACTTGGGGAAAGAAACAGACATCCAGATACAATCACGGAAAGTTCCAAATGAGATGAACAAACCTTTAATCAAGATGTCAACATTAAAAATAAACTTAAAGCAACAAGAGAGAAACCTGTTACATACAAATGAACCCCTATAAGACTATCCCAAAGGACATATTTTCCCCAAACAGGAAAAACCTATAGTACCCAGGGCACTTTCTTCTTTCCTTTGATTCTCTTAATGATTCTTATTTTTGTAAGAATTTCATTCAAAGTCCATCATTATACATCATATCATGTTAAAAAGAAATACTCCCACAATGAAAATTAAATTCAAGGAAACATGTAAGGATAGTATTTATTATGAAGATAGAGGCTCTTAACAGTTAAAAATACACCACAAAACAAAGCCCTGGGTCTTCTTAACCATGATCTTAGTCAGTTATCTCAAAGGATGAATCACATTGAGGTTACACTAAGGTTTTGCTTGTGTATTCCACACCCCAATCAAGGTAGTAGGGACAATGCTTGTGATTAAAACAAAAAATCTTAGCTCTTAATAAAAGCCTGGAAGTGAATGTATAAGTGAAAAATTATGTGTATAAGTACGTAAGTTGTCGATTAAGATAGCAGTAGTAAAGGTTAAAGAAACCTATAGTCATTGATTGAAAGTCATTGAAAAACTAACAAGCTGAGGGGAAATGTTTATATTTTTACTTGAACTATATAAACAAAAATAATACAAGTCACTTGGCCTTCTCATATTTCTATTTATTACTGAATACTACAATGATATAGACATTATGAAATATAAAATTATCTTTTATAAATATTACTTGAATAAAGAATTAATCTGTGTGTATATAGTTACCATGACTTGTGTCTCATTAAAGAAATCATCTGCTTACAAGATTAAAAATAGGAGACACATTACTGCTTGTGCTAAATATAAAAGATTTTAAAATAATAACAATTCACATTTAGACTGTATTCCAACCTCGAACTGTTTTGTTTAATGGATCAGACTACTGTTTTTATTTCTTTCAGTTCAGTAGACTGTGATATAACATCTTTGAATCATATAAGCATTTAAAATTACTTAGTACTTCATATCATATAGAGTACGTTTTTCAACTACTTTCTGCTGATCACCAATAGGTTAGTTACTCCTACCCATTGATTGGGCTCATACAACTTAACTAGATAACCTCAAAATTTTTTTGCATTAATTTCTTATGACACTTACTATTGTTATATTCTTTGGTAAGATTTTTCCTCATAGTTATTTATTCTTTGAGTGTAAGTTGAGTAAGGCCAAGTTGCTTCCTGAAACCAGAACTGATTCTACTTTGTCCAATAAGAATAAGAAATTCTCAGAATATAAATAGTTTAAAGATACTTTTTTCTACTGTAAATGGCACGCAGATGGTGCTTAACTGTTCTCTGAATCATTTCCAAAAATGTGCAACATCCTTAATAGAGAGAACTGAAGATGGTTGAGGTTCTATGAAAATCTTTAGAACTTGTAAGTTTTTCCTAGATTTTAGATCAAAATTGTATTACTTATAAAGTCATTTGTAAGACCAGTCATTTCATAGGAAATGACTTAAATGACATTTAACAATGTCTGTCTAATAAAATATTTTAATTTACTTTATAAATTATTGCACGGATAGTAAGACACTAAAAACCCAAACACTTCCGTCTTCACCCCCACCCTTTGGCTAGCTTGTATGCTCACAGATGGAGCTTTTAACAATTTTATTTGGATTTCACTCTTTCTTGAAAGATGTATCACTCTGTTTCCAGAACTCTATCTACATGTTTTATTTTCTTACATTTAATTA
This sequence comes from Galemys pyrenaicus, assembly GCA_019455555.1. Classification (NCBI taxonomy): domain Eukaryota; kingdom Metazoa; phylum Chordata; class Mammalia; order Eulipotyphla; family Talpidae; genus Galemys; species Galemys pyrenaicus. The sequence continues at coordinate 15,286,607 of JAGFMF010011568.1, read as the reverse complement.
TTCTCTTTTTTCCCTTACATCCTTGCCCCTATTTCATGCCTTATTTTCCTTCTGAACCTTATAATAAGGAAATGATAAGAGCAGGGTAGAAACAGGCAAATGAATGGGGGTGGGAGGAAGGAAGAAAAGAAACAAGGAGCACAGGATCTGTAAATCAGGATTCTCACAGGAGCTCTGGCAAGCACACAGTGGCTTGTACACAAGCCCAGGTCCATCCTTGTGAAATGACCTATGCGATATGTCAATATTTCCCATCATGGAGTCAAGAATGATTTGAAAACAGTCCTGGGAATTCTTGGGCTCAAGGAAATATAGAAATATATATCAAATAGAGTTGTAAGTTGGCAGAAAACATTCCCATTTTCAAATAATTGTGGAAATCCTGTGTGCCTAGAATAAAAAAAGAGGCTCATGATATCAGCATTTTAAAAATTCAGTTTCTGGGCAAGAACCCATCATAACTGAGACAGTACTTTTACTTGAGTCAACTCTCTAATATCTCTGAACAAATGTTTATGTCCTTAGTATGTTTCTTTAATACTATCATCTACTAGGTCCTGCCTTGCAGAAATGAGTGACAAATGGTCCCTGATTTCAATAACCTCTTCATAAGGTAAGGGAAGCAAACACTAGACGTAACTAAGAAGAATACGTATGGTCCAATAAGAAAAGAGTTATTTGTTCTACCTGTATGCTGGGATAGAAATAATAAGAGTAGATTGATTGGTAGAAACTCAGAATACCTGGATAAGTATTAAAGAATGAAGATTACTTCACTACTAATAGTATTATGGTTAATAATCATAATGAATTGATTTGACATAGCAACAGTTTCTTATGTTACAGTAAGGACCAATTAAACCTGAGTATTATACATACTCAGTATACAATTGAATACTGCTCAGCAATCAAAAAAGATAAACTCATGCTATTCACAGTAATATGGATGGAGCTGGAAGGGATTATACTCAGTGAAATAAGTCGGAAGAAAAAGAAAAATATCAGATGATATCATTTATAGGAGGAATATAGGGAAACCAAAGAAAGGGTAAAAAAGAAAAAAAAGACAAAATTTGCAGGCAAGTGTAGATCTGAAGCCTACAAAGGAGTGGAAGAAGAGGGATCAAAACAAGGGTGGGAAGAGCACAAGGGACCATGTTGATAGTTCACAGATGAAGTGGTGGTGGGATATTTATAGGGACTACATCTGAGGGGATAAATCTAATACTGTACAAAAATGAATAACAATGTAAGAATCTTTTAAAAATTTTAAAGAACAAACCTGAGTATGAATTGTTTCTTCTGGCAGTACAGAAATGTACAAATAAAGGTATGTGTTAAGATGCTCTGATAAAGCTTTATATGTATTTATAGAGATAGAGAGAGAGAGAGACAAAGAGAATGAATTTATGTTTTATATACATATTATATAAAATAAGGTAAGGTATGTACTCTATACATTTACTTCATAGTTTTACTCTATGCCAGGGCTGATACATTCAGATCCCCATAAGACCTAAACAGAAGGTGTAAATGCATAAAAGGATGAAGTTAAAATACATATGAGTAAAGTTCATTTTCATTAAAACACAAAACCATCTCAGTAAATCTTTCATTTGTTTCACTTTCGATAAATGTAATGAGTACAAAGAAATAATTCTCTAATATTTTCTACTCGTCTTTGTGTATATTCATTTATCTTGAGTATATATCTAAAAGTAGATTGTTGGATTTTATGTGCATTTTTAATTTAAAGAAACTATAGAACTGTTTTTCTAAAGTGACTATTATTTTTCATTCTCACCAGCATTATTTAAGAGTTTCAGACTCCAGTTCATTGGTATATTCAGTAATTTCTGTTCAGTGTTTAATATTCTACTATATTGGTCTATGATTATGGTTTTAAATTGTATTGTTTTAATGACTAATGATGTTGAGCATCTTTTTATGTGTTTATAGTTACTTTTTGTTTTGTTTATGGCTTCTTTGATGAAGTTTTGATTTTGCAAATAGGCCCAGATTTTGGATTGACTGTCTTATTGAGTTGTAACATTTTTTTTTTAATCACAATATACTTTGAAAATATTTTTCCTAGCTTGTGGTTTTTAATTTTCTTAGGAATGTCTTTTGAGGAACCAAATCTTTTAATTATTATGAAGTAGAATTATCAATTTTTTTCTTTCATGGTTCATGTTTTTTATATCCCATCTAGGAAGTCATTGACTAACCTAAGTTCACAGCTCTTGTATTTTCTTCTAGTTTTATAATTTTGGTTCTTATTTTCAGGTTCATGGCTTATAATACTACTTTTTTATGTTGTTAAGATTTTTTTTCCATATAGAGACTAATTTGGACCAACACTGCATGATCAATAGATCATCCTTTTCACATTGGATTATTTTGACAAGTTTGTCTAAAGTTATTTAACAGCATATGTGTGAGTCTATTTCTAGACTCTTATCTGTTTCATTGATCTAATGATTGTTCTAATGCCAATATTGTACTGCCTTTCATAATGTAGCTTCATAAGTTTTAATTCAGGTCATACGAGTGTCCAAACTTTTTCTTCTTTATCTACTAAATTGTTAATGTTTCCATACAGAATAAAGTTTTTAATTTCTACAAATAGTTATGATTTGAATTTGAGGATGATTAGATAGGATTTATAGATTAATTTGGGAAGATATTATATCTTAATATTCAATCTTTGAAACATCATTTTTCTTCATTAAGCAGAAATGCTTTGTAAATTTCAATGTCTATATGTTTTGTTAAACTAGTGAGAAGAATGTCATGGTTTTTGATGCTGCTATATATGGCATATTTTTAAAATTTCCATTATTGATTATTTATCTTTAGTATCTAGAAATTCAATTGAGTTTTTGCATTGATGTTATATCTTCTGATCGTATCACTTCCTGATTTTAACAGCTTTTTTGTAGATTTATATTCAGAAAATTCTATCTTGGCATTCATGTCAACTGTGGAGAAGTTTTATGTATTCCCATACAATAAATAGTGACTTTCCTCTTTTTGTCTTCACTTAGTGAAATGGTTATGACCACCAACAATGTTGGTTAGAAGTGGCGAGGACAATTTTTCACTATTATGTAAAAGTATGATTTTAACTTGTAGGCTTCTTTAATTGTCTACTCTGATCTACATATGACTGAGACAGGAGTTTTGCAAGTATGAAAATATAACTGTGAACTTTTAAGTTTGTCCTTGAAGTGCTGTCATTTTTTTTCTTCATCTATTTTGAAGAACTGTCACAAGGTAATTCAAATTCTATTGTAAGGTCTTTGGATTTTTATATCTCCCTGATTTAACTGACCTTTTTACTTTTATTTTTTGCATTTTTTAACTATTCAATTTCTTTCATCTCTGTTAATTTTCACTTCTCTTAGATTAATGTTGCATGGTATATATGTTTCATTCTTTAACTTTAAGCTATTTTTTATTTAAAATAAAATTATTAAAGATAGCTTATGTTTGAATCTTCTCAACATATTTACCTTTGAATTACAGTATTTATACCATTTATATTTAATGTGCTAATTGCTATAATTGGGTTTCAATCTATTAATTTGCTATTTCTTATCTAGTATCCCATCTATTTTCTCTATTTCTTTCTTTTCATCTTTGAATTGAATACTTTCAGAATTCCATTTTATTTCCACCATTGAAATGTTAGTGACACATCCTTGTTTCACTCCTTAATTGTTGACATTTGCTGTAAAGCATGCATCTTCAACTTGTCACAGTTTACCTTCAAGTAATAGTATATCACTCTTGCATGTTATAAAAACCTGACAGCAGTACACTTTTATTTTCTCTTTCCTACCATTTGTACTATTATTTTCAAATGTTTTACTTATGCATATATGAAAAGCCCCAAAATATTTTCCTATTCATTTAGTTATACAATGTCAATGATATTTAAGAGAGATAAAGAAAATTTTTATGTTCACTTCTATTTTTACCATTTCTGGTGTTAATTCATTCTTTTGTATAAAGACAGATTTCCCAAAGGTTCATATTGTTTCTGTCTATAAAACCTATTTTAACATTTCTTTTAGTACAGGAATGCTGGTGATGAATTTTTTAATTTTTGTTTGTATTCTAGGAAAATATTTCCTTTGAGTTTAAATTTTAAAGAGATTTTGTTTGATATGGGATTTTTTGTTTTTTTTTTCTTTACACAATTGAGATGTCATTTCATTGATTTTTTACTTCCTTGCCATCAATTAAGTCATTTGTCATAATTAGCTTTGTTTTTCTCTGTTTCTCTTTTCTATGACTTCAATAATTTTTCTTTAAATTTAGTTTTCAGTAGTTGATTTTGAATTACTTAGGTGCATTTGACCTGTTGAAGATTATTTGAGATTTGGGAGGAGACTATTTGTAGGTGAAGGGTAAAAAATGCCAACTCAAAATATGCTGTTTTTTTTAATGACTATTTTGAGACATAGAGACTTGAAAAACAATAAATGCAGGGTTAAACTTTAGCTGAATTACCCTTTCTTGACTCAAGATAAATTCTCCTAAAGGAAAGATGGTTTTATTTCTACACCTGGTAGAATTAACATTTATCAGAGAGAAGGGCCAGATATGCTCGGTCACAAACTATTATACTTCCCATCTATTCTCCTGAAGGCCCATTCATTTTTTTCTAAAAGCCATTTACTTTCCTCTAAGAGGTCCACATTGCCCACTCACCCTTTCTATTAAGATAATATTTAATCCTAAATTCTAAAGTCAGCACTTTGAGTAACTCATTTCTCCTGCTATATCTGGATAAACATACACATGAATAAACCACCGTTTGATTTTCCTTATTATTCTATCTTTACTACAAGTGTCATCTAAGAACTCAGAAGTTTGGAGGGATAATTATTTTTCCTCCCCCTTCACTGGCTTCCAGTTTGAGGAATTCTTGGCTAGCATCTCTACAAATACTATTATACCAGCATTTCTCTCTTTCTCATTCTGGGATGCCATTCCAGGTATTTAATAGAGTTTTATAATAAGCTTATATTCCACAAATGCCCTGATAGATGTATTTTCTCTAACTTGATATTCTCTATGTCCATAAATTATTTTTTTAATCTTTTTTTTAAGATTTATTTATTTATGCATGTAAGCACTCGGTACGGAAGAGGCTCAGGAGGTAAAATGATTCACCAGAGACAGAGCGGGGAGCAGAACAGGCAGATCAAGTGAAATCCACTGCTGAGGGGAGCAGTGGGCGAGGCAGGAGAGGTCTGCTGGGTCATGTGAGTGCCCTTCCTGGCCAGGGGTTGAACTCACGCTGCTGTGCCCTGGATGCTTCACAGTGTGGTGCACCACCAGGGAGGCCCCATAAATTATTATTTTAAATACTTTATTATGTTTACTAATAGGATTTCCCTCATAAAGTACTATTAAGTCAAGGAATAAAACCAGAATTTCACATTTGCTTTGGGTAGGGGATTGAAATATCTTCAGTATTCTTTGCAAAGGAAAATGTTATCCCTCAAAATTTGCCCAAATTCCCTGATTATAGACAGTGGCACAAGGAATAGCCAAATTGGTTGTTGCCAAATATTGTATAAGAAAAACTAAGGCAGGATTTTCTGAAGCAAATGATTATAATTTGCTTTTAGATGCTGGGTATCTTAACAAACAAAACATCCATTAATTTGTACCACATGAGAAGTGCTTCTGTGCTGGGGTCATAAAGTCAGGGGTGTTTCTGCCCTGTCCTCTTTAACAGATGATTTGTAAAAATCAATTTCAGATATTGGACATTAGGCAAAAGAGTCCCAAATTACCATTTGCTCATCTTTTTTTTTTTTTTTTCATAATGAATCTTCCATGTTTCTTTGGAGGCATGCTAGCTTATATTAAATTCCATTTCCCCCCATTTTCTCCTTGCTGCTTCTTTTTTTATCTTTTATCTTTCTGAACCACAGTTCTTACATATCTACACAGGAGATCAAATATATTTGAACTTCAGTAATTTTGATACTATGTTCTTGTTATTTGTTTCATATATATCATTTATATTAATAATTATTTTAAAACTAAATTTAAATATATTATTTATTTGGCCTTATGCTGAGCAATTATTTTCATCAAATCAGGTGTTCTAATTTTTTTTTAAGATTTATTTATTTATTTTTATGCATACAAGAGCTGGGGTACAGGCCAGAGTCACGAGAAGTTAAGAGGATTCACCAGAGACAGAGTGGGGAGCAGAACAGGCAGATCAACTGAAATATACTGCTGAGGGGAGGAGCTGGCAAGGCAGGAGAGGTCTGCTGTGCCATGTGGGCTCCCTCCCTGGCTGCGGATCGAACTTGGTGCTGCAGTGACTGCAGGTGCTTCACAGTGTTGCGCTCAACCTGCTGTGCCACCAGGGAGGCCCCAAGTTGTTCTAAAAATTTAAATGCATTAGAATCAGCAGAAGGACTTATAAAACACAAGTGCTGGGCCTTACCCCAAAGTTTCTGATCCAGTAGGGACATGAGATATTCCAGGCAGATATCGTTGCTGTTTGTTTGGGACTACACATTAAGAATCACAACACTAAATTGTGGTTTTGTTGTGATAACTCTGTGCACACACACACTCACACACTGAATTTTCTATCATAATATCCTAATGGATATATTCAATATGAAATTATGAAAATCAGTACATTGCTTTGTGAAATACAACTAAAATTATCAATTTTTGCACTTTTTTAAGAGAATTTTTCTAGCAAATTTTACTTAATTCTTAATCATCCTCTTTCTGGTTATTCTTATTTCTTCTCTATTTTTTTCCCCTACGGTTATAAAACTTAATGTCTAAATGTTATCTTTCTACAGATAAAATGCCATATAGCCAGCAAAAATATATAGGGATTATGACCATTAATTATCAGGGGAAAACGTTTTGTGCAAGAAACCTAAGGAAAAGAAAGTATCTAACTTTCTATAGCACAGAAAGTGGAGTGTTCATTGTATGACTTCACAAAGCTCCTGACTTCAGCCCCTAAATCTGGCTGAATTACATCATTATTCAGAATCCCAGATGGCTATGTTCTCTTCATCATGCTACTTGTAAACTACTGTTTAAATGGTACATAATGGATTTAGAGAACTGCATTTAAGCATAGTTATCTATTGACATATGTTAACACTGAAGACTTATAAGTGCAGATTAGACAAATAATATGACAAGCTGATTACTGAAATTTCATCATTTTTTTTATTGTCTAATCAACATTACTATTATTAATGTCTTTAACATGTTAACAATAATAAGGTCAGCAAAATCAAAAAGCAGATAGAAAATCAAGGCCTTTTCTAGAATCACCTCTAAGCCATTTACGTGAAGGTACTCGATATTACTATATTTTCACAAACAATGAAAATGTGCATTGAGCACACTTTCACCCTTAGGATTTCTCTCACAACGCCTTTCTCATCTAGAATGTCTTCCTTTCTCACCTCTATCAATTCAAACTTGACCTTTGCTTCAAGGCTCAGCTGGAACACCACCCCTCTAACACAGCCTTCATCAATCTTTTATTCCTGGGGACACCTAAAGCAATTATAGAATGTACAGTTTAGCACTTGTACTCTGTTATATTTTTCAACATTGAGTAATAAGTATCATTTTTCCCTCAACCAAACTGAAAGGGGTATCCCTCACAGCCCACTTAGCTGTGCTAAGTATTTTCCCAATGATTCTCCTTTGATTATGCTCATATATCCACTGACTTCTAAAAAAAAATCTAATTATATTGTTTCTTGTTATTTAAATCTATCTCTTACTTTACTCATAGATAAAGACAGTCTGAACCCAAATTCTACTCTTAATTTACTATGCAATCATATATATTTAAAGTTTACATGTTTATGTATCACCTATTATTTTTTTAATAACTTTAATTCACTATGGTCAATGCAGTGTAATTTTTTAGAGAACAGATCATTTTCATTCAAAGTCTTTAACAGGGAGTCTTATTTTCAGATTAGTTACCTAAATGCATAAGTAGGTTCTTAATAATTCTGATGAATTCAAAACAAGAAAAATACCCCTAATTTTATATACATAAGAAAGAAACTATAAAGCATGATATAATTGTCCTGCTTTAGAAATAAAAATAACATAATCACTAGCATCAGGAAAATTAAAGTTGTGGCTACAAAACATTATATAACTAGTTTATTATTTGCATTTTTCTTTTGGCATCATGGAGACAATACAATTGTCATATGATCCCAAAATATTTTCCATAACCCTCATTTGGCATGTAAGTGTTGGGGTGGGGGGGATGGAATCAACAAGATTTTTTCATGTGCGTTGATACTGAACAACTGATTTATTTCTTAAATGGAAACAGTTATATTAACTGATATTTTGGAAGTTTAGAGTCTAGTCCCTCAAATTTAGACCAACAAAGGGTGGGGGAAACACGAGTAACTATTATTCTCGCCAAAAGGACTCTTGCCTGTCTCGGTCTACAGAAGACTCCTCTTTTAAGGGAGACAGGTTTACCACTGTCCGTCTAGTGGCGGTCTGCTGAGGGAGGGAGGGGGTGCTTTATTGATCTCAAACAGAAAATGTCTCAAGAAGCTTCTACCTTTACAAATAAAAGCTCAGCTGAAAACTGTTGTGACACTGAAAGCCTGGTGAATTGATTTGGAGGAAACAGACCGCTTTTTGATCAGAAAAGGCCACCATTCAGCATTTTCCCTGTATTTCCAGGTAGAAAAAAATAGTACTAAACTAAGTAATCATAAATTATGGGTGCCATATTTTAATTACACCATAATTTTTCCCTTGCATTTGATAATAATTCAGATTCTGACAGTTTCCACTGAGGTGTAAGAACTTAAATTACAAACTTTAAAATCTATTTCCAAAAATGTACTGAGGTAAAACCAGTACTGAACACAAAAGGAAAATAAATCTTGAAGCCAGCCGACTTGGATTCAAGTCTCTGCTTTCTCCTTAACAAGTTCTGCTTTATTATTAGCTAGTTGCGTCACCTTGGCCTGGTTGCTTTAGCTGCCTGAGTCTAATTCATCTATAAAATGTGACTATTAATACCTGCTTACCCGTCTGTAGTGAGACTAAATGAAATAGGTGATAGGCATAGTCTTTGCAAACCACAAAAATCCAAAACAAAAAAGTTGGCAAGCCAGGTCACTGACTCTTTGCTTTTGTCATTCATGTCAGCAGCATGGGGACTGTACCCTTTTCATGTATTCAGCAGTGTCCCCTAAAAAATATGCAAGTTTAAAGTCTCACTTCTTGTGAGTGTTGTCAGGTTGCGTAAAGCACCTGCATGATTCATTGATTGATTTTCTTTTAAATATTAGTGATGTGTGTGTGCAGAATCTAGATAAGTATATTTGCATTTGGTCAATCAAAAGCAAAGATTTTAAAACTGCCCAAGAAATACAGGATGCCAAGTAGAGATGGCAATTACATTAAGAGCTAAATAAATAAATAAACCTAGTCCATTGTAATCCAATATGCAACAGTGGGCAAGATTGTCAAATTCATAAAACCTTAAGAGCTGGAAGAGAAGTTAAGAAATAGAATCCTCCAGCTCCCAACTCCTGAGAGAATTCCTTCTACCATTTTATAACCAGTCAGATTCTTTTCATGATATGCCTACAATCAAGCATTTTCTTTCTCACTCCATAGCTATATGTGTCAGTGAGTCCTACAGTCATTCTTTAAAGGGCATGACAGTTTTTCTAGATTTCTTCTGACTTTTTTCTGGGAGGTGTCAAATTATTGCATCTGCTCCTAGCAAGAGATATCAAAGAACCTTTTTGTGGAAGGAAGGAGAGGATAGCATGAAAATAATCTCTTTGTCTACTATTGAGATTATTGTAAGTATTAAATACTTCTCAAGTTATCTCAGTCTAACCTGGATCCACATAATTCTAAATAATGCATTCATTTCATTTCTGTTGGTGAATATTTCTGTTTCCATATAATTTTGTAATTAAATGGGATTTTTGTAGTAAATATTTTGATAGCTGTAGCATACTAGGTATTTGCAAACTGTGTGTGTGCATTAAGGTTCTAATAAAGTATTTATATTTGTTTCACATATAAAGTTAATGTGATTACACATATTTACTTACATGAAGAAATTTGGGAGAAAAAAATGCTTTCAATTTGAAATTCTTACCAATCTCCCAGTGCTTTAACTTCACAATTCTTGATCTGTCCTACAAGCTTTTTCTAAAATGAAATCAACTTCACGGGAAAGATAAAACTGTGTTTCCACCTACATGTGAAAAATTTAAGACAGTTGTTTTGTCCGAAACTGCATAAAGAACAAGGAAAATTGGAAAGAGAAAAAAAATTAAGATATGTTTGGACTCATATTCTCCAAAGCTCAGAAAACTGAGAAAATACCTCCTTTATCTTATGGACTTATTTTGGGATAGGACACTCATCCTGTTTGATTTAGTGATGCCAGTCTTTTATTAGGCTTCTTCCTAGTGCCTCTGGGAAAATTGAGAGCATTCATTATATGCTTTCAAAATCTTTTCTGGTACTCCCCATCCACTTCAAATAACCAATATCTGACTCTGGACGTTGGTCCCCAGTTCGGAGTTGAGCTTCATTTCAAGTGTGTCTCAGAGCCAAAGTGAGAGGAGGTGCTTCCCCCTTCTCCAAACATGTCAATCTCAATTCTCAATGTCATCTTTCAATTCTCCAAAGCACCTAGACTATATAATGTTTAGTCTTAAAAGAAATGAGAAAGTAACTATAATACAGAAGATTTAGAATTGACTGTGACTACTTTCAGAATCTATGTTCCAAATCAAGGAACCTCTGGCACCATTTCCCCCCCTTAGATCCCAGTCTGCCTCAATGTGGTAAAACACAACATCCTTAGCATTTCTTGTCACTTGGATTTTAGAATCCAGTTTCCTTCTCGGTAAAGGGACAAGGAGAACTTTCTAAATAGCTTCTTCCCCTATAATGGCTTTCCGTTCCTCTTGATTGCCCAGAATTCCTCAGTTACAGTCTTGATTGACCTCTCCCTGGGATAATTCATTGAGAACATGCACACTCTTAAGGAACACTCTACCCTTCACCTGCAGGAGCTGGTGTTACTGTATGCTTCCCCTGGAAAATTCTACACTGCAGAATTCCCTGTGTAGAATGCTAAGTGTAGGAAGTCATTTATGGAGTCAAGAAGGTTGGGGTTAGGCAGTAAGTTTTAGTTTCTGTTTCCAGGATTTTGTGAGCAAATTTTTGCACTGGAAATCTCATAAGCATATACATTCCCCTAAGAACAAATGAAGAAAGAACCATGCAAGGGTCAACCTAAAGAATAACTCTTCCAGTAAAACCATTTGCTATTTTAGGCTTAAGTATATGCATGTGAGTTATTTTTCTTACTCGAAGATTTTCTCAAGAAGAAAATGTAGATACATTTTTTTGTGTGAACTGAGTGCCTTTTGGAATCCTACAAAGGTAACTTTTCCCAGTCAGGAGAAGGATTGTCATAAGAAGAGAAGAAAAATCTCCACAGTAAGAGAAAGAAAAATTTAGCAAATTCTTAAGACATAAATTTTCTCAAATAAGAAATTAGGGTCACAACAAAATTAAGAGGAAGGTACAGAGATTTCCCATTTACCCTCCCTCACATATACATAGGTCCCTCTATTACCAACGTTTGTTATGACTGATGAACCTACCTGTCAGATTCATCCAGAGTCCATCATTTACCTTAGAATTCTCTCTTGCTGCTATGTATTCTGAGTTTGGACAAATGCATGAGCTATATTCATCATTATGGTATCACATAGAGTTTTTACACTGCTCTAACCATCTGTGTTCTACCTATCATCTCTCTCCTCCTTCCTAACCCCTGGCAATGACTGATCTGTTTATTGATTCCATAGTTTGTCACATAGGTATAATCATAGAATTTATAACTTTTCAGATTGGCTCCTTTCACTAAATAATATGGATTTGAGGTTCTTGATGTCTTTTCCTGTCTTGATAGCTCATGTTGTTTTAGTGATGAGTAATCTGTCATTCTGAATGTGCCACAGTTTATTTACCCATTCACCTACTGAAGGACATCTTATTTGCTTCCAAGTTTTGACAACTATGAGTGAAGCTGCTATAATTATCTGTGTGCAAGTTTTTTGTATGAATATAAGTCTTCAACTCCTTTGGGTAAATAGCAAGGGGCAAAATTGCTGGATTGTATGGTAAAAGTACATTTAATTATATCCAAAAAGGCTCGTTTCCACTCATCTAAGGTTTTCTTCTAGGATATCTTCAAGGAATTATATAATTTTACATTTAAATCTATGATTTCATTTCTGTGAAGGATATAAGGCCTGTGTATACATTACTTTTTTACATATGGCTATACAGTTACTTAGTAACTTTTTTTTAAAAAGACTTATTTATTTATGCATATAAGAGCTGGGATACAGGCCAGAGTCCAGGGTGGTGAGAGGATTCACCAGAGACAGAGTGGGGAACAGAACAGGCAGATCCACTGAAATACACTGCTGAGAAGAGCAGCGGGCGAGGCAGGAGAGGTCTGCTGCTCTGTGTGGGTACCCTCCCTGGCCCAGGGCAGGGACCGAACTCGTGCTGCAGTGGCTGCAGTTTGCTTCATAGTGTGTTGCTTAACCCACTGCGCCACCAGGGAGGCCCTACTCTAGTAACTTTTTAAATGACAGTTTTTCCAATTTTAAGACAGCAATGAATGCCATGCAATAATATTATATCAGCCAAATTAATACCAAACTTATATATCAAATTACATAGGTCTCATTACTCTTTTCATCACTACTATTATATATGTTTAAAAATTTATGCATGCATGCATGCAAGAACTGGGATACAGGCTAGAAGTGCAGGGGGTGAAAGGATTCACCAGAGACAGAGTGAGGAACAGAAAAGGTAGATTGACTGAAACACACTGCTGAGAGGAGCAGCAGGTAAGGCAAGAGAGGTCTGCTGCGCCATGTGGGTCAGCTCCCCTGCCAGCAGCAGGGATTGAATTTGTGCTGCAGAGGTGCTTTTTGCTTCACAATGCATTGCTTAACCCATTGTGTCACCAATTCATCACTACTATTATTAATAGTAGTATTTTGGGTACTCATAAGAGGCTATTTCTTAACACACAATTTTTAATTTAGTAAAAATTTTATCTTTAATTTTCCTAATGTGGCATAATTATGTACATATATATGTACATAAGTATGCATATATTTTATATTTATTCCAAGAAATGGGTCACTTTTAAGTCCATGACTATGATGAAGTGAGAAAACAGTATGGAATAAAGACAAGATCTTGAGTACCCAGATTCTCTCTCTCTTTTTTTTTCATTAGTTATATTTGACATCATTTGTAGTCCCCAGGGAGTACCCACCACCATTTCACCCGTGCACCATCACCTCAGTCCCTTGTGCACCC
>JAGFMF010011568.1:15250006-15272892 GCA_019455555.1 Galemys pyrenaicus | reverse complement strand
GATTGCCGGATCATATGGTAGTTCCATTTCTAGTAGACTGAGGAGCCTCCATACGGCCTTCCATAATGGTTGGATTAGCTTGCATTCCCACCAGCAGTGAGTACCCAGATTTTCAATAAAGCACTCCACAGAAAAAATAGCTAATAGTGGCAGAAAAAAAGGAGTCTCCAAAAAAACAGAAGATTTAAAAATGGCAGGTTTTTAACTACAGAATATCTTAGAACCCAAGGCAGATGAGATTTAAAGGTGGATTTGATTATTCAAGTCAAATGCAAGAGGGAGATAAAGCTAAAATTGACCAAATAGATTTGGTCTTTAGGAAGCCATAATAACCTTTACAAGGTGGTTCCACAATTCGTATGTAGCCAATTTGTGCTGGTTAAAAAGAGAGCAAGATATATGGATCTAAGAGCAATGGGACTAGTCCTGCCTTTCACACGGACTTTTCCTTCAACTGCTTCTACATCTTATTACCTGCATTTAATGTGTATTTCTACACTTGATACTCTAATTAGAATATTCATTTAATTCACAATAGATTGTGATCCCTTGCTTTCTGGTTTCCTCAGTTATGCTCAAGTTGCCTGTTAGTTCCATGTGTCTACATGGTCTGAAAAGCACAGACATTGCTGTCTAGGTTCTAAATCACATTGACTTAGAATAGGCAGAAATTCATTAGAGCAGAAAGCAGTTGGGAGAGAGCAGTATAGTGATAAAGGAAAGAAGACAGACTTGATGGAGCTTTTTAAAGAAATTCCTTCCTTTTCCCACTATTACCTGTCTAGCTACACATCATTCACAAGCCAGATGGAACTAGGCTTGCATGAGCTGACTTTGTGGTTGAGGCCAATCTTGTGTCACTTCTCAAAGTTGGAGAAGGCAGTTCTGCTGCAGAAATAGCCTTCCATCTAGATTTTAACAGCAGATTTTTATGTAGTTGTGCTTGCTCCTTTTTGGTGTTATAAAATAATTGGGCAATATGAAATGGCTGGTAATTTATACTAGAAACTTGCATTGAATTATACTTGGATAACTTATTAAATGAAGGATATCATCAATATTGCATCTGTCATAAATGAAAAACTCCACGTTTGAATGGATCTAAACCATTCATTGTTTTATGAGCACAGTGGCCTCCAGAGTCACAAATCCAAATGATGTCCCTGAGTGATGGATTTTATGTTCTCTTCTCAGGCACGGCTAAAATATGTGTGAAATCCTTATGCAGAATCCTCATCGCTTGGCTCCCCTTTGGCCAAGCAATGAAAAAAGTCTTTCATAGAAAAGTTTCATGAGACTACTAGGAAATGTTTTTGACTAGCTACAATGATCGGAAAAGGTAAGATGGTAAATGACAGATGGGAAAACATAACCTCAGAGAAACAGAACTGCATGGAACCCCTTGTTTCCTTTTTCCTATAAAATAATTTGATAAAAGCCTAGATTTTGAAATTTCTAGGTTTCCTAGACTGTGTGAATGTTGGTTAACTCACCCATTGTGCTTTGTAACAAAGCCCAGGAAATTAAAAACTGTGTTTCTTCAATTCCTTAACCATATTCCCAAATACATATGATGTCTTATTTTGAATTGTCACATTTAATCTCTCTTTGGTGAACTCTTATATCTTCTACACAAGATAAAAATCATTTTGTATAAACCCAAGTCTAAAATAAAAATGGATTACTGGCATTGTTCTTAAAATTTTACATATACTTTCTTCTTTAATTCTCTAAGTCCTTTATGAGGTAGCTTATCATGTTCCAAATTTTAGATAAGAAAACTAAGAAACAGAATATTTTTGAATTGCCTCCAGTTGAGCAGTCTGTCTCAGATTCCAAATCTCACTCAACAATTAAATATAATTGCTCATGAAAACATTTGTGTAAGAAAATTTCCCATGGTAAATATACATTATTCAACTAATTTAGTGGCCTCATCAAATGCCCAGTGCAACTAATGAAAAAAAGGATACCAACCAAAATGCATCTTCTTGAAATTTCACAATAGGATTGAGCAGTGATAGCTAAAAGCTTCAGAAAGAATAAGCATCACCTATAAAAGAATGGAGAATCACTGGACATAAGAAGTTGAAGTTTCAAGTTTCAATGCTAAAAAATCATCATATATATTCTCACATTTTGGAGAAGTAAATTTTAGTCTATAATTTTATACCCCAACTCTTCTTCAATGAACAATAGCATGAAGACATTTACAGACAAGTAATCTGCTATTTACTCTTTATTACAGTTACTTGAGAGTGTATGGCAGCAAAAACAAGTGAGTAAAACAAGAGAGGGGAACATAAGGGATTCAAGAAACCATGACTATGACCCAAGAGAGCAATAGCGAGTCACCCCAGGCTGTAGTCCATGCCCCAGGGCGAGAAAGCACTGAGCCAGGACTGCAGCCAGAGTAATGAAGCTCTCTGCAGGAGGACAGTCGCCAAGGAAAAAGGTAACATTAGAGTATAAGAAATGATGACATTTTTGTAAAAGGAAAAAAAGAGGCATTAATTTAAGTCATTGACTTGGGAAATGGAAGATAGATATTTTGGAAAGATGAATTAATGATCTGAAAATAAATATACTGGGAAAAGAATCAAGAAGGGCAGAAGTAGGAAAAAAAAGTATTTGAAACAACAGCAATTACCAGTTGAGAGACCTGTATCTCGCGTCAATAAAATTAATAGGTTTGGTCTAATCACCTTTTACTTAGGAAAAGATTTTCTCATAGGTGATGTAAAGTAGACAAAAAGGATTACTAAAAAGGTTTTCTCCCTGTCTCCCAGATTCATCCTTCTAGAACTATATTTAGCCCCATCTATTAGCAGAAAAAGAGGCTAGATTCCTAAATAAAGTCAGTCAAACTAACTCAGATTTCAAGGGAATCTTTTCTGTAAGTCTCCAACTCTGTGCTGGTGTTGAGAAAAACTTGATGAAGGAAAGAATGAGGAGAGAAAACTTTAAGAAATCAACCTTTACACTTTGAGTAAGAGTTAGTCAAGCCAAAATGAGCAGTAGGGAAACATTTCTAAGCAGAACAACTTGACAAGAAATGAGGACACCACATTGTTTCCCAGAAATTGACAAAAACTCTGTGAGTAGATTGTGATATATCAGTTCATATTGGAAAAATACATAAAAAAGGAGAGTGGTTTGGAATATACTTGCTAAGAGAAAAGGTCTTCAATCCTGAGCTTTTCAATGTGGAGCAGCTCTGAATCCATGCCGAAGTACAGGAAATTTAGATGTTTCAATATAAAAAAAAAATAAGAAAACAGGTGAGTGGAGAAACAAAATTTTCACATTTTCACAAATCAAAAAGAAATGATGCAAAGCAAATATGATTACACTGAGTAAAGATTACTTTCATGGTGTTCAAACATGAAGGAGAATTAGCTATAGATTTGGAAGATTGAAATCACATTAGGAGAATTTTTACTCTATTTTCTCATTATGAAAGTCATGCATGTTGTGTATTCTCATTTAAGACCAGCGGTAGTTGAATTGGTGACCCCCAGGGTGGTTTCAACTGCTACTTGATGGGAGTAGGGTATGCCAGGACCACTCAAGATGTTCTCCGCCAAGCTGGGTACATGAGCTAGTTAATAGAATCCGGACATTAAGTTTACCAAACTGGAGTTGATCCGTTGAATTTTATTCAAAATAATGGACTATAAGATTATGCAAAGACAGTAATAACTGTCCTTATGAAATTTGAACAATGAATGTCAGAAAACAGAACAGGATTAATTTAAGGCATTTTCTGATCCACACCAGTATTACATCAAAAACAAACAAAAACCCCCTGTGTTTCCTCTGATTTTATGTGAGTATGTGCATTTTCATATGGAGGTTGTGTGGCTATTTTTCCTATTAATTATGTTTTGTGTATTTTGACTGTTTTTGTACTCAACTGCCCTTCTGTAACCATGAGATGAGAGATTAGAGAAAATTATTCAGGAAACACGTCAGCCATCAATTCTGACAAAGTACACCCAAATGACATAGTTCGCCCTTTACCTTCCAGAAGGAGATGAGATAGATTCAATTATCAAAGCCACAGCTGTGGGGAACAGAGATTCTAGTAAGAGGAAAAGGCAAAGGCCTAGAGAAAAGGCCAACTGGAAGAAATATAGGATTTAAGGAGCACAGGAAGTTTTTGAGAAGTACATAAGACAATGGGTTTCACTGGGTTAGAAGTTTGGGACAAGCCTTATTATGAAAAGCAAGATTTGTGTTTATTTGTAAGGCAATCCCTGTATACATTCCCTAAAAAAATCCATGTAGTTGAGGATTCTGTTTAGGCTTCATTCATCTCTTTTTCTCAGGGACATCAACAGTTACTCTCATTAAAATATGAATAAACTAATAAATAATTTAAAATTTTAATTTTAGTTATGTGCTAATACGCGCTAATAAAATGTATCCTTTTAAAATAGAATGAAAAAAACAGACTAAAGAAGAGTTATTTCTTAAAAATAGATATATATGCAAATTCTACTACATTTCTTCTTACAAATAGATTAGAAATTACCTTTACAAAACTAAGACTAAGGAAGTACAGCTTAGCAAAACAGTACACTTTTTTTTTTTAAAAATTGAATCATTTCATACATAGTTTTTCAATTAAAGTGTACTATGAATATACTCACTTATCATTAATGAATCTTCCATATCACTTTTAGCAATAGCATATTATTCCATTTCTATGAATATCCTATAACATGCTATTATTAAATAGTTGAATATTTGGATTTTTCTTGCTCCTTTTTACTCTTTATTGCTTTTAATAATGATGAATAAAGCAGGTTTCTGAAATTTTCTATCATTTGTTTGCCTTATCAGTGTTTCAAAGGGGAGCAATGGGAACACCAACTTAAATTTAACAAATGTGCAAAACTAAAATAAAACTGTCTTGGATAAGAATTAAAACACTTTATAATATTATGGGGAGGGAGGAAGCCATCTCTTTTGTTTAAATTGCTATGCAATTAGCTAGTGGGAATAAAAGTTATAGGGGAAGACCAATAATTCCCACTCAATTTTATATTAAGGCCTTTTAGACATCTACAAAGGAAAAGAAGATTGGGAATCCTCTTTTCCCATGGTCATTTATGTTATTGAAATAAATAGATTACTTAATAGAGAGAACATTGAATCACATGTTTCCAAACTCAATCAGAAAGGAAGATTTTAAGACTAACGGCTTATTAGGAAACTTTTAAAAATAAATTTAGATTTATTCTCATTTCTACTTGAATAAAACATCTTTTTTTTTTTTTTCAGAACAGAAAATTTGGGTTTATTGATATATCCTGTAAAGGAGCAGGTGGCAAGCACTATTTAGAAATAAATCTCTTAAATATTGAATTGTATTACATATACTTTAAACTTTTTTATTTACTTAAAATATCCTGAACTGGATACTTCTTCATTATCTAATACTAAATAGTCATAAGTAAAACTATGACTCTGGACTATGAACTCAGAGCTTCTCACTTTAACAGCAGCCTAAAGTGGTTACATATGAGTACATCTGCCATTTCCCTAAGAATGTGCTATATACCTTCTTGCTTATCTTTCCTTCTCCTTAGGCTAGAACTCCTTGAAGACTGGGACCTTATCTTTCATATCTTTACTTCCTATAAAAATATTGGAAATTAGGAAAGTTTAGCAAATATTTTTAAATGAACTAATCTGTATCATCCATTCACACCAGATCATAAAACTGTTGTTTGGTTGAGTTCACAAATGCTTTCTAACAAGTCTGGTAGAAAGAATACTGACTTCCGAAAGCATAGAAAGCTACTCTCAATGTTCTATTCAATGTTTTATTGCCCCTCCATATATCTTCTCTCAAGGACTATTGGTTAAAGTATTTAGACAAGAAAATAAAGTATGTCATGAGAGTGAAAAGAATTTGAGATATTACTGACCTTCATACTTACCCCATGTGAAGTCAGTTGCGCCCCCATATTTGACTTGGCATTTAATCGAAGGCAGATATTTCCACAGAAAGATGATGCTGATCAATGAAGAGATGGGGGGAGGCTTTGTATATTTCTCTCAATCTGTTTTCTGATGTTTTTAGGACTTAATCTACTAGACTTGGGTCAATAAAATTGAGAAGGGTCAACTCCCCAAAACAGAGGAGCAAGTAAGAAGATGGTGTCAGTCTTTGTAGACTAAAGTTGAAACCTTTATTTTTTAATAGGAAAACTACTTATGCCCATATTTTCCTTTAGAGCTAAACAGACTAGCAACTGTACTTGAATCCCTCTCATTTTAAAAATACGTATCAATACTCTATCAGGCTCTTTGCTAAGAAGGCTGGATTGTATCAGTATCAAAACGACTTGCAAGACTTTTAATATCAAAATGTGTCTCTTTGTAGACAACATGTTGTGCTGGTGACTCACTCACACAAAAGGAAATTATTTACCTCATTTCTATTTATTTAAAATATCTTAGAAGCCATTTGATGGAGAACAATTTCACTAAAAGAGAAATAGTGACATCTGGTGGAACAACTTAATTTTATTTCAGTGTCTAATCATTAACATTTTTACTCTCAAAATTAATGTTTAAAACACACATTCTCTCCTGGAAAAAAAAAAATCTGTCTTTATGATGGAATTGGCACCTGCTATATGATGATGTTTCTTTATGGTGCCAATATTAGTAAATAATTACCTTCTTAAAAGTGGGGAGATTTCTTAGCAGATATCCAGAGCAATTAAACTTGAAAATAAGAGTGGTTACAAGGATACTCATCCACCATTCTAGCCATTTGAACAATGTAATCTGGAAGTTGCCAGCAATCTGCTACATGTACTATCTTATGACATCAGGCAAATAAGAAAGAAAAATGCAGTGTGCTTTACATTGTTCCAGAGGGCTTAACTCAGACCATAATGAATTTACATATCTTCAGGTCTTCAAATGCCTATATATCAAACGATTATTAAAATTCAGTTGTATAGGAATATGAATAGTGCACCACAAAGTGGCAGTAAATTATAGTACTGGACGGTGGGCAAGCCTGGTGCCACACAGCAGACATAAAGAGTGTTTCCATGATTACTAATCGTATTAAATGTCCGGGAATGTGGGTTATTTGCAACTGTTCTCTACTGCAAATTCTAAGTCATATAAAGTCAAGGGTCTTCCCTAGGTTATATAGACAACAATCTTGAAAGGTAGTTATAACCTTAGACTGGATTTCCTCAACCCTGGTTTAAAATCCTGGTTCTATCAGCTGTTTAAGTTAGACAAGTTACTTAATTTCTCTATACTTTAGCATCCCCATTAGTAAGTTGAGGACAAAAAAAAAAAGCAACAGGGTTATTTAAGTATTAATTTTAAAAAATATAGATTAAACATTTAGCACAGTGACTGAGAATAGTGCCTATGTGTCAGATACGAGTCCCTCTGGCGTCACTTATTTTTCTGTAGCTTATGTAAAATGGTATTTATTTTAGGTAAAAGTTTCTTGAAGGGTATTATTTTACATTAATAAGAAACCAGAGACACACAATTTCTGAGGACTTGGGGTCTGAAGAGAGATCAGAGTGTGGTTCAAATCCTGATGCTGTAACTTGCAGATTGTGTGATCTTGGTCAAGTTGTTTAATTTCTTTGACTCACTTTTATCACTTGTTAAATGGAGATAAAACTTAATCTTAATTCATATGGTTTTATTATGAGGATTTATTATGAGGATTAAATGTGTAAGCTTTAGAGAACTATTTGGCAAAAGGTAAGAACGCTATAAAACTAACTTTTAGTATTGCATTGTTTAAAATGAAAAGTGTAGAAAACAAACAGAATGTTTGGCTTACTCTTCCAAATAATTGGGAGGAAAGGTGGTGGATCAGTTATCTGACCTAACTTTGAGTCCTAAAGTATGAATCATTCAGTAGAGCTAAGACCATGATCACTGATCACTTTGACTTGTTCAGCCTTTCTGCATATATACGCTTAACAGGAACATGTTAATTTTTTCTTCTCATATAGATATGATCTCTGTCTGACCCTAAAGTTTGCTTCCTGCTAGAATTCAGACATGGTTGTATATCTCTTGCTGGCTGGAATAAGAGGTCTAACTGGAGCTTATGTGTGTAAGGAATTGAAAGTGTTCTTAGGAAATAACTGATCCTAAGAGAAAAAGAAATGGGAAGGATTGACTTCTGAAAAGGGCAGGCAAGTTTCTGTTACTTTTTTCCCCCATTACATATCTTACAGGTTTATAAGACTTTTATCTGAACCCTTGGCAGGGGAGTAGTGCTCAGGAATATTTTAAAATTCCATAAGAAAATAGGAGTCCACTTTTAGAATATAACTGTACATAAAACAAAAGAGACACAGCAAGAGATGACAGCTTTTCACAGACATTAGCATTTTATGATGATCCCTCCCATCAGTGATGAGTGACGTGATGCCTATAAAATAATGGAGACCCAAGCAAAAGACCTTCCTGAGGAAGAGAGCTGAATGATGAAAATGGAGACTAAAAACGAGGATGGAAAGGACTTTATCTTCAGTGAATGTGAGACAGCCTATAGCTTTCTAGAAATCAATAAAGCTTTGAGAAAGGCTATAGATCTGTAACAAGAGTAAGGGAGTTAGGGTCAGAGAGATGGCTTTCATATTTGTATTTTCCAAACTTACCGAAAGAAGATTGTTTAGAATTGCTGAATGAAATTTAAGAAGAAAAAGGGGAAATTGGGGAAAGAGAGAGAGACTGGTCACCCCCACCTGAATATGTAGATAGAAAAACATGTAAGCCTGCCTGCTTGAAAGGACACTTCAATGAACATTTTAATACCTTTTTGCGTTTCCTCATCACAGAAGAGAAGTAACTAGTTAAGTTTTCGAAGGAGTAGTCTTGACCAAAATAAAAGAGAAGAGTGCTGTGCCTAAGCAGCATATTTGGAGGTGTGGAATATCATGACACATTTGAGAAAATGCCAGAAATTCTGTGTAACTGAACCCAAAAGTGTGCTGGGAGAATATTGTGGGTGGTAGGTAGAAGTCAAATCAAGAAGATCCTCAAAAGCATTATTCACAACAGTCAAATATTATAAACAACCTAAGTGCCATCAATAGATGATTAAAGATATGGGGAGTGTGAGAGACTGTGTGTATGTGCACAGTACAACACAGCTCAGCTATCAAAAGATAATTTTCCCCTTTGCAACAACACAGTTGGACCTAGAGATATTATGCTTAGTGAAATAAGTCAAACAGAGAAAGACAAATACCATGTGATTTCACTCAAATGTGTTATACATAAAGACATAAATGAATTGAATAAGGCAAAGGCAAACTTTTAGACTTTAAGAACACATCATGGTTATAAGAAGGAAGGATGGTAGATAAATCACATGAAAAGGGTCAATTGCATGATGAAGGGTAGGAACATAATATAGCATATGCAGGTACTGATTTATAGTACTGTGCACCTAAAACCTATATAAAGTTGTAAAACCCATTTAGCAAATGTGGAAGTTGTGATACATAGTCTTCTGTTTTCTGACTTTCATGTACTATTTCCTTTCATGGACATAAAGCCCTTTCTCCTACATTACATAGAATAGTACAAACTCAAGATTAGGTGAGACTAGCTGCTACTTCCAATCCAAGGGAGGAATCCTGTCAGCACTCTTAAGTGATTGTCTGTTTTCTGCTTGAATACCTCCAGTGATTGAGAATTCATCACCTCTTGAAAAAGCACATTCTGCCTTTAAAAAAATAATTACAGCAACATAAAGTCAAATATGGAAGATTGAAGAATGAATTTATCTCTTCTCTCTCAAATCCAAGTAAGATAAGAATTGCTGAAGTCCCACAAGAGCAAATGTCAATGATTTGTCAATGATATGTCAATTAAATTATCATAGCTGATCTTGCAGAATCAAGAAGCTGGAAAGTTAAACCTGCAAGGGGAAAGACAAACCCTGGAAAGGTGCAGGTACACATGAGTGAACTCTGTGTTTCCTAAAAGACTGAATAAGAACAGACACCCAGATTCCCTCCCTCACCCACAGAGTCAGAAAACTGTCCTCCTCCCCATCCAGGTGTGTAGGTTAACTTTCTGAAGATTTTGAATCATAAAATCATCAATACTCAGACTAGGCACAGTAGATAGTGGCAGTGAAGTAACCTATGACAGCAAGAGGGTTAAGTCTGCATGTGGAACTTTAAAGTGCTCAGCTGGCCTTCCAGGACACTAACCACCAACTAACAACTTCCACAACTCCTTGTGTGGAAATTTAATAGTCTAAGAAAAATACATTTGCTACCAACACATTTGAGGCTCTCCCTAAGTGATCTCTTTCCCAAAATGATTTACTTGTAATAAGGTTTATATTTTGCCTAATTTCATCCATATCATAGGATTTAAGTCCTGCTGTAGTGGATGTTGTAGAGTATCACCTAGCTATCTCCTCTAGGCCTAGGATGATGCTCCCAATGACTAGAGTGTTGTTGTGCTTGCAAGTCAGCTGAGTGCTTCAGGGAATTGTCCTGAAAACTGCCTTGCCCAGGAGACTGTCTAAATTCAAAGGCAGGTAGATGTAATTCCAGCCAATAGTATGCCTCAGTATGGTAAATCTCTGAGGAGCAATCCCAAGAGCAGAATTTTTTATTAAATTAAATTTTTTAAATTGAAGTATCATGATTTTACACCTTATTACTGTTTTGACAGTGTAAGATTTTTTCCTCCCTCTGGTGTAGTCACTGTGGCACTCACACCACCAAGGCAATCATAGTTCTCCACAACAGTCCACTGTGCTCTCTCTCCCACCCTGTTCTCACCATTTCCCCTCTCCCTATGAATGCCTCAGATCTATGATCAGCTTCCAACCAATATCAGATCTTTTTGATGACTGTATGATAATTGGCTGAAGCCACATTTCCATCCAATTTCTTCCTCTTTCCCTCAGTATTGATCTCAAGAGAATCCCCCTTAAACTTCTCACAGAGTCTATTTCCCAGGCAACCTAATCTATAACACTCACTTTAGAATATGAAATGATATCCATTCATTCATTTTTTAGGACAGGTTGTAATATGAAACACTGAGTCCAACTCAATATCAAAGGAAGCTGGAAGAAACAGATAATGCAAAAAATATTAATATTAAATTATTCTCAAAGAGATAAGATAATTCACTCATAAAATAAAAAGCAGGATGCTATGAAAACAGACCTTCAGAGAATAGGGAGAGTCCTTGGGAATTCAAGACACAGTAGTGAAAATTGCAGTTTTGAAAGAATGATGGAAAGATGGAATTGCAGAGCTCCCAGAACATGAAACAAATATGAAGAAATGCAGAATATGAAACAGCACCTGAGCAAACTAGAAGACCCAGGAGTTATAGCATCTGACTAAGAGGACAAGTTCCAGAAAAGGAACAAAACTTCATTTTCAAAAACAACTAAGAAAATTTCTAAGAACTGAAAAGCCAAGAATCTCTAAATTGGCCCATACAGTGAGGAAAAAAAAAATGTTCACATGAAGGCAAATCAGAGAGATTTCAGACTAACAAGAATAAAGAGAAGTTACTAAAATCTTTCCAGAAGGAAAACAAATAAGCAACTGCAGCTTATAAGCAACAGAAAACATCAGGCTTTTAAACAATAATTCTGGGAGTTAGAAAATAAAATGGTCATGCCTGCAAAATTTAGAGGGTGTTTAATTTCCATTCTAGAGTTCTAGGTCCCAGAATACTCTCAATCAAATTTAAGAAAGAATAGATCTAATATTCAAGGGCCAAAGTTACGAAAATTTTAAGTGTCCAATATCTTTCCTACGGAAGCTACTGGAAAAAATGTTCCATCAAAACAGGGAAATAGAACAAGAAATGATACTATTCAATTCAGGAAAGAGATTTAAAAAATATCACAAGGACCACAGCTGCATCAAGATAAGAGCTTGTGGGCAAGGACTCGAGAGAGAATTTTGCTAAGAAAAAATTGGTGCCGAGAAATTGGCCAACTCATTGTACAACACTGATAGGAGTATTGTGACTCTGACAGAGAGTTCGAAGTGAACTAACAAAAGGTATGCAGGGAAGGAAACTAACAAAAATAGCGTAATCATTCATTTTAAAGAAAGCAAAATACTGTATGACAGAAGTATCATCTTAATATTTTATATTGATATAAATATTTTACATAAATCTTGACCTGTTTATATAAATATATCCTGAATATTGGTCTAACCTTACTGAGAGTAGGGAAAAGAGGATGATAGAAAACCAAATTCTCATTTTCTGTAGTACAATTTATTAGATTTAATCTTTAAAAAAGCAGAATATGCATGATATTATTAAATGTGGGAAATAACAGAAGAGAAACTGCAAACAGTCCCCAGCAGTTGCCTCTGGGAAGCAAGGAGTAGAATAGGGAGGGGCAAGAACAACTGTAGTTTTTAATTACGTGTTTTATGGTATTATTTGTCTCCATAAACTTTGTGTTATTTTGACAAACTTTTTTTTTTAATAAAGAAAACTTCTTTCTTATGCTGACCTAACATCTGCGTTCATGCTTTTTGGTCCTATTTATAATCTCCAAGGATCTCTATATAAAAATAAAAATAATAACAGTTCCTCTTCACAATGAGTATGCTGCAGGAGCTTTATGCCCAAGCTGATGTTCTTCCTTCAGGTTTAACGTATAAGGGCTGAAACCTGTCCATTCATTCAACCACACCTTCTATAAATTCATTCCCTTCCCCTAGGTGATAGCGGCTCTTTGTACTCAATAGAGGGGATGTCCAGGTATAGGATCAAGTCTGGCTAATTTATAGCAAAATTATTTCCTCTCATTCTGAATATTATAACCTATTAACGGCAACTAAGATAACATTACCTTTCTAAGACACCAAACCTTAATGCTTCTTATTGAAATCTTAAAATTTGGGGCCTCCCTGGTGGTGCAGTGGGTTAAGCAATGCACTATGAAGCAAACTGCAGCCACTGCAGCACAAGTTTGATCCCTGCTGCCAGCCAGGGAGGGAACCCACATGGAGGGAGGGGACCCACATGAAGCGGCGGACCTCTCCTGCTGTGTCTACTGCTTCCCTCAGCAGTGTACTTCTGTTGATTTGCCTGTTCTGCTCCCCGCTCTCTGTGGTGAATCCTCTCACCGCCCCCACTCTTGCCTGTACCCCAGTTCTTGTATGCATAAATAAATAAATCTTAAAAAAAAAAGAAATCTTAAAATTTTTTTCACATGTGGTTATTAAGTCACCTCTCCTAAGGGTGTGATTTGTTTTTTGGGTCATATTTTCTTTTAATCTTGGTTGTGAACCTTACATTTATCTCTATCACAGTGGGACTTATTAAAGTTACCTTATTGTCAAACTATAAAGAAAATATTTCTGGACTTTGATTTATCCACAGAAGTTATTTCTTCCAGATTCATGGCACACATAAATTTCATAACTGTGCTTTCACTTAGGTTTTGAGTAAATATGAGAAACAACACCAAACCTAGCCATGCTTTGCTCACTAGAACTCAATTCGGTTAACAACCATCTACTAGTCAGTTTATGTTGCAAGTAATTCAACCATTAAAATTTCATCAAACCAAGCTAACAAGTCAGATATACCAAATAGAAGACAATCCTCTAGTTTGGCCAGTTATTAGCCCAATCATTCAAAAGATAAATGGATATAGTTAGATCTATTACTATTTTTGGATATGCATTATTGTGAAACAAATACAAGAAGCTTCTATCATCCCTGCTTCATGAGATATTTAGACAAGGAGGCGTCATTTCTCAGGTCATATAACAACAGACATAGGATGCAAGTTTTATCATTAGCCTCATTCTCCAGAAGTAGCCTAGTGTCTAGGGAAGTGTGATTATCATTGTTGTTATCATAATATGAGGTTGCAATCCAAAGACTTTCCGTTTTAGTTTCATGCCCTGAAATCCCATCTGGATATGGAGTAGCTCAGTCCTGGAGTTCATGCCATAGATATTTACACTGTAATGGGCAAACTGTGCCCTCCCTAGGCTCAGCTATTCCCATTGCTTTCTGACAACTGACTGAGGATACAGCTTTAAGCCTTTAGATATTCCTAGGCAAAGAGTCTGTGCTTTGACATTTGCATTTATCTCATTATGTTTGATTGGCATATTGAGATCCATAAGCTTGTGGTTAATATATTGCCAAGGATTCTTAATTAAGCTGGTTGTGCAAAAAAGGCATCAGAGTCTCCCGAGAAATGTATAATCTTTGCCAGTCATTCACTTTGAATTTGCCTTGCTGCCCTGGTGGCAAAGCAGTTACGCTACAGGGAGGATTGCAGACTTGACACAAATAACCAAAGGCTTTTATAACCTGGTACTGCCATTTGAATCGGGAAAAAAGGGGGACTGTTATGAAAGAGAGAGGAGACCAAGCAGAATATCTAAGTCCATATTCTCCATGGACAAATGAAACAGAAGAAAAAAATATATGACAGGCCAAGCTACCCGTTGTCATACGCCAAGGAATTATGAAACATTAACATGTTTACTTGCTGTTTATTTTTTCCTATTAGTCTTTTTATAAAAATTAATAGTTTAAGCAGCTGAGACAGAAATGAAAAAAAGCTCTGCTAACCAAAGCCACCCGCAAACACTCTCCAAGCCCCAGTGTGCTAACGCTAATGGGTCTTGAAGTTTGTTGCCCAGACCAACAGGATCAGCACCGCCTGACAGCTCGGAAATGTAGATATTCAAGCCCCACCCCAGACCTATTTCATCAGAAGCTTTAGCTGTCAGACCCAAAGCTGCATTTTAACAAGCTATCCAGGTCAGTCTGATGCACTTCCATTTGATAGCCATGTCTAGAAACAAATCACTCAGATTTTCCAAGATGGGAACCTCTCAAAGGAACTGACAGAATGATTCAAGGCAAAGAAAGGACAATTTGTGGAGAACACCTGGCTGAAGATACTCGCTATTCACTCCGGTTATACCAGCTCGGATGT
Source organism: Galemys pyrenaicus (assembly GCA_019455555.1). Taxonomy (NCBI): domain Eukaryota; kingdom Metazoa; phylum Chordata; class Mammalia; order Eulipotyphla; family Talpidae; genus Galemys; species Galemys pyrenaicus. The sequence continues at coordinate 15,257,900 of JAGFMF010011568.1, read as the reverse complement.
CCTTGCAAGTATCCCCCATGGGGCAAAGGTAACAGAACCCCAGTGCTGTCTTTGACAGGTCCTCAGAAATTCCATTCAAGAAGCAGCATTCCTTTAGGAGAGGGAAGGGTGTGGCCCTCCCTCCTAACCCGCCTCCACCCCTAACCCACCTCCTGTGACTCACTGCTCAAGGCCTCTTCGGCCTCTTCACTCTACCTCATGACCATGAGCCTTGGGAAAAAATTAATTTGTTGACTTTGGACATTAAGCATTCATCTCTTTCTCACCTTCCCTCCCCTTCCTGTTCAGGATTCCTCCAGGCTTCTCCTTTACGGCCTGACTTCAACAGGATACAGCTGTTTAAATGTGGGTCATGCAATGAGGAGTATGCCACTGGGAGTGAGGCTGCTCTGCTTTCCTCCTACCCTGTTGATTTCAAATGATCCCAATCTCAATTTTGTTCCAGACCTCTGGGTGATGCTTCCCTGGCACACGATGGCTAAGACATCTCAACTCTGCTGTGCCCACTGAGAATCTGTTAAATACAGAGAATGGGTATTAGGCTTTAGTCCAAGGAAGGTTTGGTGACATTTCCCTTATTTGTCAAATACACAAAATATCCCTATGGCATGCACCCCTGCACAGTAATTGCTCTACTAGGGAGCATTTGGGGGGTACATGCTGTAACAAATGCATTTAAAATTTTTTGAACTGTGGATTCCAAGGTTGTTTTCCTTTTGCTATTCACTCAGTGTGCCTAACCTTTGCCAAACAACTGCAGAGCTAGGTCCTGGCCACAGGTTTTATTTGCTGCCTTTAGTCATTTTCAATTTCTTAGCAGAAGCAAATACTAAAAGTCAATGGAAAGCAGGTTTAGGTAAGTTCCCTTCCATCCATACATATTGCCAAGAATCCCTGCATCTACTTGATGCAAAGAAGGAGTTTCTGTTCTGATTTGGAACACCATAAATCAAATAACTACAGTTCAGGCCCCCCCAAGACTGCTGACATGGCCCCCTCCCAATATTTATTGCCAACCGTAAGAACTTACAAATGCCAACAGAGTATGCTGCCTGCACCTGGAAAATTATTTCTGGTTTCTCAGAAAATGCAGGAGCTGCTTTTGTTTGACATTAGCCCTTGTTCTGTTATTTTTCCAGTGCCATTTGCATGACAATAATTTCACAGTATAAGAGAGGGTGAAATCACCTGGAGACCCTCCAGACTCCATAGTGCAAAGCTTTTATCTCCATAAAAGCAAACTGAAGCATTTCATTCTATGTGGCACTGTTTAAACATTTCGAAGTTGCGGGTAGTAAGTGAGGCAACACCTTCACTGCTGCCTGGTATAGTTAGTTGTTATTTTGCATGGATGAGAAAATGATGTTTTTGATGACCCTTTTGTTTATATCCAGTATGTACCAGCCAGTCTGCTGTGGGTAGCAGAAAACTTATATCCTCCAGCACCTACTCGCAGAAAACTTATATCCTCCAGCACCATTTAGGAGTGAGTAGTAAAGGGAGATTCCTTTTTAATCTTTTTCGCTGTACTATCTCACTCTACCTCTCCAAGTGGATTTCTTCCTGCTTGTTTACAAACACAATTATGTCCTCTGAGATGTCTGAGCAATTCTTAGCTCTTCTTTTTGCACTGAGCTCTGTGCAAAGAGGTTTGTTATACTGTCATTGTAGAACAGCTATACTGACAAGGCACCCGCAGCTTTTAATTTATAATGTCTAATAGTCTGATAGTGTCACAAAAGTTAACCAGAATATACTTTTCAGAAAACAAAGACTTGTCTTAAAAAGTTTTACCAGTAAGACTTGGAAACAACCCAAATGTCCAAAAATAAATGATTAAATTAAGAAGATGTGGTACATATATAAAATGGAATACTATTTAGCAATCAAAAAAGATAAATAGATCCATTTGTAGAAACATGGACTGAGCTAGAAGGGATTATGCTCAGTGAAATAAGTCAGAAGGCAAAAGGAAAAAAAATCGGATGGTTTCACTTTTAGGAGAAATATAAGGGAGATTTGCTCCCTTATAAAGGAAAAGAACAATAGCAATAAGTAAGTCAAATCACAACACAACATAAACAAAAATCAAAGACAAATCAGAGGTACCCTGTGGGTGGGGGAAAGGAGAGAGACTGGGATGAAGGCAAAAAGAGCACAAGGGACTGAGGTGATGGTGCACTGGTGAATTGGTGGTGGGAATTCCATGGGGAGTACAAATGATGTCAAATATACATGAATAAAGAAAAAAAAAGTCTTACCAATAGACACTTAGAACAGAAAAATAAAAATATTAATGCAAGATCACATGCAGTGCCTATTTATAAACATAGAATATGAATTATAATGAACATATGTAGTTTTGAATCTAATATTTTTTTGTCTGAGTATTTTTCGTGTCATTGAAGTTACAGTGATTACATTGTTGGTCATGCCATGATTTTTAAAAATATTCTCCTATTGTAGTACATTTAATCTTTTTAATTTTCATCATTTTTATATCCATATGATTAACACACGTTTTTCATCTTTATCTTGGATTATTTTCTTAAGATGTATATCTGGGAGCAGACAAATACCTAGGTTAAATCCTATAAGAATGATGAAATGTTATGCAAACTTTATGTAAATATAGAAACTATCTTTTTCTTTCTATGCTAGTTGGCATGTCTAAAAACATTTATTAGATGCCAGACATCATAAATCCTATTCTTAAATATGGATTTTGTTGTATTCCTTTACAGTTACACACTTTGTTCTGATAGCAATTCAGGTAACTGTGAGTAAGCTATCTTTTCTAAAGCCTCTCTTTAAGGATTTATTGGGCCAGGCAGGAGTAAGGTCACGCTAGCCTTTGCGTATTCACCTTTTACATCTTTAGAGACCAACATTTCAACAAGGTCTGTCCACTTTGGATAGTGAAAACTCAAGTATTTCCAATCTTGCTGAGCTTTTAACATTGTTCCTTTACTGTTGTCTAATAATTATTCTATTACCAACCTTTGCTTTTTGCATTGTATTTAAAATTTTATCTTACATATGCAGACTGATACATATCAGATGGATAGTAAGATGAACACTTAAGGAAACCCCTTGGGGCTGATTTCTGCTGTTCTTTCTCTGTAGACCTCTCTCTGTTCTTTGCCTGAAAATTCTTTTTCTCAACTCAGTAAAATTGCTGAGCCCTGTTTAGGTTTCCAATCTCTATCTGAATTCAGAAACTGCCACCAGATACATTGTTGCCATGACTGTAGGGCTCACTCATTACCTTGCTTTCCTTTTCTCAGAGCACATAGTTCTGCATTCACTAGTCACTGTCTGAGAACAAGGCTGCGGACCTTTATCCAGTTTTCTAGTGTTTATAATGCTAAGATAGGTCCTATAGGTGTTAACCTTTTATAATCAGAAACAAAAAAATCTTATTTTGTTTAACATACAATATGTAGATATCATCTTTAGGTAATTCTAAAACCTGAAATCTGTTTCTGTTATTGTCTCTGCCAGTTCTCATTTTAGTAACTTGTTTCTTTTATGATTTTCTATCTTTTTTTTTAAAGATTTTATTTATTTATGCATACAAGAACTGGGGTACAGGCCAGAGGTGTGGGGGGAGGGTGAGAGGATTCACCATAGAGAGTGGAGAGCAGAACAGGCAAATCAACAGAAGTACACTGCTGAGGGGAGCAGCGGCACAACAGGAGAAGTCTGCCTGTGCCATGTGGGTCCCCTCCCTGGCCGGCAGCAGGGCTCGAACTCGTGCTGCAGTGGTTGCGGTTTGCTTCATAGTGTGTTGCTTAACCCACTGCGCCACCAGAGAGGCCCTGATTTTCTATCTTTAGCCAAACCACAGTCATCGTGTTACAGGGCAGGGAGAGGGGCACCCCAGAACCCCCAAACCTGACCTCTCTGAATGGGTTCTGCTATTTGCCACATTAAGACAAACATATAACACCTTTAATGGAAAGGAACTTTAATACAATTAGGGTACAATACAGAAAGGACAAAGAATATAGTTACTAAGTTAAGCATTTAAAGTTACCCATCTCCTTGAGGGTAAAAGTCCAGTTAAATAGGATTGGCTTAAAGCAAGGCCCAAAAGCCTGCCACAAATCTAAAGGACATTTTAGTAGAGATCCATAGAAAAGGGTTAGAAAGAGTTAGACAAATCCAGGAGGAAAAGTGCAAAATTAAAATTAAGATGAAAGCTGCTATTGTTAACCTCTCCATGGGATTTTCACCCACATCTGTTTTAACCAGTTTAAGATCAAAAAGCAAGCACAGTTTCTTTACATGTCCCTCTGCTTCACGTGCCTCCTCCAGGTCTCCTTGCTGCTCTCTATCCTGCTTCCTTCTTCCTCCCTTCCTTCTGTCCTCCTATCTCCTCTCTGCAGAATCTTCTTATCCCTGCTCTGCTCCACCCACTTAGGGTGGGACCGGGATTCTGGAACTGCCCCCTTTTCTGGGGACTACCGTTACAATCATATTTAAAATTATGTGGTCATTCCCCAAGGCCTAAGACAAGTTTGTCCTACACCAGAAGCCTCTGGTGTCACTGCTCTGTTGTGAATTCCCTCAAATCTGGGTACAAAAATAAAGCTATTAAGCTGTACTGTCAAAAATGTTCAGATTTTTTTTTTTTCTCCTTCATTTTCTTCTTCTTCATTGACCCCTGATGGTAGGTATTTCTGTGGTTGGGGGGAAAGACAAAGAAAGTTTTAATTATAAGTTGTCCTTATCTCCTCAGGGTGAGACTTTCTTATTCCCTAGTTTTCTGTTGGAGAGCAGCTCTTACAAATTGTGAAGAGGATCCTTTATAAAAAACAAAACTTGAGTTTCAACTTCTACTTTTCTTGCCCTAAGACTCCCAAGAGTGTTCCACTTTCACATACCTGCAACACAAAACAAACAGCTTTAGAGTTCTGCAGTTCTATTTCTTCTGCTTGCCTTTCTAGGCTTAGACTTTTCCAAAATATATTCAATATTTGATTCGCAGTTTCCCATTAATACGTTGTATATAAAGTAATGTAATAATAAATACTTAATAGTATATAGCTCCAGTAATATATATTAATGTATATATTTGTTATACATATTATTATATGCCATGTGTTGTAGTATATGTCTAAGATATAGTATATGTAACACTGCGAAATGAGGATATCATTTTACTATATCTTAACATTTTGAGCAAGAAGAGGTAATCTAAACATTCCAATTTACCATTCCCAGATGCAGAAGTTTTTTTTCAAACCAATTTGTTAAAAAACATGAATGATAAGAAAATTATTCTCTTCTGACTTCTTGGCCACAGTCCAATGTGAAGCAGTGATTCTGGGTAAGTTTGACTATTCTGAAGATCAACTATCTCTCAAGCATTCTGCTTTGTATGCTTAGAGAATGAGCCTTATTAGATCTATTTCATCAAAGGTCTATTGTTGCTTTTTTCAATCAAGTTTATCTAAAATAAACATATTTGATCTCCACTTCTGTTTCCTATGTCTTTTTTTCTGAATTGCTCCTCAAACTTGAGAAAGAATAGTTACCTGTCCACCTGCACCTTCTCAACAACAATAAAAAAGAAAAACATAGCAGTGTATATGAAAAACTTTGTTTTCCCATTTCATATGGGTGAGAAATATAAAAAGGTAGATAAGAGAGAAATGATGCAAAGAAATACAAATCTTATCTATTAATTATGGTAAGTGAGATGAAGAGGACACCTAACTTCTTTTTATTCCACTGCTGTCCAACGAACATCTTGATGATTGGCACTAAGTCAAATATGCTCAAAAAAAGGCTTTTCTGGACTATGTGACTTTAGTTTGTAGGCCCTTAAGATAAGTAAGTTACATTGTTTTACTTCTTAAGGCAACTGAAGTCATCACACATAGCAATGTCTCTTCTAGCATTTTATTCAATGACTACTTTTACCATTCAAGTACTCATTTGCATTACTTTAACTCCTTTGGTCAGAAAATAAACACAAGCTTAAGAAAACAACTAAAGACATCTCAGTAAAGTAAGAATTACAGAAAATTGCTCGGTCCTAAAATATATAAAATCATTAATCATAAAATCTCTGTTTTAAGTATAGTCTTCAAATAACCCTGTTTTCTGGTACCTGGGACAGGTTGAATCCAGTCTCTAACACAATTGCCAGTCCACTAGAATCAGTTATGCACTATGAGACATCATCAAACTGGATGACTAAAGAGTCCGTGTTGGAGTATAAAAAAGTTAAAAGGTCAGAAAGGTAAACAGAATTAGGGCCACTGAGAGCTTTATAGGTCATTAAAAGGATTTTAAAAGCCATATGCTGTCTAAGAGGCAGCCAAGATAGAGATTGTAAGATGGGAGAAATACGATCTGTAGATCAAGTCCTAGTAACAACGCTGGCAGCAGCAGCATTCAAAACCATCTGCAGCCAGTTTAGCAAACAATCTGGAATGCCACCAGGAACAAATTAAAATAGTCAATCCTGGAAGAAATGAAAGCCTAGCATGGATGAATGAAACGTTGCTTGCTGGAGAATGCAGAGCCTGTAATCTTACAATATTCTAGAAACCATAAAAAGAATTTTTCAGCACCAATGTAATATGGAGATTGAAAGTTAAAAATGAGGGTCATAAGAAGAAACAGGCATGGCAGAACATCCACTCCAAGGCAATGAACATGAATCCCAATCCCAATGTCAACCCAAGGATAGAGTCTAGCTCCACTGTAATCTGTAAGGGGCACCGCTCACCTGGCTAGCCTGAAAGAGATGCACAGCACTGTCGTTGGTTTTGGAGCCAACAATCTGAATAATGACTCTAAATAACACGAGTGGACTTGTAGATTAAAACTACAGAATGACTTGTTGAGAATAGACTCACATCATGTAGTAAATTTACATCGTTTCTTAAATCATAGTCAAAAATAGAAACAAATATAATCACTAACATTTACTAAATGCCAGCTGCTTACTATGTGCCAGCACAGTCCTGTGTGCTTTATATAGAGACTAAGGTAAATCTGGCACCAGGATGTATAATTATTTGTCTTGTTTCCTTCAGGCTAAGTGCTGGATATAACTCCTCTTCGTAAACTCTCAATAACCTACTGTTAGAGTCCAGTATTGACCTCCCCTACAAATGGACAGAGAACACTCACGATAATGCAAGTCACACAACGAGGTTTTATTTCCAGCTAGCTGGGGTCCAAGTATCTGCTCGATGCAGCGGGTTTCAACGAGGACCCCGAGCACTCAAAGACCAGGGTTTATATAGCATTTTCCAAAACATCCAACTCACAGTAATTTTCCACAGCTATACATTTTTCTGCTTTGTGCCACATCCTGGTGACCTGACAAGATAAGCTTTTCAGCCAAAACATCTGGTCCCTAAGATATGACCTCTCATTTCCTGATTACTTAGTCCCTTCTTCCCCAAGTCCCCCTCCCCAACATTCCGGTGCCTCAAGATTACCTTCCCCAAGTCATGTACTCAGTGAAATGGCTTCTCAGAGTTTAAGATGGCTGTGCTCATGCTAACCTACTCTTACACTACTAAGATAGAAAAGATCATGCCTTGCTAGTGGGAATAATTTTTTTAAAGCTCTATTTGTTTCTATTTATTTATTTTTTAAAATTATGTATCATTAATTTACATCCTTGTTTATTTTTCCATATTTATCTCTCCCTTCAGGTGTGGTTACCATAGATTTTTTTTTTAAAGATTTATTTATTTATGCATACAAGAGCTGGGGTACAGGCCAGAAACCAGGGAGGTGAGAGGATTCACCAGAGACAGAGTGGGGAACAGAACAGGCAGACGGACTGAAACACACTGCTGAGGGGAGCAGCAGGCGAGGCAGGAGAGGTCTGCTGCGCTATGTGAGTCGTCGTCCCCCCCCC
>JAGFMF010011568.1:15204808-15249927 GCA_019455555.1 Galemys pyrenaicus | reverse complement strand
CCCCCCCCCCCCCACCCCCACCCCCACCAAACTCGTGCTGCAGTGGCTGCGGTTTGCCCCACAGTGCCTTGCTCAACCCACTGCAGGGAGGCCTCATAGATTTTTGTGGGAACAATCTGAGCAGGCAATTTTTAAGGGAACACTTAAGAAATTTATGGAGTCAAATATCTCTGATGACAACATTACTGGTGAAGTTATATTATCATCCCTATTTTACCGAATGAAAACCAAGGCACCATGAGATCTAGTGGGCTCATACTTTAGTATGTGGTGGAATCTGAATTTGAACAAACTGCTTTAAAAAAGAATTAAACCCATATTAACTTTTTTTAAGTTCTTGGGATACTTTCTGTGTTATATTCACAAAGTCCCTCCCCCTTCAAAGGAAGAGACAAATGTTGATAATCAGCAGCATCTTGCTCTTTAACATTTCTTGCTCACCCCACTGGCTTTATTTGCAGATCCCACAAGAATATCAACTAAAAATAGTGGGAGATTTGGAAGAGGACTTAAACCTCTATACAAATATGACCATAGAGTGGTTCTGGGTTTAATTTAAGAATCTAGCTCCATTTCATACAGGCAATGAGAAAACACTCAAGTAGAAACCGCTAGGAGAGTTCATCCATCCTGAGTCTAGTTTAGGTCTCCTCCTTAATCATCCAAGCCTGCACTTGTTGAATACCTCTTGAGCCAACTCTATGCCAACCACCCTCCCCCTTTAACTGTTTCTCCTATTACTCATGCCATCGGTATCAATACAGAAACTAAAGATGTACCTTAATATCTACCTGAAATTGTCCCTATCCAGAAGTTTAAAAGACAGAATCTTCCACAAGGGCTTTTAAATATCTCCAGCTCTTTGTCCCTCTCATTTCTGCAATGTTAGAACTCCCTTGTGCACTCTGAGAAGTTGCCAGCTCTAGTTGCTCACAAACAGCCAGATGTGGCCTCCTGCCTCCGCTCAAGGCTCTGTCATGGGGAGTTAGGGAGAAAAGATATAGGATAAACATGCAGTAATATCTTCATATTTGTCTCCAAAGGTTGGCCCCTATTATATTAATTTTTTTAAAGCTCTAGGGATACTTCCTGTGTTATACTCATAAAGTCTCTCCTCCTTCACTGCAAGGAAAGAGACAAATGTCGATCATCAGCAACATCTTGCTATTTAACATTTCTTGTTCACGCCAATAGCTTAATTTGCAGACCCCAGAAGAATATTAGCTATAAATGGTGGGAGATTTAGAAGAGGACTTAAACGTCTTCAGAAATTATACACACCCAACCATGAATAGGTAGATGCATTAAGTACAAAATGGTAATATATGGTTAAACCACACAGCAACCAATGAAAAGTTAGATGAATATTGGAAGGGTTTTGTTTATCTTAGGATGCTCAGAAAAAAACAGTGAGAGGAATAGCCATTTGCCAGGAAGTTAGATTTTATATGTACATTTTTGTGAATGATTCAAGTCAGTTAAGATTTGCACATGGGGCCTCCCCTGGTGGCGCAGTGGGTTAAGCAGCGCACTATGAAGCAGACCGCGGCCATTGCAGCACGAGTTCGATCCCTGCTGCCGGCCAGGGAGGGGGACCCACATGGTGCTGCAGACCTCTCCTGCTGTGCCCGCTGCTCCCCTCAGCAGTGTACTTCTGTTATCTGCCTGTTCTGCTCCCTGCTCTCTGTGGTGAATCCTCTCACCCCCCGACACCTCTGGTCTGTGCCCCAGTGCTTGTATGCATAAATAAATAAGTCTTTAAAAAAAAAAAAGATTTGCACATGACTTTGATTTATGTAAGTACATATGTATGTATCTATTTTTAATTCAGTAATTTTGGGATACACTTATCAGGTTTTACCACCACAGTGCACCCACCACCCACTCCTTCATTTTCCACCACCATAGACCATTGTGCCTCCTTTCCTCTTTGTTCTTACCCTTTAGCATCTTGGTACTTCAGTTCTATATTTCAGTTCAGATATCAAGGGTTAGTTTTACAGCTTGCCTTTATCTGACTATTAATTTGATATTTTTAAATAGGGTGCATACTTTATAATTTTACATGAAAAAGTGTTATAAAAGATTTTCCTAACTGTGAGGAGCACTATTGGAATTGCATTTTGAGTGAGAGACTAATTTATGAACACAGAGGGACATTCTCATAGTCTTCAAATTGTAAAGTATCCTCAAAACCATGAGAATCCTCAAAAACACAAAGTCTGGCAAGTTGTCATAGCCTAAGGATTCTAAAGAGGCCTGAGTAGCAAGTATAAGTTGTATTTGAAAAGGATATTGGGACCTACAAAAGACAGGAAGTAAAAATAAGGACATCTGAGTAAAGCATGGACTTCAATTAATAAAAAATTACATACAGGGAAGTTATTACTGACATTGATAATAATTGATCACTGGGATAAAATTTACAATAGGCATGAGGTTATTTTTCTCTTTATTGCCTCTTTGCACATCCGATATTATACAAATTAAAATTAAGGGCTTTAATAACTAATTCTATTGAATGCTTTTGATGATTATTCATTTAAACTGAATACCAACAGCTGGTTCCCTAATTTACTTAAAATTTCACAGCAAAGAAAGAAAGTCAGGAATGAGACTGAAATACATTGAAGAAAATGAATAGATGTTATTTAGTCAAAACTTGCCATACACATATATACACATGCATAAATTTCTTTATATTTCATATTCATTTAATTGGCCCCTCCCTAACAGTCCTTTGAAAATGAGAATGCCTATTACGGCAGCCACTGGGCAACATGTTACCATTTATTTTCTTTTAAGATTTATTTATGCATACAATAACTGGGGTATAGGCCAGAGGTGTGGGGGGTGGGGGTTAAAACCATTCACCAGAGACAGATTGGGGAACAGAACAGGTAGGCTAACTGAAATTCACTGCTGAGGGGAGCAGTGGGAGAGACAGTAGAGGTCTGCTGTGCCATGTGGGTCACCTCTCTGGCTGGGGATCGAACTCATGCTGCAGTGGCTGCGGATGCTTCATAATGCGGTGTTTAACCCCTTGTGCCACCAGGGAGGCGCCAACATGTTGCCATTTAAAAGCAAAAATGTAGTTTACTGTCAAGTCAGTGTTTCAGGATCCAGAATCTGGGCATAATGTTTAGATGGTCATTGAAATGTCTAAATATTTAATTGAGTAATTTTTCAAATATTTCCACTTTCTTATGAAAGTTGAAAATTTCAAGTATAAATGCATATAACATATATACATAGAGATATGTGTATAAACATATACTATGAAAATAACATATTTATATTAATCATGCAGAAAATTGTGCACCTTTGAATAAAGATTTCCTTTTCCATGATGTAGCAAATCCCCTCTTAGGTATATACCCCAAAGAAGTTGCCATCACCACACAAAACTTGTACACACATTTATGCCATATAATTCATAGTTGGAAACAACCCAAGTGTCTATCAACTGATGAATGAACAAATGAGATATAGTATGTCCACACAACAGAATATTACCCAACAAAAATAATGAAGTACTGGTACATGCTACAACATAGTATGAAAATAATAAGATTAATGAAAGGAAGTCAGAGAAGAAGCATGTTGTATATTTTCTTTAACACTACATACCTGGAATAAACAAATCCATAGAGACATAAAGTAGCTGAGTGAATCCAGGTTCTAAGGAATAGGAAGTGATTGCTAATGGGTATTGGATTGACAACGTTTTCTAAAATTCAATACTGGTGATGGTTCTATAACTCTGAATATACTAAAAACACCTGAATTGTATACGTCTAAAAAGGAAGTTTTATGAAGAATTATTTATATCATGATTATAAATACATAACAATGATTGCATTTAGAACATTATAATTTTGTGAATTCATGAAAGCCACAGATAACATAAAGAGAAAGCCATTGATTAGAGATTTATGCCAAATAAAATGAAGATAATTGTGATGCAATTTTAGTGCAGAGGTTAAATTTTAAAGGTAAAAAACTGATGAGCAAAAAAAAAAAAAAAGATAATACACGATCAAATCAGCTTTCACAGGCAAATGATCAAATGATTGCAAATTTAGCTTGACATTTGAGAGTTATATTAGTTAGTAAACAATTTAAAAATATTTGTCCTTAGTAAACACGACTGGTGTTTCAAGAAAAAACAAAGGCTTATAGCCTTTTACTGCCTTCAGGTGGACTTGACCTTGCCCTCCCAACTCTAAACAATTATATAAAGCAACTAGAATGAAAATATGGTATTTAAACAATGCTAATTGTAAGTATTCAGAATATAATATCTGATTAGGAAAGTATGTCTGATCTCTGGAAATTAAGTTAGCTGAAGAATCACCTTACTAGTTTGAAATGCTCTTATACGTATTACTTGATTTGACTCTCGGAGCCATCAAAAAAGAGAAGTGTCATTACTGCATTCATTTTGTTGCTGGATAAAGCCAGATTCATAGGGAATTTTTTTGGAGCTTCCTGAAGAGTTACTGAAACCATCTAGTGGGAGGATGAAAGTTAAGTCATTCAGGTGTCAAATCTCTCTCTTACCCCCTTTTTTAATCCTAACATACGCTGCTTGAGAGAGATCAAATAAGAAGCAAAGAGTAGAAGGAAAGTACAAATTCAGTTATTCAATAAGTGAGCACAGAGCATTGCACCTTTACATACTGCACAGCCTCTAGACCAGATAACAGCATCTTCATCCAATGGTTCAGTAGAAATAAATTGTTATTAACAGAACAGCAAAGCAGACTGCTTTGAAATTAAATACTTCATTTCAGTAAATAGCTTGTTGCTCTGATGATTCCTTCTCACAATTCAGCAACATTATCTAAAGTCCCCATGTTATTCCTTTCATATTTACTGTTAATTAAAATTTAAGGATATTTGATTAGATAGACATACTAGAAGTTTCTTGAAACCATAGTCAATATACTTCAAATATTTTTCAGTGTTTGCCACTTTTATACTGCCCAACTTTCAAAAAATGATAGGCTGCTATCTTGCTGGTCATGGGTCGGTGCTGCTTGTCATGCCTCACCTGAGTAACATCCACCTGAGAACCACAGACACTGATAATCTGGTCACACAGGTCCCTGCCAGTTTTGTTCTTTATTTTTTGTCCATCCTAAATGTTAGCATTTCCTAAAGCTCTTATCCATCACACCTATAATTATACCCAGAAAACCAGGTGTGCAGGTTGAAATTAGACAATCATTTAAATTAGAAAACAATTTTATAAAATTTTATATATAGTTTACATCATTCTTCTCTTTTGTACAATGCTTGCTTTCTCCTCTCAGGTGTAGTCCCCATAGAATTTCCACCACCAATTCACCCATGCACCATCACCCTAGTTTCCCTTATGTAAGAATACATTCCCTCCCGTTTTGATCCCTCTCCCTCCCTCTCCCGTGCAGAATGCCTCTGATTTATAGTCGCCTATTAATTTTGTTTTTTGATTTATTATATTTTTTTTCCTGATCCCTTATTTGGTTGCCTTACATTCCTCCTATAAGTGAAACCATCTGATACTTTTCTTTTTCTTAGAAAACAAATTTTAAACTTACTTATAGGAAGGAGTACAATATAGAAAATACTCTATTTCATGATTAATATTTTTACTACTATAGCAAATTAAAAATATTACTTTCTGGATGATTAAAAGTTTTAGGGAAAACAATTATCTTTTTAGGTATCTATTTTATTTAAAATGAGTCTACTTTGCAAACAAAACCAGTATTACCACTAACAGAAAGTCATTCTTTCATCAAATTTTAGAGTATTGATTATAGACTCTTGTAGTTCATTCACTTAGTTTCTAAGAAATTAATCAACTCTTCTGGAAAGTTCCATTATCATAGTGAATTATTTAGTAATACATGCTCATTACAATGGTGGGTAAATTGAAGGAACTGGATAGATAATAATTATAATAAAATAATAATAATTACATTAAACTTTCAGTAATACTATTCTGTAATTAAGATTCAGGCAAACGTGATTTTTAACATAAAAGTAGATACAATTCCTGTCTTCAATTAGAATCGTTCAACATGTAATTACTGAATACTGACTGTATGCAATTCTCAGCAATAATCTTTAAGAATCATTGCATTAAATAGAGCTTTAGGAATGGTTAATACAAAAGCAAGTTTCATTTTTTTTCTATTTACAGACTCTTAGGAACCCTATCTTCTCTCATACAACATAAATCCAATTTGCATGACTCACAAGTGTGTTATATGAGTGTGATTTTTTTTCAGTACTCCATGACCAACATTAATGCAAAATTATTACTAATATCTACTTCTTTCTTATGTGGTTACATCACTGCTGGAAAATATTAAAGACATAAAAAAAATCTGTTCTCAGTTTCTTCTTGAGGGTTCTTAAATTTGGCTCACTAATCTTCATCTACTCCTCCAGCACTTCCTGAAAGAAAAAATTAGAAGTGGTTGGCCAGAGGCAAGAATATCAAGTTAGGAAGAAATTGTACTCACTCAATGGCATTTCAAATACATTTAAAAAGAGAGAGAGAAAAGAAAATTAATACGAGAGAAAGAAATAAAAATAAAAAACACCTTTAAGCTATGGTACTAAGATTAAACATTTCAAGAAGAGTCAGTTCTGTTAAAATTCTTTGAGATATTGCAGTTGGAGAGGTGAAAAATAATAATTTTTAAAAATCTCCCTTCAACCTTATGTTTTGTAAAGAATTTCCCAAAGATTTTTAACTTTCATGGGAATGAATCAGCATTTATTGATTCAAATGGTCATTTCCGTTCATGGGATTAAAATTAGATGGTCCTAAATTTTTTTTTGGCTAAAACCTCAAAAGGAAGAAGAGATATGATGGGTAACTACAGATGTAGTTAGATTAGGTTAGATACGGGGCTTTTCTGTAGTCCAGTGATGAAATGTTCTATATTGTATTACCAGGTAAAAAATATTTTCAGTCATGCTAAAAAAATACAAGAATACTGTTGTTAGAATTAAGATACACTGTTTACAATTATTTGATCTCAATCTAATTTGCTAAAATTGTATACACTTATTTATTAATTTGGAGATTAATTAATTTCAAGGAAAATAAAACAGCATTAAATCACTAACATCACTTTTTAGATTGACTACAGTGAACAATACTGAATTTGGTTGAAATACAGAGAGTTTAAATATTAGGAAATTGACCTAAATTGGGAAGTTATAATGCTTTCTTTAAACAATTGTGCACATGAATTTATCATTGTAAATCTTTGAAAAATATGAATGTGAAACTTAACTCCAAGACAATTATACATACCACTGATAATAACAAGAGTATTTACTCTAAAAACTTTGCCTCAAGACTTAGCTAATTCTCTACTGGATATGAAATAACAATCTTGCTTCACAATGCCTAGAAAACCAAATCCTCAAGGAGATCTCTCCTTAGTTTTACTTCATTTCTTCATTAGCTTATATTTTTGACAAATATTATAAACTTATTTATTTATATTTTTATTAAATAGAAGCAATAGCACTTGTTATTTTCATTATTCACATAGAGAATAAGACAGTATGGAGAGGTCCAGCAAGTATATCTAAAAACCGATTGATAGGACTTCCCTCTGAACATATAAAAATTCCGCTTCAAATTAGTAAGCATAAGTTGTGAAATCACCTCTCATATAAAAATAATTATAATTGTTATATATATTATATATGATATATAATAATATATAATAAATATATTAATTACATAATATAATATTAATTGAACACTTTCTCTGCCTACACATTGTTACCAATGACATTTGTTAATTAAATAAGATTGGGTCTCTTCTCAAAAAATGTTACCACTGGGGCCTTCCTGGTGGTGCAATGGGTTAAGCAACACACTATGAAGCAGACTACAACCACTGTAGCACCAACTGATTCTGTGAGGAGGTATAGCAGACCTCTCCTTCCTTGCCTGCTGCTCCCCTCAGCAGTGTATTTCAGTTGATCTGCCTGTTCTGCTCCCTGCTCTGTCTCTGGTGAATCCACTCACCACCACCCCACACACCTCTGACCTGTACCCCAGCTGTTGTATGCATAAATAAATAAATCTTTAAAAAAATGTTACCACCAATAAGGACAATAAATATGAAGTGGCAAATTCCATAGGTGAGATTTGCACAGCATGAATGATGCTCTGCTTAATCTGAAGCATCAAGAAAGAATTTGGCAATGCTTGAATTAAAATCATCTTGAAATATGCAAGACCCTCTCCATCTTGGCCCTGTACAAATAAAGTCCCAGAAAACCTGAGTGCTTGCAAAAATAAATAAATAAATGAATAAACAAACAAACAAATAAATCACCTTGAAATATGGTTCTTCTGTTTATTCACCAAAAAAAGGAAAAATCCACTAGGAGGAAGGAACACTGTGTAAAGACAGGTGAGATGAAGAGGAGGATTATGACTGTGGTGTGGTGTGGTGTGGTTAGACATTAAAAGTATGTGTGGGGATAGTATAAGTTAGTTATATTTTGGTTGCAGGAAACAGAAATGTAGCTCAATTGAATTCAGACATAAAAAGTCAAATCTGCTGATTTAAAAACCAAACTATTATACAGCAAAAGTAACCTTTGGAATAGTGGAGTCCAGGGACAAAGCTTCTAATTAGAACTCTTTCACTATATTTCTGTCTGTAACCTCTGATTTTGTTTTCTATCTCATAGCTCTTTCTTTTTTGCTATGCAAGACTTTTCTCTATAAGGTAGAGACACAACCATGGGTCATTAAAAACTCATATCCTAACTATTGCACCATGAGAAGAAAGAATTTTTTTTTCCTTTTTCACTATGACAATTTCCAGGATTAGACAAATAATAAAATAGGTCATCTTTGGTCTTATAAAAGGGGGCAAATATAATAGCCACATCAGGATAATCGATAACTACAAAAGTAAATCATGGACAGTATAAATCATGTAAATCATGGACAAGTAATAATGGACATGTAAATCAAGTAAATCATGGACATGTATATTTTTTATACAGTACAAAGGTTAGGTTTTACCCAGTAGATGTAAGAGAGCCAGTGAAGGATTTAAACAAGGTAGTAGTAAGATAAGATTTTCATGCTTGGAGCATAGTGGATGGTGGGTTCAGAGAGAGCACACGAAGTGACAGGAGGTAGATACAATGATCTACATGTGAGATGGTAATGGCTTAAACTATAATAGCAGCAGTGATAATGTCGGAGAAATAAAATAAATGGGAATTAGCATTCACTAATTGTAAATGTTTGAAAAAATTATATAGAATGGTTAAAAGATTTCTGGTTTGGGTGCTATGTAAATAATGTTAGCTTTAATGAGAACTATATAAAGAGGAAAGAGATGAATTCATTTTGGATAAGTTGAGGATCAGATACATTAGCTGTGTTTTCCCTCAGCTTTTGTTTATCAAAGAAGGTCTTGTTTCTCCTTGACTTCTGCTGGACAGTTTTGCCCAATAAGTATTCTTAGTTGGCAGTATTTTTCTCTTAGCACTTTGAATATACACGCCCCAGTAAAATATTGAACTTTTCTTCACATAGGTTCTGGACATTTCTTTTCTTCCTTATGTTGTTTCTTTGATTTTCTTGGGTTTTTTTTTCCTTTCATTTTTAAACTGGTTCTCATTTGAATAGAGAGTCGTCTTCAATTACACATACTGTTCATAACCAGACATTTATTTTTCTTCCATACATATTGAGCTTCTTCAAGATGATTATTTTGAATTCTTTGCAAGATAATTCATAGATCTCCATTTACTTAGATTTAATTCTGGAGATTTATTTATTCCTATGTGCCCTATTACTTTTTCTTTTGTTATCAAAACAGCTCTTCCCAACCTACATGAACTGACTTGTACGTAAGACATTTTCCAATCAACCTAGATAGAGATTCTAGGAGCTTATCAACTTTTTACAAGGATTCATCTTCTTCAGACTTGTGAATTCATTTCCATTTAGAAAATTTTGCCAGTTTCTTTTTCAGGATCATGAAGTCCCTCATTCTCTCTGGTGTCTGAAGAAGTCCTGGTCTGCTGGTGCTACAGCAAGCTGCTGAGTCCCTCTTTTTTCTCCGTAGTCCCCAGACATCCACAGAATGCCAGTTCTGTCAGTGCTCCAAGTCAGGTGACTCAGAAAAATTGGACACATATTCCATTTTTCTCTTTCCCTCCCAAGGAAGAAACTATGCGCTGAATTCTTTTATTAAATCGCAGTGAGCTGTGGTGGCTTCTGTCAGCAGCATTACAAGTTCTTTAAGGTTTTTACAAGCCACGGAGCTTTTAGTCGCAACGGCCACTCCCCCCACATCCCCGCCCCACTCCCATCTAAAGTATGCCAGTTTCCTCAACACTCTGAATCAGGTGAAATAGAAACCAGTCCCACAGGCAACCTTTGAATAGCCAGAATATTTCACATATGTATGTTCTCTCTTCTTTTTCTTTCCCAAAAGAAAAGCTGCAAGTTGGGCATTTCCTCCCAATTACAACCTGTGCCAGCTCGGAGGAAGAGCTGACATGCTAGAAATAAAGGCTTTTCTTACTCATTTTAAATGGATTTATTCTTCTTGACTTTGAGCTTGCCTGGGGTATTGCAATGTATTTCAAGAGTTCTCAAAAAGGATTTTTGAACTGTTTATTTTTGTTAAATCAGTATCTTTGTGGAAGAACAAGGTCTGGGGCTTCCTATTCTATTATCTTGTGGCATTGTTCCTTTCACTCATTTTAAGTAAACAATTAAAGTATAATACAAACCAAAAAAATGGCAACTCAGATCTTCCTTTATGTTAGGTTTCTTGTTGCAAAGGAACTGATATATTAGCATTCTGAATATATTGGTCTCATGTATCCCAAAGTCAAACTATCTTAGGGTACCCTAACAAATAGAATTCCTAAGCTTATAACCCCAAAGGTCAGACCATATTTTCCCCATTGGTTTACTTCCCTGGAAGACCCTCTCTTATCAGCAGCCTGTGTTGAAAAAATTGTACAGAGAACTCCTTAAGAATATCGTCCTATATTTTAATTGGCCTAGTTACTACTTAGTCTGTATTTATTAAATGAGCAAAAGAGAGAATGGTCAGTCAGCATCTTTAAATAATCATTCTACAGTCCAACTCAACAATATGGGTTATATTTGGCAATTTTGAGTTTCTTTGAAAGAAGAATTATTTATTACCAAGGAATTGCAATGAAACAGGGCATAAATAATATTAATTACTCCATTGTCTCAGAAAAAAATTTGCCATATTGTTTTATTTATGAAGACAACTCTCAAGAACATTGTTCAGGGTGTGAAAGCAGCATTGCCTTACTACCTTGCTTTCAAAGAGATGTACTGAACTAGAAGGTGGTTTTAGCTGCTTGGATCATAATGACACCCTTTCTGTGGACTCTGATCTCCCTGACTTGTTGGGCAGACTCATGGTCTTACAAATTAAGCTACTGAGGTATAAATCTCCACACTGAGGGCTGTGTGGGGATTGATTGATTCCCAAACACATTTTTTAAAAAAGTTCATTTCTTAATTGCAATCCTATATAAATAATATTGATTCCCATCTGTTGAAGACATGCTCTCCAAAATACGTACCTTGAATCTTCAATATATTTCAAAGTAGTATCAGGTTATATCTGATACCTTTGATAAAATTGATAAACTATCCCAATTATTGTGTGAGTTTCTTTAGGTATCATGACCATAGACAAGATAATTTCTTTTTAACTTTTAGAAATAACAGTATAAAACAGTGGTTGCATGATTATATAATCTTCTTAATATCCTCAATCTTCAAAACAAAACCAGTATTAACTAGGATTATGGATGGATTTTGCAACTCGTTAGAGAAAAAAAAATCTTGGTCAATTTGGATTAAATAAAATATATAGATCAGGCTATCTAAATTTCTCTGGTTTAGTTAGTATATGCAAAGCAAGTAGATGCAGCTGAATTAATCACAAGCTCAAGATAATTCTTTTTGCATCCTTATTAATCAAGTTCAGGTTTCTGTTCTATGGATGTAAATATAGAAAGGTCAACAATTTCTCTAGGGGCATGTTCCAGGGCATGGGAATTAAGTGAAAAGTCATCCTTCATTCCCTTGCTGCACTAAAAACAGCCTCAGTCCTTAATTCTGAGTTTTAGATAATGTGGAATGTGCTGTATTCACAGAGCATATAGTTTCTGAGTAACAATGAAGGTCATTTATTATAGGATTGTCAGCCAAGTCCGCAATGATTCTTTGATTAGAGAAAAGTGGTTTTGCATGTTATGCCTTGGGATATTTCTTTACTTTTATTTCTTCAAGAGGATTTTGTGGATTGTACTAATGCTCCACATGCTGATTTTTAGCATGTGATTTGTTATATGATGTGCCAAAGGTGATCAACTATAAAGCAGATAGCTTAAATTAATTTAGAAAGTTTGTGTCTTTCTCTAAGGGAGAAAGTATTATATTCTTTTAGATTCCTTCATAAAAGAAAGCAGTGAGGAAGTTGCTCTTCACTGTTACAGCCAAACATTCAACCACTTTGAATAAAATATCAGGATAGTGGCTGAGTTTCCCATTTTAAATCTGCCATCTCCACCTCTATGTATCCAAAACACAACTAGCTCTCAGATACCTCCAAACACCACTTATTGCTGCTTCACTTGGAGACTGCAAGGCTTCATAGGAACAGTCAAATGGGATTCAGGAGAAAACACTCCCTTTCTCAAATCTCTGCAATAGCTTCAGATAGCCTGTTTCATTGCATCAAAAAATTATATGTGGTAGCTTGGTCAGCTTCAGGAAGTTACCTACATCTTCAGGATACACATGCTTTTGGGTAGCTAATGGGTGTACCTGGCCTTTGGTGGAAGCAGAGACCCATTTACCATGAAACTGATGAAGTTTAAGCTTCAGGGTCCCCCACCTGCATGAATCCTTTCAAAGTCACCGAGAAAGACTTCTGCAGTGAGTAATATGATGGAAATTTTAAAAAAACACTTTTAGAAGTAAGACATTTTTACCTCAATTCATTAAGACAGGTGTCTCTTTCCATTCATAGTACTCCTACATCACACCTTACCTCATCAGTTGGCTTTATCAAGACTAACTTTCTTTAGGAAACTGGGTAAGGAGAAGTTAAATCGAGACTATGCCAGATTAAATAAAATTTGAATACATTTTGGAATGTTTCAACTAAACAGGTTAAAAATTATAGATATTAATTTGGTTTTATATTTTATTTTAAAATGGATTTATAATAATTGCTAAAAGGAGACCCAGGATTTTATATATGAGACTGAATTAACTGCGGAAGGTATCATTTTTAATGACTTTTTGCTTCAACTGACTTGTTTTTTATTTTTCTTTTCTTTTGTTTTGGAGCTAATACCTGGAGCAAAGAAAAATTGCATCTTTTTTATCTTTTTGCAACATTTGCTTTCTCTCTCTCTCTTGAAGCCTCAAAAATGTAAACTTTTAATAGATATTCATATTTCTCATGGCAATATATTTGCATAAATCCCATAAAACTCTTTTTCTTTACAAAAGACTATTGGAAACATGGTTACTTTGATGAAAATATCGTATTTGAGACCACACTGCTTCCAAGACTCTAGGCAGATTTCAGTGCCTTCAAAGAGAAAACAGTCTGATAGGTTGCTTTCAGGTGTTTAGGTATATCCAGAAATGAGTAAGGAAGGTCACTGATTGGCAGACCCAGAAACACCATGATATTGTGGACCTCAAGAAGAGTTTACCAAAAATATGTAAGTATTGCAGGTAAAATCTTACAGTGAGAGCTTGGTGTGATACCAAATCTTAAGAAACTGTTAAGTGCTCAATCTGATGTTCCTTTAGAAAAGTTCCAGCAAAGAAGATTTTTAAAATGTTATGCTTTAAAAAAATTGACCAACTTTATTGAAACTAGATATAATTTGTAAATTAATTTGCTGTGATTATTTAGTAGAATTGGAGTGAAAGTGGGGAAAGAAATATGTTTCAGTAATATTTTTGTGGTCATTAAAGTTGAAGTCCTCTTAATTACTTTTGAGGTTTTTTGTTTTTTCCTGTAAACTGAACTGGATTCTAAATTATTCTAATCTGTAGCCATGATTTTTCAAAGCTAGCTGACTTTCCAGCTTTTCTCCAAATACATTTCACTATAATTTATTAAAACTACTATCTTTGTCTGAGTCCATGCAAATTGGATATGGAAAACTCTGTCAAATTTAGAGAGATCACCAAGATGGCTGTGGGCAATTTTCATGACTATTGCTGTTTTCCTAAATGCCCAATGACATCAAGTTGCAAAGGAGACAACTGTCTTGCTTCATCTAATCTAAGATACTTCAACCCCAACACCTAGAAACTTCTACTGACTTCCCTCAGGACTCCAGAACAGACTTGTGGTTTGTTTCAATCTTTAATTATTTTTCCTTTTATTGTATTTTCTAGAAATGACCCTTATTATTAATTATAAACCCCACCCCCAGGCTTGCCTCCATAAACTGAACACAATAGTTTAATTGATCTGAACTACTCTTAAGACAAAGGGCTGATCAACTACCCACACTTTTAAAATGTGGGACTTCCATCATAGAAGTTCCAAAGGGAGCAAACTGTGGAGTTAGTCCACTCAAAAAATGTCAGATAGTCTTTTCCCAATAGGCCCAGAGTAGGTGTCTTGTCATCTTGCTATGAGAACTAGAGGTCAATAAGTATCTGTGAGCCTTAAGAGGTAACAAATAATGCAAATTGTTTCTGGTCAAAAACAGTGAGGGCACTTAAAGCTAGAGTAGGCTTCTGGTTTTGCCTAAATCCTTAGTCCTTCCCTAATTGAAGAATGGATCAATATGTCCTAAACGTCTACCTTATTCCTAATTGAAAAAATTATCACTATTCCTTTTATGACATAGGAGATTGTAGTTTAGGGGTCTCACCCAACTGTAGGTTTATCGATAGCATGTTCTCTCTATTTAAGAACATCATTTTTACTCTCAGAGAAAGGAAGAGTTCACCCCCTCTTATCTGTCATATGTAGACTTCCCCCCCACCTTAATGCCTTAAAAACCCTATGTAAATATGTCTTTAGAATTTACAACCATATGACTTATCTGTATGTATGTAATTAAATTCATTATTTCTCCACTGCTAAAAATAAAATTTATTTATTTTTATATTTAAACTTATTTGTTTTAGAAATTTACATAAAAATTAGTGAGTGAAAAACAATACAAATATGCATGAGGAAATCAAGAAAAAGTATTTTACTATGAAAAATGAATTGCAGTGCAACAAAAAGTTCTCATAAAATCTCATAAAAGTAGAAATTCTTTATATGAAGGTATCATTTCCACACAGGAAGAATGAGTCACACTTGGTTAGTTTGAGAATCCAATTAATAAAAAGAAGCAATTCATATTAACATATCAAAAAATATTTAAATAACCTTTGGAATAAACCAGTATGAACAGTTCCAAAATTAATACTCAGAATACTATTCTCCAGCAAAAATACCAAAGACAGACTTGTGATTGTTGATTGTTAATCTGAGTATTATTAAAGAGTACTCATTATACAAGAAAACTTGAAATGCCCTGAAATGGCACAGTTGATACATAAAAGAAATTTTGATAGAGATTTTTACAACTCTGACAGCTCTACTATAGTAAATGTCACACAAAATTGAATTGTGAAACTAAGATATTTCTTAAATTCTTAATATGAAAATACAAATTTTATTCAATTATGCTAAAAGAATTAATGAGTTTTCTCTTCTCTTTTTAGAAAATGTTACATAATTACTGACATATGAAGAGGTGACCAAAGAATATACAGGAAGAAATGTTTAAAAATATAATTGACATGACTGAAGAATTTAATTATTTTATTGACATAACATTGCATAATAAATAATGCAATAAATTTCAGGTGTTCATTACTCAGAATCAACATGTATATAGAAGTCAATTAAAAATATTTTTATGGACTTGGGGGATGTTTGTGGAATTTGTAATATTTTTCATATGTGATTTTTTTTCCACCTTATTCTAAATAAATGCCTATTTCTCATAACATTTTTCTGAATTAAGGACCACCTGATTATTCATTACAATGACTGAGGGTCATGGATTCAACCAACCAGGAGGCCTGTTTTACTTATGTAAGCAGTGAGAATCTATTGTATATAACTAGAACTTCTACTTTTTTTCAGACCCTAGCTTAAGATACAGCTGCTCAAAACTTTCTACTTTTAGTCACAGGAGATTGTGGTTTCCCAAAGTAACATTTTGGAAGTATCTTTATTGCTTCAGAGAAACCTATTGCTGTTATTTCCCACTGTACATTTTAGAATCTGTTTTATTTTATAAATATTTGACCTAAATACTACAGAGTCCCAATAGTTGTTCGATCATGTATTAATTATTTGCATGCATTTAGAAGATTTGATGGTAAATAAAGTTTTATAAATTTAATCAGACTGACTTAGTAGAATCAGCTGGTTTTGTTTTATTTATTGTAACTATGTTATTGTAGCTCAAGCCAGCGGCATTGGAACTGGAAAAAACCCTAAACATAAGATATCAAATATGTTCAACAGGACTACTCCTCCCATCCACCTCAGGCCATCTGGTCCTTTGGTTAGTCTAGATTCTGTTCATTTATCTACAGCGTCAAGGAGTCTGGCAAAACTAAATTCTATTGTCTAAAAACTGAAGCAAATTAAATACACCATGAATCAGTTTATTTAAAATAATTTCAACCTTTTGGGGACTATCTGGTTATTTACTAGTATGAACAATCAAGTTTATTTGAAACATCTTACTTTATTTATTAAAAACAGCCCAGGTCCCATGATATTCAAGCAAGACTCAATTTATGACTTACAATCTTGATTTTATGCCAAATGAATGTCTTATGATTTTAGAAAGACAGTGCAATCGAATGAAAAAGGCAAAAGAACCACACCTGGAAGTAGCAGTTGGGTAGAATTCTGAGAATAATTTTTTTTTTTAAAGAAATGAAGCTAGTCACAAATTATTAAAAACAATCAGTAGTCTTAACCCATGTGAATTTAGACATTGAGAGCAGTGGATTTGGAGTCAGCCAAACCTGGATTCAAAGCCATCTGATACTGACACAGTACTGAACAAGCTAAGTCCTACTTTCCTGGTGTGTAAAAATAGCATAATAATACTTTATAAAGATATTGAGACAAAAATAAATGAGAGAAAAATGTATATATTAGATACCAGTAAATGAGACCTTACACATTTTATTTAACTAATTTACTTATTTAATTGAAGTAATATTTGGATACCCCCATGCACCCACTGCCAAGATTGGGAGAGATTTATTTAACCTTGTGTTAAAGAGACAACAATTTTTTAAAATAAGGATAATGTCTATGGGGTTATCTATATTAAACAACTTCCTTGTTTATTATACTTCGCCAATTTACAACTCTTCAATGATTCAGATCAAAATATTCTTGGAGGATCTTTCAAAATTCATTTGTCAGGAAAGAATCCTAATTTAAAGAGGAAAGCAGGGAAAAAAAACTGTGACCATTTCATAGATGTCAAATCTAGAAGACACAGTTTAACACTCACAGCTCAGTTCATAGACGGCACATCAGTGTAGTGGTGTTATACTTCAAGTCCCCAACTCCCGGGGGTGACACTGTGTGTCCAGATGGGTACTGTGCATGCAGTGAGTTGTACCACAGCCAAGGAACCCAGTGTGAAGCGTACAGAAAGTCCCGAGCAAACAACAAACGACCCATATATCTACTAGGAAGTGAGCTACCTGGAGGCCATGAGGGGTCACCCAGACCTGCTCACTGGCCCATTAAATAGCACTGGGGAAGGAGACACCTTGCAGTTTATACTCATAGCAAGAACATGCAAGGACGTGCATGACCAAATCCTCCCCTTAACAAGTTATTTTCAAGAAACAAAATCTTGAAGTTAAACACTTAACAGGAAATGCTATTATTTACATATTCTAATTCTGATTCAATGATCTTAACTGCCTCCAAGATCTAGAACATTGCACTTTTTTTTTTTTACAATTTAATGTTTGCAAATGATGACAAGTTGCTCCCTTCCTACCACATGATCTAACTAATCAGTCTCTACAATTTACTGAATTCAAACTAGTATTTCAAACCAGTCTTCTCACTTTGGCAATTGTGTATCTCTTTGGCATCTTTACATATTTTTTCCAGGTCAGTTGATGCCTCCAAGCTCTATACAGCTATAACACAAAAATACAGGAACAATCTACAGATCATTAGTAGTTTAAAAACAAATAGATTAATTTTAGTTTTCTCACTAATCACCCCATATCTTTGTTAGTTGTTGGCAACTAAAAAACACATTTTTTTCTGCAAAGTTACTCAAAATCACAGCACCACATTTAGCTTCTTCAAAGCAAAAGATGAAAAGAATATGTAAGATTATGCTAAATATCATTTAACACCATAGATTTTCAAAAGATCAACCGCCTGATACGATGTTAAATATAGTTGAATGTGGTCCCACATCTCTGTGCCATTTTGCCAAGTTTCCGTCGGATGCAATTTGCAACAAGCAACATATTAAACCCCCATAAATAGTCATTATAATGTAAACACTAAACACTCCTTATTGTAGCAGTGAAAGCACCCTCTCCAAAATATATAAAACAGAAAACAAACCCTTGAATTTAATCTCAGGGCAGAAGGTGGATTTGAATTTGAAGAGATGCCAAATGGTAATTTAGGGCACAAATATTTCAGACAAAGCTGATCTATTATGAGTAATAACAGCATATGTTAGTTTCTAAGTCAGTTTGCATATGTCACAGGAAGCACACCCAATTAATATGTGAGGCCATTTACACTTCAGTAAAGTTATTAACAGTAAATCATAACAAAGTAGGTAGGATCAAATTATACATGCTGGTTTAAATATACATAAAAATCTGACATAAGAGCAGCTAAAAATGAAAAATAGAATCTTAGGTGTACTAAGTCAGTCAAGTTTAGTTTTTTTTTTCTTTTCTTTCCTATTATTATTTCTATTATTATTATTATGTTGTTGTTATTTTGTTGTTGCTGTTGCTATTCGTTTTTATTGGCATACACAGTTGATATGGCTCTTGACAGTTTCTTTTTAGCTAAGTAAGCCTTAGAGGATTAAAGAAGACATTTGGCCTTTATGGCTTTCTGTGTGTGAATGTGTATGTCCTGAGGAGAAAGGAGCTGTGCAAGAAGCTATTAAGCACCAATGAGCGAGCACGGATGTGGAATGTCTGAGTTATGTTCACTGAAACAGATGTCGTGTCCCAGAATTCCCTGAGCTGCCTCAGGCTTTTGCTGGTGTCAACACTGTGGTAAATGAGTTTTCATAATGAATTTACTGTTAATTCTCACACACACACAAACCATTAGAATCACATTAAAGGGCTGACTAAATGCCACCAAGAATCCAAGCATGACTGTCTTTTGTTCATTTGGAAGAAACTCTGAAGAGTGCAGAATCGCAAATCAATCATTCATGAGCGCTTGGGGAGAGGTGCAGGCCTGCGAGTGGTTGCAGAGGAGAAAATGCTTTTGGGGGTGACACTCAAAGCCCACTCTCTAAAGCAGGGTTTCCATTTTTTCTCTCAGATATTCACAGTAATGATCAATACCCACTATACTGAATGTGGTTTTTTTCTTATCAAACGAAGTCATTTTAAAAATTTTGTTCAATCATTGAAAATTATTTTAGCAAATAAACAAAATAAAAAATCTTGGGTTGAAATAAATGATGTAAATGCACTCAAGCAACAAAAATATTTCAAAAGCTCCAACACTATGTGTGGAATATCTAGAGGGCACAGCAACTTATTTGTACTCTGAAGGTAAGAATACAAACATTGGGGGCAGTCCCGGAGACTGCCACAGAAGTAAAAAAATAAAAAGCATTATCAAAAGGAGACACTCCAAGTGTGATCTATTTTTCAAAAGATAGTAGTGCTATGAGTATTGCTAACATAACGAAAACAACAAACAATAAATTCTCTTGATCACCTATTGTGTTTTCAAGCACTATTCTGGATGTTTTTCTACATTTGATTTCTTCCTCCTAAAAATGTCAACCATAAAAACTGCTGTCATTTGTAAATTCTCTGTTCTCACCCCTACACCCATCACCCCAAGCTTTGCTACAGTCCCTTCATCACTTAAATACTTGAACTCTTTTGCTACAGCGATTTTTCGCGTGCTTGAGTTTTAATCTTGTGGAGTCCTCTCCAGTCTATTCTCACCGTGACTTTGCTTTTCCTTTGATTGTCTTCCTGTTCTCATAGAGTCACACTTAACAGTCATGTCCTCACCAAAGCCTTCCTAAAGGGCCTTATGCAGAGAGAGTTCCCAATTGTCTCAATCAAATCCTTCCTTGTCTCACCTCCTTTCTGGCTGTGTCATATTCTATCATGATGATGCCTTGCTTAGTTCTTCAGGGCATGTTCTCAATTTCTTAGAATTTATTTGTGTGTCCATTTGCCCTATTTTTGTCTTCCCCTTACTAGAGTAAAGCATCACTGCTTCCAGCTCTTTTCCAAGAGCTGATCCATACTCAGCATATGGCAAAGAACCTGTAGCATGGTTAAGTACTCACTGAACATTATTAGATGAAAGAATGTGTTAAATGCATTGCATTTATTCTCCCATTTAATGATTGCTCTTCCTGAGGACAATATGCCCTTAATGCACAGCCAGCAAACACTAATTCTGGAACTTCACACCATGACTGTCACCATAAGTTCTGCTTTAGAAGACGGTAAAATACCACATCCCATTTAGTCGTCATGTTTCCCTACCTCTTCAGCTGTGACAATATCTTGGTCTTTGTTTTTGATGACCTTGACCATTTTGAAGTGTGTTGTAAGATATTTTTAAAGACAAATTAGAGGTCTTTGGCTCTCGGATTAGGTTTGTCTGGTGTTTTTCTAATGATTAAACTGCTCCAGCCCTAGAATCACCATTTCTCCAAGCATGCCCGATTCCTTCTATTGGACAATAGTATCAGAAGCCAATGTGGGCCCTGAGTACACCCTTTGCTCCATCCTACCCTTTTTTTTAAACAGGAGTGTCCATTGAGTTTATCCTGTCCTTATCTCACACTGTGTACTTAGGACACGCCCTGATGATCACTGCATTTCCAGTTCATTTCTCTCAGCATCAAAAGAAGCTGTACCTGGGAGAGAGGTTAGGGAACTTGGCCCATACCAAACTGGACTCTGGTCATGAGATCTGGACTTCAAGCCTGGGGCTATAATTGAGGTGAACCTCAAAAGTGCTGGGCTGTGGGTGAGCATATTTTGCATGTTGAAGAAATGTGAATTATTTGTCTGACCAGCAGTGAACTCAGGTGTCCCAGTTGGTAACCAGCACTTCCCTCTATGATGTGGCTCTATTATTCCTTCCGTCCAGATATAGAACCGTTTCTCCACACCCAAAAATTGGGCTAGTTTCAGTGTAGAAGAAATGTGGTAGAAATGACTTTTTTTAAAATTTCTTAAGCCAAGACTTCAAGAGATCCTTAGTTCAGCTCTCATTCCTGTGAACTCCTGAGATCATCACCTTGTAAAGAGTCCACTAGAAAGAGGGTGGGGACATCCAGCCTTCTGTGCATCCTGGGTGAACCCAATCCCCAACTAACTCACCAACTGAACATAGCAGCATGAGTGAACTCAGAGAGAAACATGGAATCCAGCCAACATAAATAATGGTAAGAAATAATAAATGATTATGTTTTTGGCATGGTTTGTGAAAATGAACCGTCGACATGGTGCAATTGAAAAAGATTTTTTTAGTTTTTTTATTAATTGAATTTTTTTTCCTTACATCACTGTAGTTCTCATAGTTCTCTTGCCACCATGAACAAAACAGAAATCCTACTCAACAGGAAAAATATTTGTAGAACTTATGACAGATAAGGGACTGATATCAAAGATCCACAAGAGTTTATACAACACAGGAAGAAAAAAAAAAGCAAACAACCTAATCAAAAAATGGGCAGAAGAACTAAAAAGTCATCTTTAAATCTACTGCTCTGTATGTTCTGTATGATCATGTCAGATATTTTAGTAGGCTTCATTAGGCACTTCCCTCAATGATGTGGCTCTATTCCTCCTTCCATCTACATAGAGAATTGTTTCTCCGCACCCAAAAATTGGGATAAATAAGATAAATAAGATAGCAAATTGTAATAGTGAATTAATATATTCTTACTTTTCTCTTTTTATATTATATTTTCTTTCTTACAGTATTTTTACTGAAGACACAAAGAACTGTTTATTTAAAGCTGACAAGAATGCCCTGCAGCTACCTCCTTTGTTGTGAGAAGTTCAAACCACTTCAGGAACTTAGTACCACCATAAAAGTCTCAAGCTAATCTCCTTTGCATTTTTGGAACAACTTAGCAGGCCTGCTTTGCTCTCCACAGAAAGCTAGGTTATACAAGTGACAAATTTTTCCAAATCCCTTTGTTGTCTCTGTGGAATCATCAGTCTTGAATTTGGGATAAGAATATTTATCTAATCTCTGAGGAGTGACCATAAAACAGGTGACCTTGTGGGTAACTTGGAAGACATTTGAATGTCTTAAACTGTGAGTACTTAGAAGAACTATCTTTTCTGAGGGCAAGAAATTACTTGTGTACCCATATCAGCCGGTATGGTACTTGTGGCATAATAGAGTGATTATTCTCTCTACAAATTGGAAAGGAATTCAGTAAAGATGAACACAAGCAGGAAAAGCAGCAGAAGAAGGAAGTAAGTTAAGTGAGGAATTTCTTTAAGGGAAGGGAATAAATTAAAGCTATCTTATAGACTATGGTTATGTACAAGCAAGTGAAAGAGGTTTAAGATATTAGAAAGAGGGCCTGCCTGGTGGCCCCCTCCTGCATCTCTGGCCTATACCCCAGTTCTTCAATGCAGAAATAAAAATTTTTTAAAATACTAAAAGGAGGAAATAAGCAAGAGACAAGTGCATGTAAAAAGCAAGATGGAAGTTTTGATTAAGAAAAAGCTAAAATTGAAAAACAAAGTAACACATTTGATCTCGATTAAAAGACCAATGATGTCAGCCATCGATACAGAGAAAACCAGTGCATGTGGCTTTGGATATGTGTCCTTAGGTGGCTAGTGTACATAGGAAGTTGAGAGGTAATATGTAATGTATCTTGAAGGTAAAACCGGGTTACCTGTGGAAGGCCCAGGTCGGACTTAGAAGGAGGATTAAGGATGTGGTGATGACTTAGAACACTGGACAATAGGAATGGCAGAATCACTGAGCAGAGAAGTGAGAGCACTGAAGAGCCACCTTATGGTAGAGTTTAGGAATTTTCAGGGCTACCAATCTGCCAAAATGTGCTCATCTTTCAGTCACCTTATTTGGAAACTAAACACTAGAGTGGCCTTTATGTATCACAGAAGTTGGGGTTCAGTCTCTCAAGACCACACACATATTCACTCAGACTGAAAATAATTTTTTAACAATTAGCGATGTTCTGTTTTACTTTTCTCTGTAACTCCCTCACGGTGGCACTAACCTGGATGGTTTGCCCTGGACAAGTAAATCATGGACAGATGCTCCCTGAGGTCCCCTCAAGGCACCTCTGGGATTTGGGTTGCAGAACACTGTTACATAATATTTACTCTAGGACAATTTCTGATTTCATTTTTTTGGATTATGAAATGGAGGCAAAACACATTTTACTAATTTTTGAATCTTTTGAACATTCAATACAATTAAATCCATTACCCGTAGAAAGACACCCACTAAAAAAGCAGAAAAGTAATAGACTATGGTATATGGAACCAGAAAATGAAGACATACATTTACACGTCTGGTAGTGGTTCCTAATTAAGTAGTATTTTCTCTTTAGTTATGATGGTTTACATCAGCCTCAATCCCAAAACTGAAAGTAGCTGAGTAATACTGCTGGCACCATGTCTTTATCCCAGCTCCATACGTGCAGAATGAAAGGTCTAACTATAATTCTCTCTGGTAGCTTTACATGGGGAATTTCAATGAAGGTTGGAACTAAAATAATGACCCATGGACTCTTAGTCTGGAAAGGAAATCCTTCTCTCTCTTCTATAATGTCTTCCTAATAAATATATGTGAGGATTGGATGCAACCTGGAGGGTGAGATCATTTTCTTCGATGGTTGCATTAGTACCTGGAATTTATGCTTTTGGAAACAGCATAAATTTGTGAAATAAAAAATTGTGAAATAAGAAGGCTGAAATTTTCAGTCTTAGGAAATTCACCCATGAATATATGACTAGAGATAATCTGATAACTTTTTGACTCAGACAAACTCAGTGATCAAAAATTAGGGTGAATTTGACACGGTCCTTTACTACATGACCCAATTATGCATCTATTTCTGGTCACCTGAGATTGGCACCACAGTGCATTGTGACTGGTGCACAAGTACAAACAGAGCAAGTGATGAGCAGAACGAGTAAAAAAAAATAAAGTACAAGGCTTCTTCCTAATTCCATACTAAAAAAAACCGTTTGTGACTGAGATTCCAAACTTTAAGGTGCAAAGTGAAAGCCAACTACTTAAAAGTCGTAGTCCCATATCATATTCTGATTCACCAGGCACTAAGCATGGTGCTTGAGTCTGCATATATCACAAATACCCACAGTGATTCTGGTATAGATATTAATAGAATCACATTTCAACTAAGATTAGGCAAAAGCTGGCACCATCACTTGATTGGTTTTGATTGATTAAATCTCCACTCTGTTTAGCTAGACCCTTACTACTTCAGTGTTTCCATTGGCAGTTTGAAGACAGGCATTTGAAAAAAAAAAAGTTTATACCAGACAAGAATTGTATGTCAGTCTTGGTTTTGGCGGTCACACTGCTATTCTCAAATTTTAATTCCAGAGCCAAAGTGAAGGGAATCCATCCAAGCCCCAGGAAAAATGCTATGTGGGAAGAATCGTGTTTGGCTTCATGAACTCCAGTTTCACCATGTCTATGCCTTTGGGGTAGGGGGTGAGGAGTGTACTGCCATCCAAGAGTGCCTGCCATTACTCAGTCTCCAGAACATCATCCCTTGTCCCACATCACAATCGTAGCCTGTCTTTCAGCACCACCACTCCCACCGTACAGTCAGGAGCACCCTGAGTTCCAAAAGACATTTCTCACAGACATCCAAGTCAAAATTTATTCTGTGCTTTGTTTTCTCAGGTCCTTAATGATAATTCCTTACAAACTGATCTGATGAACAAGTTCTTCCTAAAGGCTAACACGATGTGTACTTACAATGTAATTTTCCTTGTGGTATTTGCTACAGCCTAAATAAGTGGCTAGTGACGGGAACCCCAGGACACCTGACCGTTAATGTAGTAGATACTTGGAGTCACTAGATACTTCCAAAATCATACTACTGTGCAATTAGTCATGCCAACATATCTCCTCCTAATATACTGCTCCCCCCCTCCTCCCACTCTGTAAACATGTCCTTATCCTCAGTATTTGTTTCTGCCCCAAACCCACCCAGTGCCCAGGCATTACACACACTCACTGATCTCCCT
Organism: Galemys pyrenaicus; assembly: GCA_019455555.1. Lineage (NCBI taxonomy): Eukaryota > Metazoa > Chordata > Mammalia > Eulipotyphla > Talpidae > Galemys > Galemys pyrenaicus. Next base: position 15,224,306 of record JAGFMF010011568.1, on the reverse strand, counting down.
TCCCTGCACACCCTCAGGTTTCCCTAGCCTAGGTTAACAGCACCTTTATTTAAACAGTAAATCTCCGACTGCAAATTCAAGAAAATAGGGAGCATGGACGTTTGAGATCCCTATAGCATATGAATCAAGGTGTAAGACATGTAGAAATGGGAATTAAATATGGGCATGGGAAAATACAGTACAGTATAAAATAGACTGTCTTTCCTCACCTTTTGGCCTCACATAGCCAGAAATTGCTTCAAAACCAGGAAAGAGAAAAAGGGTGGCTTTCCAACAATAAGAAATAAAAATACAAAAAAAAAAAAGAAATAAAAATACAATTTTAGATTTATCTTTATTGTCTTATTGAGGCATTTTATTTTACTTTTATTATAACAATAATTTGTAAGAGTAGATTCTTGCAGGGTTTATTAATTAACCAACTTTTAAGTAAACAAAAAATAAAACAAGAAGTTCCAGAAAATATAAAAACAAACAAACAAAAACAAAAAAAACCTTCCTACTCTTACTAGAGAGGACTGTCTTTATCTAGGCCAGAAAGAGATCATTTTGATGAAAATGACCTTTCTGTTGGTGAATCAATAGAAAAATGAGTGAAGGTTATTACATAATAAGTACATTGAAAAAGATCATTTCAGAGCACTCAGTAACCTAGTATTGTTTTCTTTTTAAAAATAAACAAAAACTAAAGAAACAGTAACAAAAATCCAAATGGAAAACTCTCACTATATTTAACATCAAGACCTCTTCTACTCTGTGACAGTTGATAAAATTAAGCATATATATATCTGTTGTTGTCTATCTGACAGTATAACTGAAAGAAAACTAGCAAATTCAATTCATTTTCTTTAACCAAGCTTATTATTTGGGAACCATCTCCAGAATATAATATGTCTCAGTGTCTGAGCAGCCAGTGGTATTTTGCAGTATTGACCAATTCACTGTGTTTCAGCGCTAGAACTTCAGCTAAGTAGCCAGGTATGGCGAGTTATGTCTACACTAACCTACTGTCTTTAGCAGTTGAATGCTTTAACCACACAGTTCATGATTGTCTATCATACTTTTGATGTAAAGACATTGCATTATTAGTACGCCTAAATAAAATTATTACATCTTCTTAAACCTAAATAAAATTCAAGGAAGTCTGTTTTTCCAATAAGATAAGGAAATTTTTAAATGTCTAGCAAATTTATACTTCCCTATAATGGACTAAATTGTATGTCCCATAAAATTCATATGCTGAAGATCTACTCCACTATGACTATATTTGGAGACAGAATCTATAAAAAAAGTCATTAAGATTCCTTAAAATTACATTTTTTTTTTTTACTGAGGTGATGATGGTTTATAATTCTGTATAATCTGATTTAGGGGAATAGGTCAGACACCTTCAGATTCTATGCTACCACAGCACAATCATCTATCATCTTCCAAAGCACCAATAATCTTCCACAGTTCAGTGGGCATTCTCCTTCTTTTGCTCGCCACTCCCAACCCACCTTTCCTCATCTGGTAGCCTCAATTCTGCATCAGATGTCTAGGGTTTGTTTTGTACGTTCCTTTGTTTTTTTATATTCTAAAGACATGAAGTCCTCCAGTATTTATCTTTCTCTTCGTAGGTTATTTCACTTCACATAATTCCCTACAGTTCCATTGATTTAGTCACAAATGACAAGATTTCATCTTTGTTTTATAGTTGAGTGGTGTTTTGTTATACACACACACCATCTCTTCTTACTCTACTCATTTGTTCTTGGGCACTTAGGTTTCCATAACTTAGCTACTGTAAATAGTGTTGCAATGAACATAGGAGTAAATATATTTCTTCTATTAGGGTTTTTTGCATTCTTTTAGTAGTTATTTAGGAGTGGAATTGCTGGATCATTTTAGATCTATTTAATATTTTTAGAATCCTCTATACTGTTTTTCACAGGTGCTGGACCAGTGTACACAGGGGTTCTTTTTTCCTCCACATCCTTACCAATGCTTGTTTCTGATTTCTTTTTTTAAACATAAGTCATTTTTCATAGATGTGACATAGTATCTCATTGTGGTTTTATGTTTCCCTGTTGATAAGTGATCATGAGCATTTTTTCATGTGTCTGTGGGCCCTCTGTATGTCTTCTTTGAAGGAATGTCTATTTAGCCTTCTGTCTTTTTTTAAAAAATTGAGTTACTTATTTTTTGGTCTTGAGTTGTATGAGTTCTTTGTAGATCTTGGGTATAGCCCCTTGTTGGATGTGTGATGTGCAAATATCTTCTCCTAGTTGGGAGAATTTGTTTTTAATTTTAATGATAGTTTCTTTTGCTGTGTAGATACATTTTAGTTTGATATAATACAATTTTTCTTTTGTTCCCTTTGTCATTGGAATCCAGTTCCCAAAGAAACCTCTAAAGTCAATATAATGGAGTGTTTTGCCTGTTTGCATCTATATATTTTGTTTCATGTCTGACAAGCAAGTCCTTAAGCCATATTGGGAAGTAATAAGATTAAATGAAGTCATAAGGATGAGGTCCTAAGTTAATAGCATGAGTGTCCTTATAGAAAAGGCAGCACAGACCACGGTCACAATCCCTCTACCATGAAAGATACAGTGAGAAGGTGGTGTCTACAAGACAGTAACATAGCTCCCACCAGAAACCAAATGTATACCTGGCACCCAAGCCTTTGACTTCCTACCCTATAGAACTTTAAGAAATTTATATCTGTTTTTTAAGCTGCTAAGTCTAGGATATTTGTTACAGTAGACATTAGATTAGGATAATTCATTAGTCTTTATTCCTGCTGTTATCTAAGCAGACAATACCCACTCCCTGCTATTTTCTTATCTACTTTCCTTGACTTTTTCTTATCACACATTATAATCTAATTTAAAATAAATGTATTTTAAACTTATTGGGCTTATTTTCTGTCTGCCTTTCATAAATATAAGCTCCATGAGGGCAGGATATTTTTCTGTTTTCTGCACTGATGTAACTCTAATAACTGAGAGAGACTTATCTTTTTGCTCCCTTGAACCAGTAACTTTAGTGTTGAAAAATATTTAATTTGGCCAAGAAACCCCCCAAAATAAAAATATTCATATTAAAATTAGGACAAAAAGGATATAAACCTGGTTAAAAAAAAAAAAAGATCGTGTAAATTTAATCTTTCAGTAAAAAGTGCCCTTATCAGTAAATTATGGCACAGTACCTCACAGTCTTAAGTTGAAATTTTATAAGAACAAATTACCAATAATAATGGATACTTCCAGGAATTTTCAACACATAATACTCTGTGGTCAGTCTAAAAAGCAATGTGTACTATTTGCTTTGTAGGAGAGTAAATACTTTGAAATATTGGACACAAATCCATTTAAACATAATAGTAATCATATTTCAATTTATTTCCATGTAAATTGGTTGTTACATGCTGAGTTAGTACAAAGGATTATAAAAGATAATTAAATGCATTGAAAAATATTAAAAAAAAATAAGTGCGGTGTATTAGACTACATGATTTTTAACTAAAAATCTTTGGATTGTGAAAGCACCACTTAACTCCCAATTTGAAATCTGGCAACAAACTCACTGCCAAAAAACATTTTCTATATTGAATTTGACCATCATCCCGCAGAAAGTGCATTTCTAAGGCATATGTATGTTCAACAATATGTTAATATATTTTGGTAACAACTATGTGTCAAACATTATCCATACAGGGTATTAACACATTAATATTTTCATTTAAAAAGAGAAATCTCTTTCTTCACTACTTTATGCATTTATAGAATAGAGTTCTGTCAAATAAATTACTGTAAAGTAGTTCAAGCTAGACCTTATAACACTTGAATCATATAATCAGGGCAAATAACCTTTAAAATGAAAGACAAATGGTAAAATTTAAGGGCATTTAATTTGCATAAATGTAATGTTAACAGTCTTTTTCCTGGCTATATATTTTATGCTTAATTTATATATGTCACTCTATTAAGTCCTTAAAACTCTTATAGGTCAGTTTTAATTTTTTCTGGTTTTATTTTACCATAGATATAGATAAGGTGATCTCATGAAAATAATTTAGTTTGATTAGGAACATTTTACTATTACAACCATATTATAGTTCTTGTGTTGTTAATGCCTACTTTGAAATAAACATTTATATTTTAGAATCTTCTGTCTAAAACACATATTCAACAATTGGACTCCTAGAACTCAATTTCAGAGAGTTCCTCCAGATCAGCAATCACTGACCTTAGTTTGCAGGAGAAATCTAAGGACAAAGAGGTTTATTTACTGCATGTTTACGTCTTTCTTTACTTTGAAAATAACACTGACTTTTGACATCCAAGCTATTGGCTTCAAAGTTTTATCCATTAAACTTTTACTATGAACACACAAATGCATTCAAACATACCTGCTTAGAAAATATGTCACCTTTAAGAATAAAATAGAATATGTATTTATATGCATATACATTGATTAACTAACAATTTTAATGTCATCTGTGGTCCATAATCTCTAACTAACTGGAAAATGCATTCAATGTGTAATTTAAAGTCAAAGTTACATAGCAAAATATATTTTCTTGACTTTCCTTGAGTCACGGTAATGTGAGTGTTACCACCATACCAATTAGAATAATTTCATTGGATAAGTAGAGTGAAATTCCTTTCTCTAAGGAAATTTTACCTCCAATTATGATCTCCATCTTTTCTTGAGGCAGTAGGAATAGGAATGAAAGTTCTTTATTTTAATCCAAACTAATTGTGAAAGGACTGAAACTTCCTTTAGGACAAAGCCTGCTTTTTTAGTTCACAATAATCAAAGTTAAAATGTTCAAATAAGTTATGAGAACTCAAAACATTCATTATTCCCATTTTATTTTATTGCATTATCCTACCTATGGCTTAATGTTAAAATTGTCATATAAATGTTTACCATATATTTGGTGGAGATCACTACATCATTTGGCAGACACAAGAGTTTTCTCTTAACAGACGCTCACAAAAATGTCTAAATAAATGATCTTTTAATTTTTAAATCTACTTCTTAAATTCACTTTAAAGTAGCTGGCTTTTGTTATACTGGTAATTTTAAGACCTAAAACACCTTAAGGCTTAAATACAAATGTGCATCTTTGAAAGTGAGATTTCTTCATAGGTAAATCAAATTTCTAGATAAAAATACAGACAATAACTTATTTAGGTCAGCCTGTCTTATGGTAGGTATTTGTCAGTTATCTTGTTGGTTTGGTGAATTTACAGATGATCACATATCCAAGCTGTCCTCTAACAAAAGAAAAAGAAAAACATACTATAGGTGTCTATCTATCTATCTATCTATCTATCTATCTATCTATCTATCTATCTATCTTACAGCTATCTACTTGGATATATAGAGATAAATGTATTATAGTATATATACTGTCTGTCTGTAATAAGAAAGTCCAGGTTTTCTATTTTCTCATCTAACAATCACATTTGTGAGAAAAAATATAAAAGGTGTTATTCCATAGTTTCTGGCTCCAACAAAATTTAAGTTGAAAACAAACTTTTATGGGGTGGAGAAGTTGGAATTAGGATGATCATAAATGAAGATCCTAGGAGTTTCCAATATTCACAGCAAAATGGACTAAGGTCAGACACTTGGTTTCATTTGGGATAATGGTTATTTTGAAAACCTCCCTGAAGAATCTCATTCATGGCAAGTTATGAAGATCAATGAATTCTACTTTGTCATTTAGTTTTGTTTGACTAATTTTCTATGACTTTTATCTCATTGTGACATTTAGCCTTATAGCTGTTTAATGGTGATTTTGGGGGTAGGGAAAATCATACATATGCTAATTGTTTTTATGCTTTAGTTATAAATGATCCTGAATTTTTACAATGGCTTTCAAGTGTACTAAATTTCATCTTATGACAAAGTGTTTCACCATTTTACAAATTAACTTACAGCAAAACAATACAAAATACCGTGTAAAAAGAAATAAATTCATGCTATTATTTGAGTACCCTAAAACTAAATGCACATTAGTTTATATAAAATAATTCTACAAAAATCTACTAAATGATTCTGCTTAATAACAAAATTAGAAAAGATTATATGTAAATCTTGACCAGTGGCTATGTGGTTACTAAGTCACATCATATTTGTTGCATTAGAAGTCACCTGTAGAATCTAAACAACAAAAGAATTGTGCAAAATATTAGAGTATGTACGGCCTCTTCAGGGTAGTTGCTAAAGACAGTATTTGTACTGCAGCAAATGGGTCTCTCAGACTTCACTGTGGTCACTGAGTTTGTTTAAATTCTGGAATAGAAGAGGAAAAATGAACATGTTTGTGTCTTAAGTCAGTACTGCAGTCAAAGAATAAAGCTACACAGCCAAGCTAAGAAAATGAACATTCTATGAGGTATCAGAGCAGAGAAGTTTAAACCTCCAAGTCCAAGGTCAGATTGCTGACTTGGGAACTGTCTCTATCACTTACCAAAGTAATAACTTTCCTAGACCTCAATTTCCTCATTTCAAAAGATAGGTTACACAGTAGGATCTAGCCCATAATATTGTGGCAAATTTAGTGAGTTAATATGGGTTAATCTCTAGGAATATTTCTGGAACATAATAAACACTACGTTATGTTAATAGGAATGATTGTAATAATAATAATAGTGCTGTTATTATTATTATTTTGTAAATACATACTGTTCTGATTGAATATAACAGTGATGACTCTGGGAGGCACCAAATGATGTTCTAGGGATGAGGAAATGACTCAAAGTCAAAGAAAAATTACAGGAAATCAAAGCTTTAGGAACAGTTCCAAAATTCACCATATGTCCAGTGTTCTGAAGATAACTTTAACACTTGAGATTGTGTGAGTACTGGGTTCTGTAAATAATATTTCCAAAGGTGGCAAAAGAAGTTTAGAGGGAAAAGTTCAGAGCAGAAAAAAAGCTACTGGGCTATATCTAGTTCTTTTGCACTTTGCAGGGATGGATTCAAATTCCCAAGATAGTAGATCCTGGAGGAAGCACTTATTTTATAAGCAAGCAGTTTAATAGGTGATCACTAATATCACAGGCAATGATATTATCAGACCATTCAAATTATTGAACAATGAATAGAAGTACTTCTCTACTTGTAGCAAAGATGTTCGATGAGGGGAACTTTTAATAGATTTTAGAGGTCACTGAGATAATAGGTTATTATTTAAAAAATGCAAAGTTCTTGAGTCTACATTCTAATGATTCTTGTAAAGCCTGCATGCCAACTTATTCAACTCACCTTATTGGAATGAATGTTACTTATTGCAGCAGATACCGATTCAAAAAAAATTGGTTTCTCTAAGTCTAGGTTTCCACAGTAGCTCATTGCTTTTATCAAGGAAGCTACAAGAAAGCACAAGTGATATCAGGATACACGGAACAGAAAAGGAATCACATTCAATGTGACACCCCCTTACCTGTGCAATGAGCTAATGATACATCCACACTCCTGTTCTTACAGTCCATATAAACCTGAAAGAATTAAAATAGCATACCCACAATTAAGTCGGGATTTAAGGTGGGAAGGAATAAGAGAACTTCAGCAGAAAGGAAAAATTCTCACAACGAAAAGCTACTGATTATGTCAGACCACCAGAGGGAGACATTGTTACACACTCAGGCAAGCCCTGTTAGGCTTCTGGAAAAGACTGTCAACGCAACCTAAAATTCAAGTAGCCGGGCATCTAGCATCTACCTTTACCAAAGCTAGGTTTTGGTTACTTATGTTTTAACTTCACTTCATAAAAATAAAAACACTAACTTTCCTCTATAAGGACAACAATATTGTTTTCAATATTTGGTTTTTAGGGGAAGTCCAGGCTCCATTTGTGAAAGTTATGAAGACTATTGACATATTATTTATTAATGTTTTATAGTCTGTACATATTCATGGATTTCTGAATCATACCCATGAATGATAATTTGAGACTCTCACTAAAATTGAAGTCAAGTTTGATTTCCCAACTTCCATTTTTAGAAGTCCATCAAGATGAGAGGTCCTAACATATATGCCTGGTATACTTTGGGGTCTTCTCTTGTTCAAACCCTAGAAAATCACAAGCAGGAAGAACTTATCAAATCTTAAATTTAATTAAAAATTTTCCTGAACCAGCCCATAAAAACCAATGAAAGCAAATATGAAAGTTTTGGTATTCTTGGTTTGCTTATCATATGATTGGTTTGATTATCTAGTAATAATGTAGCCTACATATAAAATGTAGAAATCTGAATTTATAATAATTCTAACAGTATGCATGGCACATACAAAATTTTCCCTTAAATCCTTCTAGCAGTAAGCAGCTCTCTATTTTAGAATTGTAGAATGATAAGGGATAGAATACTGTGAGCATGAATAAGCAAGCAAGCAAATGAACAAAATAAGGACTGATTTGCCATTGAATGAATGGTTCCTGTTTGTAATAAATTAAAAGGATTAATTCAAGGTGACTCATCAGTGTTTGACTTTTTGTTAAGCACAATGAAACACAAACACATTGCCATGGATGATTTTTTGATACTGATAAACACAAGCTCTAATTCCTGACCTCTGCAGTATACTAAGTAGAAGAATAAATAGTAGACATCATTTTCTTCAACCTATAACTCCAAGGAAAATGTTTCTTATATTAAGGTAACTAAGAAAATAATCCCAGGGTGTTGCTAGAAAGCAGGAAAACATGCATGACTTGAGAGACTCACTGGCTCTTTATTCTTTAGTCTCAGGGTTGCTGGAACTAAGAAATAGTATTAGTTGCAGTGATATTGTTTGCAAAATGAGAACAAATAATAGAAACCAGGGTTACTGAGTACTTACTAACTGCAAAAAAAACTTTGTTGTGTGTTTTATATGCGGTATGTCATTTCTAAGCTTCAGAGCAAGTTGATAAATTGAGGATTTTCACTTAAAGTTTACAGAACAATAAATATATACTTAGGCTCAGATGAAAGAAGAAGGTATATGACTAATATTTGGACCCAGAGTTTGCTTAGCTTTAAAGCCTATTCTTGGCATATATCATAATTTACTGGGACCAGAATGAAAAAAAATAGTAACAATGAAATTTTAAAAGGCAGACTGATACAAAACTGCTGATTTATATGTATAGATTAAAATCACCAGGTCAAGGGCAAATGTCATATTCTGCCAATTTTAGAATAAAAAATGCCTTACTGGTCACCTTATTCCATATTTCACAGAATAGCATTTAAAAAGCAGTCAGATAAGTAGGAGGGGAAAAAATCCTTTCTCAACATGCCCAGTACCTGGATTACTTGGATTCCTCTGATTTGTTCAGCTCTAGACCCTACACTTAGTGGGAATAGATGGCCACGGCCTCCTCTTTACTTATGCTGAGTCCTGATCTGCAGTATCTAGAAAGGATAGCTAATACATAATAGCACATACTCGAAAACAACTTTAAAATACAAACAAGAAACACACATCCAGGCCTTTCTCAGGAAAAGGACAATCCTGGCTTAGTGTTTCTAGATTATGATCCTTGGGTCACTTGCTTCAGAATTACCTAATGGTTGTTTAAAAGAAAGGCCCCTGGACCAAAACTAAGACACACAAGACTGCATTTTAAAGAGCATCCAGGGGCTCCCTGGTGGTGCAATGGGTTAAGCAATTCACCATGAAGCAGACTGCAACTACTGAGTTCTATCCCTGGCACTGGGTGGGGAGGTGCTCCACAAGGTGCAGCAGACCTCTCCTGCCTCACCCGCTGCTCCCCTCAGTAGTGTGTTTCAGTTATTCTGCTTGTTCTGTTCCCCGCTCTGTCTCTGGTGAATCCTCTTACCGCATCCCCCCTCCAACACCTCTGACCTGTACCCCAGTTCTTGATTGCATAAATAAATAAATATTTATTTCTCATCACACAAGCTTAAGAGCACTTCTGGAAATGTGGCCCACAGCTCAGCAAGATGGGTGAATAAAAATGGCAACAGATAAGTAAAGGGAAAAAAAAAAACTGGTGTGGGTAGCAATTACTACCATACAGAAGGACATCAGAGGAGGCCTCATCAATGACCTGATTCCTGATTGTTAAGCAGAATCCTGGAGAGAAGGAAGTATGGTATAGAGTTGAGACACATCTTATTATTGTCTTTTTTTGTAACTATATTTTCCAGTTACACAAGAACTGAAGTAAATATGAACTGAAAGTAATTTGTGAACAAAAAAATTATCAAATATAAGACACCCTCCAATGAAGAGGACTAACAGGCTGGATTTAGATGCAATAAAATACAAATTATTCAGGTTGGACTCTGCTGAGATGTGCAAAGCTTTTAGAGTGAAAAAGAAAGTAAAAGACAATTATATGGAGTCAGGGATGACTTACTAAAAACAGCCACAAGATTTAAGGTCTAGAATATTTAAATTTAATTCTTTTGTATAGTTTGTTCTCTGAATTTCTGCTAATTCTGAAAAAAATCACCCCCTCTTTTTCACAAAATAAATAGGTTGAGATTCGGGCTGGTTAGAATGTTTCCCCCACACTTTTCAGTGAGTGACACAAGACTGAGGTGCTCTTTCAGACTTTCATCAACCAGCAGCATCCACTTTATATATTTATATAAATATATATATTTATATATTCCAGTCCTTATCTCATATTAGGCAGTACTAAAGTTGATTTTTGCACTATCTGGATTTTGAAAGGTTGAGCATTTCAAATTTAAAATACAAATGAGTAGAGACAGCTATGCAATGCCACAGAAAACAATCAGTAGCATGTGGCCCTATGAAGACGATTGATCTTAACTCTTTGGAAGTCCATGCAAAATTTCGACGCCTGACCATGAAGACTAACTAACAAAACCATCTACTGTCTATGAATCAGTAGACATCCAGTCAAAAATACACAAACAACTACTTCCAGGTCATGGGAACAGGGAGCACAGAACTGAGTTCTCTGAGACAAAGAAAACAAGTGAGGTGAGCTCTCCAGCATATCAGCTTTCTGCCTCCACACAGATTCTGAGTCAAGGCACTATGAGGAGGAACCCAGGAGAAATGCAGCATCTTCACTGAACTGAGCAGACAGAATTGGAGTTCAGGGAGGACAGGGTGGGTGAAAACTGTAATAGCAAATAATGGAAAAGAGGGAGATATGGAGAGAAAGAACTCCGGCAATGTCCAGAGGGTTCTCATTAAAGTCTTGATGGAATACAGAGAGAGGGGGACTCCATGAGGCCAGGATAGGGAACTTTTTTTGTTTGGGGGGGTCAGGGGGTAAACACCCAGAGCCAAGATGTGCTGAGCTCCAGGCAGCATAAGCTGGTAGAGGACTCAGGACAGATGTTGCTCCATCCTTAAGACTCTCCTACCAAATTTAGTGTATTGAGGAAGAGAACAAAGAGAAATAATAAAGGAAATAAATTCCTGTTGACCGAGTATTTACTAAAAAAAAAAACAAGGAGGAAAAAATTTCAGAAGTTTCTGAGTTTTCACTGAATCAGCAAATGAGGTGCTCTTCCAGGTGTGGAAATGGGAGCTTGTGAACTATGTGAGTTTTAAAGAACTATTTTTTTTATTTCTGCACATCGGGATCATGGAAACCCCACAGATATCATGGGGTAGAAATCGAGCACCACTTTCCATGAGAATACAGAAAAGTGCCTGCACTGGGGACGTTTGAGACCAGGAATGGTGTTGGGTTGAACTAAACTGAGCCATGATGTGAGAGAAAACATCCACCCATCACCAAGGCTATTTGTTCACAAAGGGGATTTTTACCCATCTTTCTGGAAACCTATAAACTGACTGGCCCCCATGTATGATGACCACAATATCACAAATCCATGTTCCCTTCTGTCTGAGCAACGCACATGAATATCTTCACCTTTGGTTTCCACACATACACACACCGGAAAGCTTGACAGGGTCTCCTGAAAACAAATTAACAGGAGTAGGAGGGATGAAAGTTTATGTTCTATTGAAAGGAGCAACATTGAGGCCTTGGAGGTGGTGGCTGGTAAAAACCCTATTACTGAAGGGAGGGGGAGGAATCCATCCAAATACAAGCTGTGGAAATACCTCAACAAGCATGGAAACTCCAGAATAGTCGAAAAAGGTCAACCCACTGCAATCCAGGATTAGAGAACACTTCTCATTAGGGCAGGGCTGTGAAGTTTCTTCTGTAGAGGGAACAAATACTTAAGTTAGGGAAAATTCTGCAATATCTGCCATTCACTTTGCTGAATGGTGACAATCTTATGTTTAACAACACTTTTGAAATTTTTCAGTTAATTTGCTAATTCTGAACTCTTTAATTTTGAGTATTCAAATTTTGGGTAATGATTATATAGCTAGGAGGAGAAGAGATAGGCTAAATACCAGTATATTTCACAAGTAGCCAGATTTTCATCTTCTTCATCACTGTCTTCCTCCTTAACATTCTTGCCATCCCTCCCTTGACTGGGGCCACTGCACTCTTACCAGGAATTGTTACCAATGTCTTGCTTGGTTGGGGTCCCGTCTTGTCAGGTGTTGTTACTGGTTGATGTAACTGTTTTCTTAGCTAGTGTGGCTGCTGCCTTCTTGCCAGGAGTGAAAATTGCTTTCTGGGCCAGTGAGGCAACCACACCCATTTTTCTTATGGAAATCATTACTTTCACTATTGGAGTTCTAAGTGAATGTCTTGCCCCTTTTTCCTGAGGGATGACAACCTGTTCTCCACTGCTATCATATTTAACTTTGCTCATCCACTTACCACTCAGTATCATACTATTTGCTGAATTAAAAATAGGATCTATCTCCAACAATGCAAGGGGCATTTATTTATATCCTTAGATATGAAGTGTTCCACTCATTATTAGAGATAGGAAAGGATTAAGATCATATATATCATAAGTAAAACAAATGCAGATTTAATTATTCTTTTTATATCCTAGTTCTATAAATATATATACACAGACACACAGGCACTATTCTATAGACACTTTTATTCTACTTTGTTTAATGTTAGAAAAACAGACTTACTAAATCAAAACTGAGTCACTGAGACATTTGGTTCATTATTTAATCTCTGATATGTATTTTCTTGCATATATTTTATGACTCATACTTTTTTAATCAATTTGGGAAATTCAGAGTCTAAAAAAATCTAACAAATATCATATAACTTTTCTTAGAAAAATTCAATAATTCATGATAATAGATACATACGAATTGGATAAAGTATTTTCTTACAGAGTAAGATAGAAAAAGTTTTGTAAGACAATTCATGTTTGCAATGTGCCATGGAGCTTGATATCTGAAGGGTCCCTATAGAGATACTCTTGAACACATAGCCACTTTAGAAATTAAAAGGAATGTGTATGAGAGGAACCAAATGCAATTTCTTCATGTGGGTTGGAGCCAGTGCATATCAGCTTTTGTGACATCTTTTCAATATGTCAGTTGTGTACAAATCTCAACTGTATGTTTAATGAGAGCATGTTGCTAGGTTGCAATCAGTCATAGAAATATTTGCAGCATGAAAACTGGCAAATGCTACAGCTCAGTGGTTCTCCCCCACCTCTACTATATCCTCCCCTCCAAGTGTTGTTTGTTAAAGAATTATCTGCACAACACTGCTTAAAGGTGCACACTCTTGTTATGCTAAAGAAAGTAATCTGTCATTTTTTAAAAATCCAATAGTCTTGATTAAATAAATGTCTTAAACTACTGATATTTTTAGTAACATTGTAAAATAACAAGGACACAATTTGATAACAAAATTAGTATTCCGTTTCCCACCTTCTACAGCACTGTCCTTAAGAATTGGCATGGTGTTTATAAAAAAGTACCAGTCTCAAAGTAAGCTATAATCTAAATTTTCTAATCCAAAAGTTTCTGCATAATTATCATTAGGATACAGTTACCATTATTATTTCATGTCTAAAAATAAAAAAAAAAATAAGGAATTTATGGATTTTTCTGAGATCTTTAAGCCTGATTCTTTAGTTTTAGAAATTAGGTTAGTCATTAGTAATAGTTATAAGAAAGGCTTGCTAAAAAGAAAATGTAATCTGAATAAGTCTTAGCAAATGGTTTATTTAGAAACATACCAACCCATTGTTTTTACCCAAAAATGCTACATGAAATATTACTTATAATTATTACTGTATAAGATGAGTTCTATCATTGTCATTTCTTAGCCAGACAGACATGGCTAGTAAATCATGGTACCTTTCCACTAAAGTCAAGAAAATCTTGGAATTTCTATCAACTCAATGCCTCACTAAACCATTACTAATTGATAAGAAACTTATTTGTCTAACTCAAATTAAATATATTACAGTGAAAAACCAATCTGTGTATATGTTATCTGGAGACAAATAACTGCATCTAAATGACTGGAAAATGATGGTAAATAAGTTTGGAAATAATTTAAAACACGTTTTTTTCCTTTTATATCACATTTATTTTCCCATTGTACTTGCCATCTCATATGTTTTCTTGAAATTATTTCATAAGTTACATAGTAATAGATTAATAACTATGAAAATATTTCAGTTTTATCAATAGTGATACAAAAATTGCCCTTTCATTATTTCAGTCCTCTTTCCTGTTCCTTTAATCAAGAAGTGCACATCTTTTCAGAGCTTCCAGAACAAAATAAAGCCAAGCAATAGTATTATGGCATGTATTTGTGACAATAATTCAAGTAAACTATTTTAAGAGAAGTAATTCCTGATGTTTTTTCTAAATAAAAAACACATCCTTAATGGTAAATTTACTAATTCACTCCAATGAAAATTAAAAGACCACAGGCATTTCTGAAATCTTTCCAAAAAATATGTGAAGTTTTCTTTTACAGTCTCCTCTCAGTTCTACATTGTACTGATTTTATAGCTATAACCTTGTGTTCTACGCTACTAAGTAAATCAACCAGAGCAATAAAAATCACATCGTCGCAGGAATGAGTGAAGTGAATGCACAGCTAATATCCTGCCTTAAGCAAAATGAGGTAAGCTTGGAGCATGTGCAAAGGAGACAACTAATCTATACCCATGTGGGATATGGTAAATGATGGGCTTTATCTACAAAAAACAACATTTCAAAAAGAAATTAACCATCAGGTGTGGGTGGGCAATTAACTCCAGACTGTGGAAGCCAGCTCTTTGCTGCGGAATATTCATTAACTCCTTTAATTAAAAAGTATTCATAGTTGTGTAATTTAGGAGTGCTTTTCATATACTTCAAAAGGTTCTTGACAGTCATCAAGTAACTCATAATTTTTTAAAAGAAAGTATTTTCTGATATCAATTAACTATTGAGAAGCAAATTTACCTCACCACTTTCTCAAGAAAATGAGGTGAGAAATAGTTGACAAGCTACAAATACTCTTTAGAAAACCTGCATATTACTGAGCACTTCGTTTGTTTGTCCATTTGTTTATTCATTCATTTATGTATTCATTCAAGCAATGACAAAGAAATGTGATTAGAAGACTCTAATCCTGACCTGAAAAAATGTGAGTGAAGTGGTGAGTAAGAGAGAAACTGGCCCCTGCCCTCTTCAGTCTCACTACCAAATCAGGAAACCAGTTAAAGTAATTTGAAGTATTGTCAGAGCTGGAAGAATTATGCCCAGTGAGTGTATCAATTTACAACACTACTAGCGGGGCACAAGGGTTCCTTTTCTTCACACAAATTCCAGCATTTGTTATCATTTGTCTTTTGGATGATGGTCATTTCTACAGGTGTGTGATATGCTCTGTGATTTAATTTGCAATTCTCTAATGACTAGTAATGTTGAACGTATTTTTGGAACTTTTTGGCCATTTTTATAGCTTTTTTAGAAAAGTGTTTATTCAGTCATTTACCCATTTTTGAATTGTTTGTTTGAATTTGCTACCAAGTTATATGTGTTCTTTATATATTTTGGATATTAGGCCACTATTGAGAGGAGGCTGATGTTGGGAGAACTATTCTGATCAACTCCTTCAATACTGGGTGCCAGAGTTCTAACAAGGACACAGCAAAGGTGATGTTATCCGTAAGGTCTTTTCTACGCAGTGAGCCTGGTCTAGTGATCATCAGGAGAGTGAAACACTTAAGAAATTACCATTAAATAAGTACTGTATTCAAATTAAATTAACATATTAACAATGAACAACAATTAACAATTAACAACATCTGATATTGAGAGCATACTATCAGAAAAGGTCACAGAAGCTGACATCTGAGTTTTATCCATATTGATGTGGGTCAATGGAGTTAATTCATATATTAACATAATATTTATTTTATTTTGCTATATTTATATGCTATATATTTGTTTAGACTAACCATATGCGGTAATATAACAGATGTTAAAATGAGTATTTTCTCCTCTAATAAAAATATTCCATTACACTATTAATGCATATTTTAAAGGTTTACAGATTTGGAGGCATTATAAATAATCTTACTACTATGAACAATCTTGTATGTGCCCAGATAGATGTAACAAAGTGTTCATTTCTTATTGTCTTTTTAATACAAAAATTAATGTAACCCACTTTTCTTGTTATTTAAGTTTATATAAATGGTACTGAAATGTTAATGTTTTTCTTTGTCATGCCTACTTTGTGTCCAATTATATTTATGACTCATTATCATTATTATATAAGTATACAATAAAATAAAGATATTAAAGAAAGTCTTAACTGCATAATATACCACAATCTACATGTACCTTCTATTTTTTTTTACATGAGTTATTTCCAGGTTTAGATACTTATAAACAATGCTGGTGTGAACATTCTTTTTTGTGTAACTGGCTGCACATAAGTTCTCATTTCTGTAGGATGTATGAGTGGAATTATTGATCAAGGGGCACGTGTATCTTCAATTTTAAAGGATATTGCCAAACTGTTTTCCAAGGTGTTTGTAATAGTTGACAATCCCACCAACATAGTAGTCTTGTTACGCTAACATGTTCAGCGATCCTTAGAGGGTTTTAAGACTTAATTTTCATCAATAATATATATGTTTATGTATGTACATACTATATATAGTGTTATTTTTGTAAATTTAAATTTGCATTTCCCTAATACTTATTGTGAATAATTATAGTGATGTCAATTGTATATATATATATGTATATATATATATATACACACACACACACACACTTGACTTTCAAGTGTATATATATATATATATATACACTTGAAAAATGGGTGGGGGATTTTGTTTTTTGTTTTGTAAAATGCCTGTTCACATCTTTTGCCCATCTCTTTATTGGGTCAGCCAATCAATTTTGGTCAGATCTGTAGGTAGTGAAGTTCTTTCTCTATTTCTTGTACCTCACCTAGTTACTACTTTGGCTTACCATCTAATGTGGTACCATCTAATGTGGTACATTTAGGTAGATACAAGTTCTTAATAATCATCTAATGAAATTTAATGATATAACTTTATTCTTAATACTTTAAAATTTTTGTATATATTCCCTAAACTTATGTATTTTTTTACCACTTTTAGAACTTTGATACACATGCTATCAAGGGTGTGGTGTGAAGTAGAGGACTAATTTCATCCACTATGGAAATATCATCTTCATATCATCAAATTTTAACAAGATTGTCCTTTCTCCTCCAATCTTGATAACTAATCTAACCTAATCTTGATAACTAATAAAACATGTTTTCCCCCTTGTTTATATATCTCAAGAATATCTTGTTTATTCTTGATCATTCAAGTTTCTATAAAAAATTCAGATTGAACTTATCAATTATCATTAAAGTGAATTTGAATTTTAATTGGGATTATATTCATAGCTATAATATACTTGAATTTTAATTGGGATTATATTCATAGCTATAAATTAGTTTAAGAACAGACATCTTTTAAATATTGAGTATTGTAATCCATGGCCATTATATTTCCATTTAGTTAGGTTTCAGTTATTTTCAATGCCTGTTATAAAGTTTCACATCGTGTTATGTAGAGCTATACATCTTTATTATATTTTATTTCTAAGTCTGAGAGTAGGAGGATTAGGAAGAGGAAAATGAAGATGAAGAGAGTAAGAGACCAGGGAGGAAGAGGAGGAAGAGAAAAGAGAAGAGTGGAGAATGACAGAGCAGAGAAAGAAGAGAGTTGAAGAGGACAAAGTGGGAAATGTGAGGAAGGGAAAGTAGTGATTGAGGGAAGAGGAGACAGACAAGGAATAGAGAGGAAGGAAGGAGAACAAAGTAGGGAGGTAGAGGGGGAAAGGGGGAAGATTTCCTTTTCTTATCTATTTAAAGTCTTCAGAACACTTAGCTAAGTTTTATTTTATCTTTTTAAACTCACCATTGCAGTTGCCATTGGATAGAGAATTGAGCAATGTGTTTTGTTCATACTGAAATGAAAACAGATATATAGAATTTTGTTATAAAAATTCATTTCTGTCCTTGAAGAAAGTATGTAATTTTTATCTCCACAAATAACAAAAACTAGTTTCCAATAACTATTTTCACTACCCTTTTTTAATGGAACAGTAAATACTACAAACTGTAATAATCAAATGGTAATTAGTTTAATTATATATTAGCATAGAAGAGACTTTATGTTATCATGTCAGATTATCTTTTTAGTACATTTTCTGCAAGACTAAGTTTGTTTTGATTTTTGGTCAGGAATTAAACATTTGCATATGATTTTCATGTATCATAGCCAATCAGAAATTAACCTCATAAGCACCACATTCTCTGAGAAACACTAAGTATATATTTTATATTATACAAAAGTTAACTGTTCATCTGCAGCTCCCTGAAAAAAAATTCCTGATTTATGGAAATGCTGGAGAATAAAAATTATCCTGTATCTTATAATTAAACTTATTTGAAATTAAAAATAACTGATGCCTCAAATGAGATCACATGCTATCTACTTCTGAAACAACAGATTATTATTATTGTTAATGATTATGCCAACTAACATTTTTGAATACTTATACCATATAAGGACTTTATGATAGTTATTTAATCTTCAAAGCAATTTTATGATTGGAAAGTTGTAATAACTTAACCAAAATCAAAAAGTTCCTAAGAACCTGGCCTAACACAAAGTTCATGTCTTTCTATTTCATGCCTCATGCTCCCAAATATTACATTATACTTCTTCCATGAAATCAGTTTTTTCTTAAAGGCCTATTAAAGAACATTTAACTATTTTCTTGATGTTCAGTGGTACAACTTAAATATATATTAAATCTAATTGACAGCTACTAGTTCCACCAGGATATTTTATATTTAATACCACTTACATCATGGAGCTGATAGTAATTACTTTAGTTAGCCATGAAAGATATTCAGTGAATATGTTTCCTTTCCCTTTTCTTAAAGATATGATGCTTGTGGTGGGAATGCAAGCTGGTCCAACCATTATGGAAAGCAGTATGGCAGTTTCTCAATCTACTAAGAATGGAACTTCCATATAATCCAGCAATCCCACTCCTAGGAATATACCCAAAAGACACAAATACACTGATTCAAAAGAATACCTGC
>JAGFMF010011568.1:15157338-15204758 GCA_019455555.1 Galemys pyrenaicus | reverse complement strand
GCTGTGGTACATATACACGATGGAATACTATTCAGCAATCAAAAAAGAAAAACTAGATGCATTCATAGGAACATGGATGGAACTGGAAGGGATTATGCTGAGTGAAGTAAGTCAGAAGGCAAAAGAAAAATATGAGATGTTTCCTCCCCTAGGAGGAATAAAAGGGAACCAAATAAGGATCAAGGAAAGGAATAATAATAATAATAACAATAAAAACACAAAAACCAAAAATGAAAAGACAAGGACAAATTGGGGACATTTGGTGGGGAGGGAAGAGGTGGAGGGTTGAGGGCAGATGCAAGCATAGGGGACTGAGATGATGGTACACTGGTGATATGGTGATGGGGAATACATGGGGATTACAACTGATGTCAAATATATATAAATAAAAAAGTTAATATAAAAAAATATGACGCCTGAAATTTCCTTTACCCTTCATTCTAAAGGAGGTGGGCCATCAATCCATACTACTTAAATGTGTGTTACTCTTAGTCACTTGCTTCCAAGCAGTACAATATTGAAAGGAGGGAAACAGAATAACTTTACAGTGGAGAAATCTGATAAATACTACCTCGCCAGGTGACCAAGGTCAGTATCCACTAATTTTAACCATTTCACTTAACAAAGAGAAAATGGAACACAAAAAGATCCGATTACTCATAAGATCCCAAAACTCAGAAGAAACCCAGGTAACTTAGCTCCAAAGTTCATTTTCTAACATTGTGGAGGGCCTTAAGGATGCGAAATATCACAAATTGCTCAATTACATCAAATCATCATAATGTACATTTGATTCAGTATCTTAGTTAAGATACCATATGTAAATAACGAATGCTGGCAATTTATAATAAAGTTATAATGCTGTTGAACTCAGGGGTAGGATGGCTTCAAAGGAGGTTCCCCGCTTCACTCCCAGGAGAATAACTTAAGTCCAGACAGACACGGAGTCAGAGGATTTCATGATTTGGGGCAAAACTAGAGCACCTTCCAGACATCAACAAGCAATGATGACCATGTACAAAAGGAGAGACACTGAGGAAATTCAACACTAAACAAAAAAGATGGGTGATGAGAATGCGAGGAGCTGATTGGCAAGGGCAGTATAAAATTGAGAGCCCAGAAACAAACCCACCCTATACAGACACTTAATCTAAGACAAATGAGCAAAGATTATACATATGAGAGAAGAGATTTTCTTCAATAAATACTGCTAGGAAAACTGGACATCCACATGCAGAAGAATGAAACTAGATCACTATCTCATACCAGACACAAAAGTCAATTCAAAATGATAAAAGACTTGGATACAAAATCTGAAACCATACGATACATAGAAAAGAACATAGGCCAACACTCCTCAACATGGGCTTCAGAGACATCTGTGGATTTGTCTCCAACAGCAAGGAAAACAAAAGAGAACATAAACAATTGGGACTACATCAAACGGAAAGCTTCTGTACAGCAAAAGAAACTTTCATTAAAATAAATGGACACTCTACTGGATGGGAGAAAGTATTTGAACATAGTATATCAGACGAGGTACTAAGAGCCAAAATCTACAAAGAATTCATATAATTCAACAAAAATCCCTGACAGGATGACCCTGTACTTCTAAAACACAAATAATGATGTAAACTAATGTTATAATGTTACCTGTTATAAACCAATGTTATAATTTTTGAAATAGGTTTGTATTATTATATTGTATTTTATTTTTACATTATGTGCACAATCCATTATATGCACAAATACCAATAATATAGATATTAACATGTAAGTAAATGATAGTAAGATGTATTCAAAGCATAAAAAATAACAAATTTATAATTCTTGCAAATGTTTGTGCTTTTCTGCAGTCATTTATCATAATCCAGCCCTTTTAGAACTGGATCCCAAACGTCTTTCTCTTTGTAGAAAGGCATTTTGTTAAATCATTGTCTTAATTATTCTTTTTTGAGTTGTAGGCCTAGTATAATTTACCCTTAATTATATGATGAATAAAAGAATGAATGAAAAAGGAATGAATTAACAAATGAGAAAGAATACCTAAAGTTAGAAACAAGAACAAAGTAAAAAGTATATATAAGCTTTTGATGAGGGAAGAGGTCTCTAAATACTTCTATAATATATTTACATGATAGATTTTTTTTTAGTATTATAATATAAAGTTACCTGCAGCATTATATACTAATCATGAAGTTACTCCTACCTTGCCTATATCATCAAGTGGCTGGTTGCTGCCATTTTCCTTTTGGATAATGTTCATTAGATCAATATGAAACTTCTTTGCATTCAGGAAAACAAGTGGGTTGTTTATTGAGATAATTTTCACCTGCTGCAGGGTTTCCTTGGAGGAGGAGAAAAGGAATAGATTCAGAGTTCTGATTTTAAAAAAGAGGATAATGCTATCCAAAGAATCTAAACTTTACAAGTCCCAAGTCACTCAACGGTGAAAGCAACCTGGAACAAACATTTTCATCACTATTACTTATCTGGAGAACTTAATAAAATATCATATCTTCTAGGAAAAATGTATATCCTCTCTACTAAGAAACATTAATAACCATAGGTGAGTCTACAGCTCTTCAGATGATGGCCCTTATTCCCAGCAACTGGGTTTGGAGAAGGCGACAGACTAGAATAGCCAAAGAGTACCAGGAAATACTATCCTCCAAAATTCAGCTTTGAAATTTAAACACTATTTCAAAAAATTGAAAAATATTACATAAAGGGTCAGTCACAGTCATTCACCAGTTTTCTTATGGCTGAAATATAGTCTTTTTTTTAATCATTGAAACAACACTGCAGTATAATATATAAGATTTATGTTCATAACTGAAAATCAACATGTGTATATACTACATGAAGTTCACTTCCAGATCCAATTCTATTCTTCACCATACTATTGTCCCCTTTGTCCAGATATATCCACCCCTTTTCCCCCTTTTTCTCTTTTGGTACCCACTAACGTGTCTTATGTTCCAGAAGTCCATTTTTATAAAACCTTCTTCTCTATTATCTTTGAAGCAGGAGCATAATGTAAAAATTGTGAGAATAGTAAGTTCTATAGGACAATACCTCCTAAACAACTAATTAAATTTCCTTAAGGTTTTAGTAATGGTGTGAAAAGGAAGACACAGGAAATAATGAAGCAAGTAGGAAGAGGAAGAGAAATAAAAGAAATAAAATAATAGTAACGTGAATTTGAACTATTCATTACACTTCTCTCAATTTCTTCATTTTTAATTCAGTGAGTATTTAAAGTAGAGATCTCAAAAAGATTCTATAACAACAAACCAGATTAAACTCTAGAAAATAAAGCAGATTATCATAAATAAACCAGTCAAGAAAAAAGACTTCAGTTATTAAACTAACATTTAATGAAGAGTAAATCTCCTATGTTGGCAAATACAAAGATATTATGCTAGTAAAATATAGATACAAACGAGCAAATCTCTTATAAATAAAAATAAAACAATTTTTGGGTTGTCATGTTTAGTTAGCCCAAATGCTCACTTCTTAGATGGACCACTCATCACTCCACATCATTGTGCCAATAGGTTGTGTCAAGATAACATGAAAAATTAAAGACTGGCATTTTTTAATGAGAAGAAATTTTAATTGTACCAGAAAAAGAATTTTCAATGGGGTTGGGCCACTGAGTAGAAAGAGTTACAAACTGAGAATAAATTATTCATGTGAAGAAGAGATGGAGAACTTATGAATGGAAAAGCAGGTCAGATGGCCACTGTTCTCAGATGTACCTAGAGACTCCACCTAACATTTCATAATCAAATCTGGCTCTATTATAGTTTTTTTCCTCTTGTTTTCTCAAAGAAAACATTAAATAACTTGTAAGATAATATATTCTTAAAAAAATATGATTTCCATGTGACACTGTGATTATTCAGAAGGATTACTAGCCTAGAACTGATCAAGGTTTAAAGACATGCAAAATTTTTCATCATTTTTTCCCCTACATTTTTTTATTATCCCACATGTTTCGTTTAAGAAAAAGGTTAGAATTAGACAGAGTTTCTTAATCTCTGATCATTAAGCTGAATAATAGTCAAACTCAGCAAGTTAAAATTTGTCAAGACTAATGAAGGGAGCTGTGGTGGTGGGTAGATGCACAGAGGACTCAGCGATATGAGAGCCAGTCCCAGGCATGTCGTGAGCCCTGAACTCCCACGGAAAATTTAAAGAAGCAAAAGAAGGGCAGCATTAGTGGAAAACTTGAGCCTGGGACACCCTCAAAGGCTCTGAATTCAAACAGTTCTCTAAGAAGCAAATCTTTCCATTCATATTAAAACTATTAACCATTCCCCTAGGCATCCAGAAGGACTCCTGGGCTATCGCCTACTTCAAGTATCCTCAGATATACCCTGACTTGAGTCCTTCTGAAGAGAGATCAGTTCTCTCTATTCTGAGGTCAGTCATGAGGTACTAGCCCCTACAAATTTGAAAAATAAAATAAAAGATTAGTCAAACATTTGCAAAGCAGGTTCAAAATCAGGCCAATTTTTACAAACTGGAAAAGATTCAAGTCAATATTTTCTCTCCTATTAAACTTATTTTGATCATTTCTGAAAACAAAAAGGTAGAACTCAAATACTGAATACAATTGAATTGCCAACACATATATAGACAGGGTAAGACAGTTTATGTAAGATGTTTCCTTAATAAAGTACGCACTGTGCAAGAAACCTATCCTATTGACATTTAATAGCCATTAGACCTAATTACTCTTTGCTAACAGTACAGTCTCGTTATCTATGATGAAGGGAAAAAAGCAATAGTAAAACCCAACTTTGCTTCATTCCCTTCCTTATTCCTATCTTCTCCATCATCAAATGAATTCAGAACAGACTTAGTTTGACACTTTGTGCAACTAAGTAATGGGAAAGAGGTTTCCAAAAGCCTGAACTAATCTGGACCATGATTCTACTGTTAACTGTAGTTCTATGAACCATACTATCATTTTATATTAAAGCTAATATAATATTTGTCCTGTTCTTCTCTTGATTTGTTTCCTGTCAATTGCCCTATGTACAAGGTTCGCATACCTACTATGAAGTTCCTACGAACTAAAAATAGAATTACCATGTTTATAAATGTTACAAATTTTCTACTTTAGATATCTTAAAGCTCTTTGGCCCACAAAAGTTGTTAATAACAAGAGGAAAAGGACACTAAACTTACATCATCTGTTTCTGTCTTCATTTTAAATTCCATTTCTTTCATGTTCCTTATACTGAGAGTCTTTGATCTAGAATGAAGGCAAATAAAATATAAAATAGCATTTCCTAATCACTATATAAACAAGGAAGAAGCAAAATGTATATGTCATTTTATATTAATAATTAGAACATATCTAAATAGTTTAGATCCTATATCCCATCTGTTCATAAAACACTAGTTTTATGAACTAGAGCCTCAGGAATAAAAGTAATAAAAGAGACATCTAAGTAGATATTAATAAATGTAATTGATCTCATCTGAGCTCTCAGAGTCCCAGATCTCCAGACATTTAAATAAGACTTTACCTTGGGAAGCGACCAATCACAATGGCTATGGTACCCACGACACCAAACAGCAGCCCCACGTTGGCAGCAAAACAAATTGTAAATACATAAGTACTGACCCATATGCCCTGAAAGAGAAACAGCAAATGTGACAAATAGGTGCACTGGTAGGGAACCCCATCTACCTAATGATTGGCAAATTCCTTACTATCCTACAACCTACAATCTACAACCTCTGTGGCCAAATCTTTCAGCAAGAATATATTATTAAAGATGTGCTAAACAGAAGCCAAGGATACAGAAACAAATCCTAGCTCCACCAGACTCTCATAGAAAAGACACATTATTTTTATTTTTAGATACCACCAACCCTTAGTTCAATTTCCAACAAACACTTTAAAACTGTAAATGACTGGTCAATGTATGGTTGAAAAGCATGCCACAATCTCCCAGTTTTCTCATTTACTGTAATAATACAAGCAAATGTTTGCAGATTTTTGGTCATTCACAACAATATGCTATTTTATAGGACTGCTCACAAAAGAATGCAGCTTATTACTATATTGGACTCAAAGTCTATTGTGAAACTATCATGACCAATGACATGTTAGATCAACAACTATAAAGATCATTATCATTATATTTGCATGAGACCCAAGTCTACAAAATTCGTGAAAACTGAAAAGTCAGCACAAATTTAGTTCTTGGCACTATTTCAAAAGATTGTAAGAAAATTCTACTTTTTCTTTAATTGGAATTACAGTGTTGTTGCAGCTTCTTTCCCCACCTAAAACCCCAATTTGTAACAAGATATTGTATTATAGTTGGCATTTCTAAGTTTATTGCTGGAAAAAATAGTTTAAAAAATAATTTGCAAAGTCCAGTATATATTTTCTAAGCAGAAATTTCTGCATTCACCAAATAGTAGACCAACAAAATTTCAATCTCTCTCCTTTACCCCAAGTTACCCTTATCACTTTCCTATGCATACAGTTCTAAATTCCTTTCTGTTCTGATAGCTGTACTATCAATTTACATCTTAAGCAATATAATTAAATACCATACAGAAATGAGAGTTAGAAACTTCTTTAAAAATCTGAAAATAGTATAGATTCTTTGGGGGACTTTGGTAAGTGTCCTTGTTTTTGTTGTTTTTTCTTCCACACAAGCTTGAGACATTTCTAACAAAATACACTTTCTCTGTATTATCAACTCTTAGCTTTAGTGATTCTTAATAATAGGTTACTTTGAAAAGCCAAGTCCTTGGAGGAAAAAAAACAAGAAATTTTTATCTGTGATTTTCTTTTTTATAAAAAAGAAACAAATATTCTGGAATAGCAATGTACTTTAAATATTATATCAAAATCCATCAATACAAATGTAATGCTAATTTTGCCCTAAGATTACATAATTCTCACATTGTCATTTACCAGGTTAGACACTGAGATGATTTTTTCCCTGTTCAAATGAGTAGTCACTCATTTAAATCTTCTGTTTGTACACAGTGTGGTTTTTCCTTCATATTGTATTATATTTAATCACATAAAAATAAGGCTACAATTTTGTGACCATTACTTTAACTTGCCATGGACTACTCTGCTTCTTCCTCATCTCCAAATATTGACTGAACCTGCCTGGTGTGGCACAGTAAGACTTCACCAAAAGCTTTGCAAGTAAAATTCCTTCTGGTCAATCTCCATGATTCAGTATTACATAGGGAACTGAGGATCCTGGTCCTTGCCATTTAAAAAACCACAGAGCCTCGAGGCCATGATTCATCAGAACAACCAAAAATTTTGGTACCATCTGGTTCTATTTTTAAAGCATATTTATGCTCCCACAGCATCATCTATTGTAAGCCTGAATTACAATGCTGAGTTATTTCCTGGGGCTACATTTATAGCTTTGAAAAGATATCAAATGGAAATTAATAACATAGATCAGTAAATAGTTCCATTGGTTAGAATAAATCCCCCAACTATTCTGCAACAATTCCTCTCAAAAATCCTGATGTTGGTTGTCAGTTACAAGGAATTAGTGAGGGCTCTATTTCTTTTCATTATATATGTATTTTTGATTACCTTCTATATTTGGCATTTGGTACACACACACACACACATATTCTTCTTATAGAAAATGCATCCCTGTAAGACACAGTTCAGTAGTGACTCAATCACGTCCCTCTCCCTGACCTGTTTCCTATCTAGTTTGGTGACTGATCCATATTATCAAATTTCTGTAATTCCCAATTCTATGTTCAGTTACTCAAACTCAGATCTGAGCTCATAAATGCTACCTCTACTTTGGATCCCTGTTTTCTTATTCCTTCTAAGAGGGTTGTGACCTACAATTAAAAATAGAATCATCATTAAACTGTAAAAGAATAATGAAAGAAATGTTTCTAATTTTTCATGTGATGGTATCTTCCATGATTTCTTAACTTTCAATTTTCAAATTATTTCATATACACTCACCTTTGGAACTTTACTTTCATGACCTCTTAGGAATATTTTACCTATTGTATAATATAGACATACTCTGTCTATTGCTTCAGTAGCCTACCATACTGCCCCCCCTCCACAGTGTGTGCAATATTCTCACTCCAAATACTATGACCACTATTCCAGTAATCCAAGGCTTTCCACTATGGAATCTCTTCACAGTTAAGAAATAGCTTAACCATTGAAAATCATTGTTAAACTAAACCCAATGTCCCATTGAATAATGTGTTGGCTATATCCATATCACATTTCTCAACCTTATATTCTATGCACAACACATTGCTTACTTACTCCAAATTCTCAAATCACATCTAAGTAGGAGACTATCAATTCTATTAAACCATTTTTAAAACTATCAAATACTTTCAAACTCAGCATGGTCAAATCTAATCTGTCCTTTCTCTAAATTTCTCCTGCAGTTATAACGCAAATATTCTCTAAGACACTATCACCAGAAATCTTGTAAACATATTTTACTTTCTCCTTTTTCATGTGTTCAGTGATTTCTCAAAGCCTGTCAATTATTAATTAAAAATATTTCAGGGCCTTCCTGGTGATCTAGGGATTAAGTCTCAGCACTGTTTGATTCCCAGACAAGGAGCTAAATCCACATATAGCACAGCAGACTTCCTCTATCTCACCTACTGCTCCCCTCATCAGTGTATTTCAGTAGATCCACCTGTTCTACTCCCCACTCTATCTCTGATGGATCATCTCACCCTCAGCATACATCCCAGTTCTTCTACACAAAAGTTAAAAAAATTCAAACCATAGGTTTTTCTTAGTTCACTGATAGTGTCCTTGTTCATATTTTTGCATTACTGTGCTAGACTATTCTGATAATTTCTTACTTAACTATATGCTTTTCAACACTGCAAATAATTTCTCACACTGCTGTCAGAAATATCTTTCTCAGTATAGATTTTGATATATTTAGACAGCATATTAAAGACATTTTTACTCTATTCCCCCTATTGAAATCTATCAAAAACAATATAAAAAATGAACATACAAGAAGTAAAATCCAGTACAATAACTAGGTACAAAATATGGTGTTGACTAATACTTTGAAATATGGAAAATAATCTAGAAGGACATAGGAAAACTACATCTTAAAGAGCATCCAAGTGCCTTCCTGGTGGCACTATGGGTTAATCAATGCATTTATCCTGAAAGTTCAATGAACTGTATTTGATACAATCTAATTAAGTGTGGGAAGGTAAGATAGCAAGTTTCTACTTACCCAATCAATTTTGTCCACATTCCAGTATTTTTTTAAATCCCGAAATTGTATTAACATTCCCTTCAATCCCACGACAATAATACTTGCAAGAACACACTACAAATGAGAAATAAGTTAATAAAGAAACAAGATAAAGATTTTAATCTAAGTTTTAAGGACCCAAGCTATTTTTCTTTGTTTTTAATTTAGTTACTAGAGAAAGGCAATTACCATTTAGAAAACTAATCATTTTTTTGAGTAGTAACTTCTTCCTGAACTGGAGGAATATACTATCAATTCTAGAAAATAACAGGGTAAAATGCTATTCTAAATAAACAAGAAAAAAGTCATAATTATAAGCATGAATATTAAAGGCTGAATATCCTTTTAATTGTAATAATTATTCACTGCCATTTGTTTGAAAGTTATTTGTTGCAAAAATATTAACTGCTTATATCATGTATTTCTTTATAATTGCTTTGAGTACCAATTATCTGGTTTCATCTCAAGATATGTATAACTCTCTTGAAAAGTAAACTTTGTTATTGGAAGATAAACCTATAGAAATGATTTATTCTTATTGCATGAATGAAGAATTAGAACAAGAAAGACATCTCTCCAAAGACCAGAAGTTTGGCATTGCCCAAGCTTATGAAGAGTAAGATGAATCGCTGGTACTCATATTTTGAGTCACTGCTGAATAACGTGGTAGCAAGAGTCCCTTGCCTCGCACACATTTCCTGATAGTTCAAATTCTGATAAAATTCTTCCTGTGTCTACTGGGTGTAACTACCTCGTTCCACTCTCCAGATGAGCACAGAATCAATGTAATTCCACAATGCCAGTTTTATACTAGAGCCTACGAATAAAAAACAGCCTTGGTATCTACCACTCCTCTCCCTAATAAACATGGTCTGTTCCCAACTCACCTCCATTCAACCATTATTTTCATCCTGTGCTTTTCAAATTTAGGATCATGAAAGACATATTTCAAGGACATTTTAATAATTATTATTCTCATTAAAAATAAAGTTAGAAAGCAGATAATGAAAAGCACTACTGTACCATGGGAAGCCAGTAAAGCAAAGGTCCTATTGCATAGATGACTATCAGGACAAAAATGCAAGATATTAGACAAGCCACCTGTAAAATATAAGACAAACAAAAAAAAGAAAGCCTTGGGTTTTATTATTATCCCAGAGTTACAGGGGGGAAAAGATCATTCTCAGTTCATCTTGATTAGAAGAAACAAAATGTTGGCACATGACTGTTAAATTGCATAGACTGTCATTATCTATATTTTGCAGCTGAAGGAACCCAAACGTGACAGCTGACAAACTGGCACAATCAAATTAAGTCAGAGATGAGAGAAAAGCAATTCCACACAAAGAAATAGGACACCATCAACTTTTACCACACATCACAGTGTAATGGTTTTTTTTGTTTCATAGTAAAAGTGACATTTCAATTAAAAGTCCTTTGGCCTATTGTCGTTCACCTGATTCCCCTCCTTATTTTCTAGGGAGTTATTTGGATAATGGCCGAACAGAGCTTGAGGTTTTCTGTACTGATGATAAAGTTCCACTGAAGCATTTACTCTCTTCTTTGGAGTTCTTTGTTAGTAAAAGTTCTAGTATGAAGTGGTTATATGGGATTATGGGAGCAATCTCTGGCAGTGAAACAAACTTCACTTTATTAATCCTGAAAAGTCATTAGTATCATGTTCTGACTTACTCAACCTGCTGACAAAAGGAAATTCAAACCACCTGACTCCTAGCCATGCTGCATTTGATGGAGAACTAATTTCACCTGCGCATGTATTCATGTCTTAATAAAAACATTTAAACAAATTGTCAACCTAGTCAGAAAAAAAATGAGGACTTTCACAGTACCACAAATATATCTACAGTCATTATGGAGATATCAGAGGTTATCAGAACCCATTATAATGACTAAAATTTAATATATATAAACAAAAAATAACTGATTAGTAATGAGAACTGGCAAGGACACCAAAACTCAGTTCTCAGACATTGCTGGTAGGAATGCAATATGGTACCATCAACTTGGAAAATGGTTTGGCAGTTTCTTATGAAGTTATGCACCTACTTACCATCTGACCCAGAACCTTCTAAGAGAAATGAAAATATGTGCTGATACAAATACCTATATGTACATTTTTATAGTGGTTTTATTCAGAGGTACCACAACAGTAAATAACTTAAATGTTCAACAACTGGTAAATAGATGAACAAATTGTGCTATATATAAAACAGAATGCTACTCAGTAATGAAAAAGAACAGACTTCTGATGCCCACAACAACACAGATGACACAGCCATAAGCTAAGTAGAGAAGCTAGGCATGAATTCCTCCTATATTTAAGGGAACTCATATCCAGAACTCTCAAGCCTATAAAGGGGAACCAAATTCTTCTGTGGAAAACAAATCTTTAGGGAACTAAGGTTTCCCTATTAAAAAGTTACAGTATGCCAAATTATGATTTACAGATTATTTAGGGACAACTGATAATTTCACATGATAAGAATTTTTAAGCAGCAAAACCTGATTCCTGTCATTCCAGTGGACTGAAGAGGGCTTGATGTCAAAGAGAAGATCACAGAATTCATTCAAATAACCCAGTAAATCTATGTTTATATGGAAAGAAAAGAACATCAGCTCCTAAAGTTTATTTCACAGGAAAAGACAAAAGCATTCATCTCTTCTGTGGGACATCTCCTCATGCACTTACAAAGTGCCTGAAAATAAACTACATTTTTGTTTCAGAAATGAACCATAGACAACTAGAGTCTAAACTTCCTGGAAGGATCTGAGGTACAGAAAAGCAAAGTGATTTGCCCAAGGTAATAGAGGTAGGGAGTTAAAAGGGAAGCCAAATATATTTTAATGTTCCTAGATACTTAAATACAATAAAACTTTCATTAGACACTATAACTTAACTAAAGTAATAATTCTATTGTTGCCAGCCTCAAAGTTAAAGATGTAAACATCTTTCAATAAGTTGATTTGCTGGATGTAAATCAAATCCCTAAGGGAGTCAGAGACATTTAAGGGGTTGTTCTATAAAATCCTGTCACATAGTGCACTGGTTTCACAAATAGCCTATTTAGAACAAAGCTTTTAACACTTGGCTTGCAGCTCCTTCTTCAAACCATGCGAGTTATCAGGTATACCCACATAAATTTAGCAGCTGCAATGTTAAAGGTCTAAAATGACTGCCTTGAGAACGCCTCCTTGATTTGGGTAAGGACATTAAATCAGAATATTTCTCTGTACCATGGGATGGGAATTGTTGGACAATTAGTGACCATCTCAATAAGCAAAGCAGCATGAAAACACTCTGCTGCTTAACTTTATTTCCTGACTTAGAGTTCTGTTAAATATCTTCTGAAGTCTGATAAATAGAATACCATGCAGAAAATACCTCTTCAAAGAAAAATACTTGGAAAATTATGTGACCTCCAGAACAGAAAAGGGAAGAAGGTGCCTCTTCATTCCTATTCTATAATCAAAGGTTTTCCCAACCCAAATGATAAATGCTCAAATTTTAAAATAATTACAAGTGTTCTCAAAGTATTCTTTCTTTTAAGCTTTCATTGTTGAAAGTTACAATAATTAATCAGATGGCTTTATTCTTATTAAAATAGTAGTTAGAAAAGTAGGTAAGTACTTAAGGAAATCCCAGCTATGGAAAACAGGCACACAAATTCTGCTCCAACTTCTCTGTTCATGTGATGGATGACAGTGCTAACTTAAGATCCCACAGTAAGCTGGAGGGATCATTTTGACTAGAAAACTACCCTGTTATATCCCAGCCAAGTCAGGACTTTTTAATACTAGAAGTTAAAAGGAGATTCTGAAAATATTCTATTATCGTAATAATAAAACCAATGATAATTGTTAACACTGAAGTAGCAATTATTTGGTGTTCAGGCATTGTGCAAAAAAAGTATTGTTAGCTCCTTCAACCTTCATATCAATTACTTGAACAGTTCAGTCCCACCAGGCAGAGAGGTCATGTCAGTTGTGCAGTCACACAACCACAACCAAGCCAGGGCCCAAGCCAGAGTCTAGAACCCATGTCCTTAACCATTCACTGTACTTGCTTGAACTTAAAGAGAGGAATCTAGTTACTCACCTTTGAAGGAAACAGGGTGGAAACTACTAAAGAATACTGGAACTTATAGGTAGAATGTTCCTCAGAGTAAAAGTTAATATGCTTGAGTATAGTTCATGTTAAACATTCAAATTCAGTTCATAAACATTTGAGACTATGGTTACCCAAGATGTAATTGCCAATACAGATGATGAACTTATACTTGAAATCACTATCTACGTGTTTAAAAATTAAATTGTCATGTACAAATAAATAAGATGGAGTGAAGATTTCACATCCTAGTTAATGAGTTGCGACAAACTATTAGGCAACCCCAAAAAGAATTAATATAAGGTATGCTACAAGTAAATATTCCAGTTATAAAAATGTTTTATAAAATCTCATTTAATTCTAATTTTAATAAATGTGATTTTTTAAATAGTGATTAGCTGTGATATTAATTTCTTATGTTAAAATATACATGAACAGTCTTATATGGAACAATGGTTAGGAGTATGAGATTTTATATAAATCTACTGGATTCAAGTCCTAACTCCATCTCTCCACTATGACAAAGATTAAGTTAACGTAATCCTCTTTTCCTCAAGTTTTCATATGGAAACTGAGGGAAATAATTCTATCTCCTTCAATGTGGTTTATGTACACAATGGAATACTATTTAGAAATCAAAAAAGATAAACTCATGCCATTTGCAGCAACATGGATGGAGCTAAAAGGGATTGTGCTCAGTGAAATAAACCAAAAGGAAAAAGAAACATATCAGATGGTTTCACTTATAGGAGGAATGCAGGGGAACCAAATAAGGGATCAGAAAAAAAAATAATTATAATAAATTAAAAAACAAAATTAACAGGCAACTATTAATCAGAGACACTCTGCAGGGACGGAGGAGGAGGGAGAGGGATCAAAATAGAGGACGGACGAACACAAGGGACTATGGTGATGGACACAGGTGAATCGGTGGTGGGAATTCTACTGGCATTACACAGAAGAGGAGAAAGCATACATTGTACAAAAGGGAAGAATGATGTAAAGCATATATGTATCTCCTTCATATAGTTATCTGAAGGGTCAAATGAGTTCATTTATATAAAAAGTATGAGTCACAATGCCTAACACATAACTCATTACATGATTCCACCTGCCTCGCCACCACTACCATCATCATCACAGCAACATCTTTATATCACCATAGCCATGTTACCAACACCCAACATAAAATCTGGTACATAGCAGGTTTTCAGTGAAAGTTGAATTGACTTGAATTTTTAAAAAATATATATAAATTTCTTCTTTAAACTAGAATTTACACAGACATATATTTATACACTTGTGCATATCTATAGACAGTAAATATACTGTCAAAGACTTGTTTTACATACAGCTATTTTTATATTATTTAATGAAAATGAACAAAAAGGGGAAAATTTCAAATCAGCAAAATCAACCCAAAAAATCAGAGGCACCACTAGAGGGAGCTTTGGTTCAAAGTTTGCCAACAATAAAGCTGTCATTAGTATAGGATTTTCTAATCTGTGCATTCAATCATTTCACCTCTGGAAGGATCATTCATTCATAAGAAAGAAGGAAGATAGCCCCCCTTAAAACTAGTTACAAAAAAAGTTAAAGAAGCAAAGATATTTCATTCTTCCCACTCTCACAAAGGAGAGTCCTTTAGCCCCACTTAAGCAGTGAAGTTACCTGTGTCTTTGCTCCGGTGCTGTAGAGACCCGCGGTCCGTCCCAGGGCAGCAGCACTTGGTATACAGAAGAAAAATGAAGGGATCACGTTGCTGAGACCATGAGCCAAAAATTCCTACAAGATTAATAATAAGGAAATACATCACTTTTAATTCATAATCACCTCTCAGAGACTACAGGTAACACTTGTTATGGAACAAGGTGCGTTTGTATTCCATTTCTCTTCTCTGACTGTGATAAGAGCACAATAGAAATAGCAAATGTTTATTAAGTACTCACAATGAACCAGAAACTCTACCATAATCACTAATTTTCACTTAGTTTTCTTAACCTTATAAGAAAGTACACGTTTTTTAAGCCTGTTGCCAATCTCACTTCTTTTTTAAGTCCCTACAAACAAGGCTTTTGTTCCCGCCACAGCACAGCATTCTATGCTAAACCCAGTGGTTAATTCTTCTTAACTGGCCTAAAAGTGGCACTTTAGTTGCTTACCTCTTCTTCCTGAAAGAACTTTCGGTTCATTTCTAGGACCTCCGACCCTCTGGGTTTCCTCCTAGCTCTCTAATCACTTTGTGGTCCTTCACAATTTGTGTTGTGGCTCCTTCTCAATTAACAAAGCATAAATATCAGACCACTTCTCTGTCTCCATCTTAGCTACCCAAATACACATTGACAACTTCCAAGATTCTGGAATCAGCCTAGACCACTCTACTGAACTTCAGGCTGTAGTACAATACAGGGTTTACAAGGCTGTAAGTGTCACTAACAGAATATAAAAGGCATATGAAAGCAGAGATGAAAGAGGATGGTGGCAAGATGGTCTTTCTTGTAAGCCTGTTAAAGAGACTTTTCATCTAAGCATGATGAGAAGCCAGCCACTGAGGGTTTTGAGATGAGGAAAGATGGTCTATGTTGTGTGTCATTGAACCCCTTGTATCTAGATCAGTGCCTAGTACATAGCAGGATTCATTATGTATTGTTTGGTTGTTTTTTTTAAAGATTTATTTATTTATGAATACAAGGGCTGTATTGGGGTATAGGCCAGAGTTGCGGGAAGTGAGAAGATTCACCAGAGACAGAGTGGAGAGCAGAACAGGCAGATCGACTGAAATACACTGTTGAGGGGAGCAGCAGGTGAGGCAGGAGAGATCTGCTGCATCATGAATGGCCCTTCCCTGGCTGGGGATCAAACCCGTGCTGCTGTGCCATGGATGCTTCACAGTGTGGCGTGCAATCGGCTATGCCACCAGGGAGGCCCTCATTATGCACTGTATGAATGCATAATGAATGTATGAATGAATAAATCTCCTTTTATACACATGAGAAACCGTAGGCATAGAAATGAGTATATTCCTGTAGTATCAGAGTGAGATTTTGACACAGGTGACTTAGCACTTCTAACCGCTATTTCACAGCTCTCTCTGCAGACCTGTGCAGCAAGGCAGGGCTACAGCCCTTGAAACAAGACACTGGCAGAAGTATTGAAAGACTCAGGAATAGAATCATAAATTCCTTCCCTTTTAGCATCTATGAACAGACCCTCACATTTTTTTATTTTGTTTGTTTTGTTTTTACTAAAAGAAGCAAATAAAATTAGTGTTTTTATACTTCGAAATCCATAATTCTTAAATGTCAGCATGCAGTGATAAATACACTTGGTTTCTCTAATAAAAGCAAATTTGAAAGAACGTCAAGATGTCCTCTCTCTTTTTAAAGTGTATTATGAACAACCCATGAAGGCCAGATTCAGAGTTCTATGAATGATATAGAAATTTTTCTAATGTTTAATTCCATCCATTCCTGCCATATACTTAAGATAGTGGTATTTTTCATAAACTCTGCATTTTCAGGATCTGAGAGCGCACAGTAAATGATACAATAGCTGTATTGAGGGGTTAATGCATACTCCACCTGGTTGTCATCAACTGAATATTTGAATTTTTTGGCAGATCCTTGAGCCAGAGCCAGTGAGGCCACATAGCCTACAAGTGCCACTCCAAAAGCTTCAGTGATGACTGCAGAGAGGATGTTCATAGGAGGGGCTCGAGGTGGAGGAATTCTGCAGAAAGTAAGACCATATTGAAGTCATCAACCTTCATGTAATTTCTGTAACAACTTGCAATGAATTCAACTGTGATAATGACTCTGAAGTTTACATAGAGTATGTGAAAGACCCATGAGAAAACCAAGCAGCCTTGCCCTTAGAAGCCCTTTGTTTTCAACATTATTTAGCAGAAAAGAAAAATTGCAAGGCACACCACAGGGACAGCTCCATGTGTCTAACTGGCATTTATGCCCAAGGGAATTCAGGTTACACCACAGAAACTCTGACTCAACAAAAATTTTCTAGATCCGAACAAAAGCAAATCTGCAGCGCTCTTTCATTCGAACCTTTCCAAATATTTATTTGGCTGGTGTTAAGAGACTGGACTTCCTGATTTGAATACTACAGGCTGTATGCAAACACTAGTTTATTATGCACTATGGTTTTTGAGTTAATCCTAAAATTTGCCATCGAGTTCATAATCTTAATTGTGTTTTTACTCAGCCTCTAACATTAGACTGCTAACATGACATAGGTCAAGAAAAATATGCATGAAGGCTCCATCTATCCCCTGTTGAGAAATATAGGACCACAGCTAGTTGTTGCCAATTTCAAAGAACTGTTTCAAATACTTTTTCAGCTAATACTCAATCATTGTTTTATTGTCTTTGAAAATCACTTGAGCAAGAGTATCTTCAATTATTTATCCCTGGTGTTACTTTGGAAGGTTTACTTCCTTCCAGAAAAACAAAATCCCTCTGGTACAAAAGTGGAAGAAAAGTTGATTTAATACCTAGGACATAAGTAAAATGTTCAGCCCTTTTCATATTTGCTATTTCATGTAAATCACCCAACCAGCCCCTTGTTAAGTGCCACTCTGTGCACTGTGTAGAGAAGACATTTTGAGATGTAAATGATGCATATGAAATCACCAAGAGAAGGGTAGGTGGGATTTCATCTCTTTCCAGTGGCATGATCTTTTTATGATTCCTTAGAAACCCTAAGGATGAATCTAGAAAGGCCACTCAAAGGAGAATTAGAGAGGATGAAGAGGGACCACTTTAGCCCCAAGACAAACTGATTTCTGCATTACAGGCCCTGACATATATTACTATACAAAAGTGCTAGCACTTCAAAGTGTAAGAACTTTCTTGTTTCAAGAAAATTGAGCTTGCTTCATTATGATTAACAATAAACTGAACTAGAAAGAAACAATAAGCTGACTTGTAGCATTTTAAAAAAAAGTAGAGAAACCTTTAGAAAGCCAAGCCAGAATTTCACCTCTACCTCCCATCTGCATTAGCTAAGGACAGAGGATTTTTTTAAAAAATCATCTTTTTAATTTTTCTACTGTCCATGCAATTTAATATAGTAGGAAACCAAAATATAGAGGACACAACTTTGTCCCAAATTTAAAATATTAGTGTGTTTATATATATATATATATATATATATAGTATATATATATATACATGCCACTCAACACCCTCTCACCCTCTCTTACCAAAGATGTCTTGGTTTTCACTCAAACTATATTTGTAACAACTTTTTGTCCTTTTAAGGTGAGCATGTCTTCATCCTGTTAGTCTTCCTCTCAGTGTTTAGAGGAAATTTTTAAGCCAGGTAGGGAACCATGTTCTCTCCACGTCCACCTCTCTCTCTAAAATTTCTGCACTACCCAATCAATTGGTTTACTATTTCAAATGATTCATGTGCATTTTCACTAGTTTTCAGGGGAATGAGAATAAAAATGTGTGAAGAGATGAAGACAAAATAAATCCCAGGTTTGTATTTGGATATTCAAGGCCCCCAATTTTTTCCAGATTCTATCTTTGTGAATAATTTCCAAATCTTTTACTTAAACCAGTGCTGTATAAAATAGTACAAACTTGCCTACTAATAGGTTAACATTTTCTATCATTTTAAAATAAAATTATTTAGAATTTGGTCCAGTACAGGGTCTTTGACAGAAATGAAATCCTTATCTACCTAATCCCAATTCCTTCCTCCATCAAAAACAAAAAACAAAGAAAAATAAAGGCTACATTACCCTTTTGGAATATGACCAACTACTTCTAATCCGTATGTGTTTTCCATATTGGTACAATAACAAGCAAATGATGCAGCAATAATCTGTGTGATTCCATTTGGAAAAAAAAAAGAAAAAGAAAATTATTACTGGCCTCTCAAATACCTTAAGACAATTTTAAAAGTAAACACTGTTCTGTGTTCCATGGTTGTCAAGAACAGTATAGTAGTTACACAGACGTTTAAAAATTAAGACTATTTTTTTAATCAAAATCTCCCTCTGAGATTTGAGGGAGTTGAATTTGCAGCCTTGAAAATTAAATAGTCTCCCAATGTCACAGTTATTCTATTATCCTAACCTACATCTATCCAATTATGTCTGATTTTGAAGGGGAACAGAACAGAATAAAGGAGTTGCTGTGCATGTGTACGAGTGTGTGCATGTGTGTGGGTGTGTACAGGTGCCATATTTTATCCTTAATACAAATCTTTTATGATACTATGGGATGCTTTATAACAGAACATTTTCCCTCCATAATAGCTACCTCTCAAAAATTGGATATTTTGCCTTAATACCTCTAATAAAGGGTAATAAGTAGTGGTAACTTGCAGTCTCTGAATAATTTTGGATTTTGTTATATCTTGAAGTTAAATATGCTGGTAAATAACATGTAAGACACAATGCTTTGAAATTACTCCTGTGGAGTTTCAGGTGCCTGACAACTGTGATATGATACACAATCTATAAGTATGATATGTGATGAACAAGGTTACATTTCTCTGCCTGTATCCATAACCACCTTTAAAATGTATGTTTTACCTGCTCTGCCACTGTCTTGTTTTCCAACTATTTTCACTTTCTCTTTTCATTCTCCTGATAATTTTATTAGCTCCTGGAATCTTCAAATTGTTTTCATATCACTTTGGTAACAGTTTGAAACTGTGTATGTACTATGAATTTTTGGTTTAAAAAAATACAAATTATCTATTTAAAGTAAAAATTTACCATTTTCATGACCAGAAAGAAGAAATAGTCAAATCACACTATCAAGTAAAGAATATCTGGTAATGCTAAATTATATCATTTTATATGGTTTTTATCCTATGTGTGTATTTCTGTTCTCTGTAGTGATAGTGAACTGAACTTACAGAGGTTTTCAAATTATCACATAGATTTTAAAAGCAAAATAACATCAAAGATTAAAAAAATGGAAAATTTATAAATCTCACAGTAGTATTTTCTAGATAATAGAGTAGTAGTTAAGGAAGCAGTCTGTGAGGTTAGAATCAGAAATATCAACATATGCAAAAATTCCTAAGCAATTATAATTTCCAGAAAATATTTATATCAGGTCAGAAAATATTGTCAGTTGTAAAAGAAAATAAAAGGAAACCACAAGATACTGGGTTCTTACTGAAAATGAAAGTGCACATGATGTTCCGGACACCTAGCCAATATTCAAATTAAGTAGTTAACTCACTGAATTAATCTTCTAGAAAGTCTCTATGTCCTCACTGTATCATTAAGTATGCAACATAATTAAACTTCCTTTACCAGTCAAGTCTCTGGTACCTCTTCAATATTATTTAATATTATACAAGTACATCACAAGGACTCTGCCCTCAGACCTAGGCAAGAGCAGAACCTGCCCCAGATAGGCTCAGAGCTTTAAGAGTGTCTAATCTAGTCCTCCTCCCACCAAATCCTCCTCATAAAATGGGAACTTTGATGTAACCCATTCAAACCTCCTTTCATATAATTTTTTTACAATGAGGTAACACTGTTTTACAACCTTGTATATGATTTAGAAGTATAGGATCACACCTGTATGTTACCTACTACACCCATTACCAAGGCACCATGGTTCTCTGCCAAGTTCATTGTTCCCCCATTTTGCTTTCTCCTATCTCCCTCACTGTGTGGCAGTTTCAATTCTACAGTGAAATTTCTAATGCTTGTTATAGGTTTGGTTTCATCTGCTCCTCTTTCTGGACACCTTTGGATACCCAGGAATTTATTATATCCTTCCCAAATGGCCCACACCTGCTTCCATGGCTCCTCCCGTATCTGTCCTCCCTGCGTGGTCCAAGGGAAAGTCAAGGGACAGGGCAGCATGGTAGTGAAAGGGTGGGGACATGTTTGAAGTCTGGACACTGGGGCAGCGTACCCACACGTATTCATAAGAATCCTCTTGTAGACTGGAACTGCAGTGGGAAAAGAAAGATCAAGGGGCAGCTTTCCCCAGGCTGCTACATTCTAGCAGAACCCAAAGGAATCAGAGACTTCTCTATGTCTTGTCTTTCAAGACAATCATAAAGGTGTTTCAGTCAAGACAGGAAAATAGAACTTGTTTTGGTTAACATTTTGATCTATAACTTTTATTTGGGCCTGTTAGCACTTTTGCTTAGATTTTGCAAAAAATTAAAGGATTATACCACATAATTATTTCCTTCTATTTTACTAGAAGGATAACTCTTACTATTTTTTTGCAAAGAAGAAGCAATAATTATATTACTAGCACAGTGACATTCCCTAAGTTATTGCCAACTTTTAGTTTCATGAAACTTATGTAATAAAGTTTCTCAGGAAGATATCAGTATTCCTAAAAACCTTTGGAATAAAATGCTACATTTTACAGTTGTCAAAAATCTACTAGTAATCGTATTATCTTCTACTTTTATGATTTATTCAAAATAAACACATACATACTTAAAGCACATACATTACATATATTTCCACAAATTATCAAGGGTGTAGAATCATACAAGGTCTATAAAAAAAGTCACCATCTTTGTTCTACAGAAATGAATCGCATGTCTCAAAAACCATTTTCAGTGTGCTAGTCTTATATGTTTATAGAAGACTACACTATTTCAATAGCATGAAGGTCTATTTCAAAAAATGAAATCATGTGAACATCACTTTCCTCATGAATGTGTAATACAAAGATCATTTAAAAACTAAAACCAATTAATGGTAAGTTAGTGGACTGTGGTTGTGTTAACATTTCATTTTCAGCTTAATTCTTCATGTAGTTAAGAGTTCCTTTTAGAGGACCCTGAAATTTTTGAAACATATATTTTAATGCCATGCACCTTGATAACAAAGTTAATTTATTGCTCTCTAAGGTGTTACAACAAAATATCTCAGAGAACCAAGCCTGGTCAATGAAATTTATGAGTAACCTTCCAGTAAGAAAAAATAGGTGAGTGACAAAGGTGTCAACACACCTACCAAATCATTAATGGACATTTGTCAATTGATATTTCTATTTGTATCCATGAAATGTCATATGGATAGACATGTCCAATCAGACAGACTTGATGTCACATGGAAAAGTGGTATTACTTTCGCTTTAAGGAGAGTCATACGAGAAATGTTCTGAGATTTACTAGTAGAAGTATCTCCTTATTTAAAATCGTAGGCTATATGTGCTGTTATTTATGCAAAAAAAAATTGCAAGCATATGAGAAATGCTGTGTGAATTGAAAACATGTGTGTCTCCTTTTTAAATTTATTGACTCAAAATGTTTCCTGTTCTTACATTAATGTATAGCCACGCAAATTAGCCCTACTTTAATGAGAGACAGGAGTAGCTGTGGGTTACTGTACACAGAATATTGAGCCTCTGCAGGTTATTCTAACGAATGGCAAACACTGGAGGGCAGAATGCTAAATGTTGATTTCATACTTACCAAAACTAAATCGACAGGAAGAACAACTTTAATTTTCCTTTTAAATTGTTCATTCAGCTCTTTAACCAGAACAAGGACCACGATACTCAGCAAGGATAAGAGCAGTGCTTCCAATCGGACAGACTTGATGTTTTCAAAGACATATGCATAGATCTACAGAATGAAGAAAAAGGCAAAAAAGTTCAGGGACATCCCCACTGAAAGCTGGTTCTCTTGTGTGGGACACCATGGGTGCCACGGTGGTGGGAGAACTAGAGACTTCACCAGAAAGGAGAAATCAAACACTGTCAAAAAATTAACAACAATGTAAGAAAATAAATCTATTAATTAAAAAATTAAGATAGGAAAATAAAACTCCATCTTTAATATTTAAAAGAAAGCTGACTCCAAATGATTCAATGATATTTCACACAAATACCTTAAAGAAAAAGTGGATCCTAGAAGAGCACTGAAGATGTAGTATTGATATCAAACAAAACTATCATTCATTTGCTTGCACAAAATTGTTCTGTTCTTAACTTTCCCACCAAACACAAGGCTTGCTCCTTCCTACAAAAAGGTATTACTGGAATTAAAGACTATGCCAGCTCCTTCCCAGACACTTCCATGGGCAGAGATGTTAAAAATCATTAAATCATTAGTTACATACAGATTCATCATTAGGAGCTATGAAGGGACTATAGACTCCCTTGAGCCCTTCCACTGTTCTCAAATCCCAGAATCAAACATACACAAATACAAACTACACACAAAGGAGGTAAGTTCTGGTATCGAAATATATCACATACTTAGAAATGTTACTATGTTCTTATCTCATTCAGCATTGTATTTATTTATTTTTATGCCAAGCACCATGCTCAGTTCTAAGTCTTTACTGATGAATAACTTAGATAGGCCTCCATGTTTATGGAGCTTAAATGGCCAGGGGAACCTTCCCCAAAGAGATAAATGGGAATTAGCCAAGTTACAGATCATGGAGCCAGTGAGCGAGAAGAGGTCTGAGGTAAATATTCTAATAAAACTTAGAACATAAAATGTGAGGAAAGGGCACACACATCACTGAAAAAAAATGTTTGAAAGTGAGTGAGACAATAGGAAATTAAGCTTACATTTTAAAATTTCCATGAAACTAGGAGGGTAATACAATCATACTATCCTCCTTGTATAATGCAATCATTCCAGACAATCCAGGTGAATTAGGGAAATCTGACTTGGCATGAAAGTAGATTAGGTATAGGAGTAATGTTGACGATAAGAATAAAATTAAAACCCATTTAAAACTGGAAACCTATACTCATTAGAGTAAGTGCTAAAATTTTTGTTCAACAAGTTAGAATCTCATTGATAATTATATAAATATCTGATCTACTCGAGTGAAAAATATTAAGATTTTAAAGAACTCTAAATTGAGAGCTAAAAGAGGAAAAGCAATAACTGACCTGAATTCATTCCTAGCTCTACATGAACAGTTTATATAAAGAAATTTAAAATAATTTGTTGTCTGAAAATGTAACATGATATATACAGAATATAAAATGCACAAGTATAGCTGTGAAAATTTTGAAAGAGTATATTCATGGATTTTGACTACCTATTTTACCTATGTAATGTGCATACATATTCTAATTAAAACAAGACATTAGCATAAAAACACATAAGAAAAATTAGAAGACAAAAGTATGTAACAGTTTAGTTATGGAAAATATTATTTGAGAGATCATGTTTGGACTAAAATTAAGCAAAATAAAGTAAGTTATAGATGAAAAGTAGTTAAATGTAAAATTGCAGTCATAAAAAACAAACATCATTATTACATCAACAGAAACAAATACACTATTGCGAAATACAGATAGTCAGAGTTCATCACACTAGTAATCAAAGAAATGTTAACTTAGTTGTAATAAAAATGCCTTTTCCTTTAATCAGCTCATTAATGATTTGTAAATTACAATGTTGATGAAACTGGGGGAAGAAATGGGAACTCTTTTATACTGCCCATAAGACTATAATTTGATATATTCTTTTGATATCCAATAAAGTGTATCAAAAGCTTTTAAATGTTCTATTCTTTGTCTCAGCAGCTTCACTTCAAAAACTTAAACTATGAACATAATGAAACTCATGTGACTACAACATTTTTTATTTGCTTTGGGGAGAAAAAATAAATAGGAGTTGGGACAATGCCTGTGTTCCTCTACTTCCTACCCACACCAACCTCCACCCCCGAAAATAAAAAAATAAACTCATGTGACAAGACCTTGTTACAAGAAGTCATTAAAATATTGTTTAAAATAACAAAAAAATATGTTTAAAGCATTTAGAGTGTAGAGCAGAAAGAGAACAGTTTCAAGTCACTAGG
This sequence comes from Galemys pyrenaicus, assembly GCA_019455555.1. Lineage (NCBI taxonomy): Eukaryota > Metazoa > Chordata > Mammalia > Eulipotyphla > Talpidae > Galemys > Galemys pyrenaicus. Next base: position 15,179,545 of record JAGFMF010011568.1, on the reverse strand, counting down.
CTTTATTTATATATCACAGAACCACTTACACCCATTAAATACACAATTTTAAACAATACATACATTGATATGGAAAGGTATCCCTGCATTGGTGCTAAATGGGCAAAGTTGGTTTCCAATAAATATGTACAGTTCAATACTGCCAAAGTTGAACTATTTCCTCCTCAAATTCATATGTTGAAGAATAGAGGGTATCCAGTACTTCAGAATTGAGAAATGACTTTAAAGAGGTAAGAAGGTAAATGAAATTGTACACATTGTCCCTAATCCAATATAAATGACGTCCTTATAAAGAGACTGGAGGAAAAACCCTGGTAGTAGATAGTTATCTGCAGGCTAAGGAAGGAGGCCTCAGAATAAATCGAGGTTGCCAACATCTTGATCTTAGACAATTAGCCTCTAAGATCGTGAGAAATAAATTTCTATTGTTAAAATACCCAGTTGTTTGTTTGTTATGGCAGCCTTAGCAAACTAATACAATTATCGTAATTTAATGTAATAAAATGTGATATTTTAACTATCTCTGAACACATCTGGCATGTTAATAGCTCTCTGTAGGGAGATGTTTTTAGCTTATCTGTATCCTCCAGATCCTCTCTTATGAAAATATATAATTTTAAAGGTTTTAAATAGGCCTTTAATGCTTATCTTCAACATGTCTCTCAATTTGGAATATGCTGAATGTGACTTTTGTAATCTCATTTATACTTTTTCATAGAAGATTTCTCAAGTTTAATTTCAGATGATAAAAACTAGGTTTTGGATTTTTAAGTGTACAAATTATAGTCCAACTTGTTGCTAGTCTCAATCTTCTCTTTTATTGTCTCGAATATAATCTGACCACAACCAAAAACTATTCAATCAAACTATATAATGAGTCAAAACTTATATAGGATATGTTCCTTTGTAGCTCTTAAAATTCTGCACACTAGTTTCCTAATTAAAGGACTTAACCCATTAGGTCCAGAGTTGAGAGATATCTGGTGTAAAGGAGGGGTATCAGGCTATCAGAATCTGGCATCTACATATTGAAAGTTATCATTTGGGCCTCCCCGGTGGTGCAGTGGGTTAAGCAATGCTCTATGAAGCAAACCGCAGCCACCGCAGCATGAGTTCGATCCCTGCTGCCGGTCAGGGAGGAGACCCACATGGCACAGCAGACCTCTCCTGCCTCAACCACTGCTCCGCTCAGCAGTGTGTTTCAGTCAGTCTGCCTGTTCTGCTCCCCACTCTGTCTCTGGTGGATTCTCACACCACCCACACCTCTGACCTGTACCCCAGCTCTTGTGTGCATAAATAAATCTTTAAAAAAAAGTTATCATGAACATGATTACCCTTTTAAACATACTTTAAAAATATATTCATTTAAAATGGAAACTTACTGGGTAAAAGGGGACAGGGTGTTAGAACTGATCCAAAATCTTTGTTCCCATAGTTAACACAAAAACATATTAGTTATAAAATGAGATACACTAAGGAATAAATTAGAGATAATATAGCTTTAACTGTCATCTTTTTCACAGTATTTTACTTTATTCCATACTAACTGGAGAAAAATTAGGTGCTACATTATCATAGTTATCTGAAATGTAGGTGGTATTTCCCCTCCCTGTCCATGATGTGAAGGATAAATTGTTCATGGAATTCCTATAGCAAGTGAAGGGACAGTTCCTATTTTTCATAATTATTCCTATTCAAAGCCCAGGACAAAAATACAAAATTCTACATAGTGAAATAAACTCTAAAGTGAAAGTGTTAGGGGGAAGTCAATAAAATATTGTCCAAATTAATGGTTCTCTGATAGCTTATCATAAATCCAAGGATAAGACTGAAAATGTCACTTAGCTGACCTCAGAGGAAAAAAAAAAAACTGAGCATCAAAATGTTTAAAGCATTTAGAGGGTTATTTCTTATGTTTTATCCAAGTATTAAAATTATGCCATCACAGTGCCTGTTAAGGAAAGGGGGAATTATGCAAAACTCTCAAGCCATACCAAATTTGCTGTAATGTGCATTTTAAAAGCATGTGTTTGCACTAATAAAATGACCACCCCAGAATGAAAGGAATGAGAAAACCCTTCAGGGTTTTTATTGTCTGTCTGGATTAAACTACAGTCTGCAGAGCAAAGCGCATCTCACAAGATGCTTCAGAATAACCCAGGGATAGGCAGAGGCTCCTTCCAAGTGGTATGAAGAACACAATAGAAAAGCAGGCTGGGGAGGTGTCTTCTAATGACTGCCCTTTAGCCCCATGGAGAGAAGCTGATGGGTGTCACACATGTCATGCACAGCTAGAGACAGGGACAGGGGTGGGAACACATAAACACACACATGCACTTTTACATATGCTCTTCTAATACAGGTCTCAACATTCTAAACACACATTAAATTTCTCCTTTTTAATAGTATAAATCCAGTCGTCTAAGTATGCTATCACACACCAAGCCTTAGAGGATAAAAATTCCTGTTGAGGATCATCACTCATTTCCCAGATCTCAGCAAAGTTTGCATCTGTATGGATAAATAAGTAAGCTGGACCATCAGAACTGACAATCTGTTTGATAAAATAGGTTAGTTCACTCTAAGATTTCACATTCTTTGTATTTGTAAATTGAATATTCAATTTTTTGAGTATGTAATATAACTAGTTATAAAATAACTTTTAAAAATTATTTACTATAGCTTATAAAATGAAAAATATCAATATGTATAAATAAATCCATTTTGAGATCATTCAAAAAATGAAAAATAGCCTCTGTGCTACAGTTTTCTTAATATTTTTAGAAGGGAGATGTTTATGAAACACTAATGACATTTGAGTGTTTACCTATACACAATTTATTTATACATACATAATATGTTTTTATATGATTTGGTAATTCATTATGTTTTGGGGTTATTTTTTTGCTGATAAATTCTAAACTCCTAGAGTCCGATAGATAGTAGGTACTCAATAAATATTGTTGAATGAACACTTTAGTCTAAAATACTAATAGTAACAATAAATCTCTAACTCAGAGTTGCATTTACCCTGAATAAGCACAATGATAAGAAAAGGAAAGACCCAGGCTCTTATTTTCCTACAACCAATACTTGTGCTACAATATATTGACGATTTACAGTTATCATTTGTTCATCTATTCAGCATATTTGTTGAGACTTTATGATGTTCTAAATTGTATACACTCTGTTAAACATCATGAAGCTAAGGTGTTAAATGTTTAGAAATACTAATGTGTTAAAAATTAAATGGACTTTCTGCCCAATCTTTAATTAACCAGATAAAATTCTATAAATCAAAACATTCTTCTCATTCATCATTCTGTTTGCTCTAGGTTATGCTATTGTGAAATCTCCATCATAGAAAAAACAATTTTAATATTGTAAGTATAATGTGTTCTTGACAATACTTCAGTAACAGTGATGAGTAGACTTTTGAATTATCTATAAAGGGACCACAAAGAATGCGTTAATACTTCTTAGTGTACTTTGTAGTTTTGTCCTGGGTTTTGAATACTTAGAGGAAACTAACCCTGCTGTCACTTGATCTTGCACTTCCACTCTCCAGAATAGTGAGAAATTAAACTTTGTTGTTTAAACCTTCTTTCCCAGTCTATTCTAGTTTGTTATGGCAGCCCTAACAAACTAATACAGAGCTTTTAGCTTTGGAAATTATCTATTTAGCTATCTATCCATCTACCTACTTACCTACCTGTGATGTGTGTGTGTATGTTATATTCTATAATGTATTGTATTTTGTAAATCATGATATGCAAATTTCTGATCAATAGCTGCTTCTCACAGTGGGAATAAATCATTCACTATTGCTTGAAGGAATAAATTAAGTCTCCAAATAAAATATGATCTAGGGGAAGTATGGTATGTTAAATGACTAAAGACAACACGGGTACACAAAACTCACTTGGAACAAATACACAACCACGCGGGCCAAAGCCAGGTGGCATCCAGCCATCCCTTGTTTAACAAACTAAGTCTAATTTAAATTACTTGAGCACTGGATTTTATGGTGACGCATTTTTTCAGTGAATTGTGGGGGATGGAGAGAGCTAAACCCAAGATGGTTGAGTTGCAAAAATATTTGCCCTCTGATTTAGAATTTAAAGTAACCTTTGTTACAAATTCCCATGTAATTGCTCCATATCCAAATTAAACCTGCCACATTTTCTGTTCTCTGCATCACTGATTAAATCAAGCTGCAAAAGAACATTCCTTTTCTCTCCACTTCAATTCATTCTGTCCATTTTTCAGGGTATATTGAACAGCCCTGCAATTCACAATAGAAATGTCACAATAACTGCGGAGAAAATGTGGGCTTTCATAAACCACCAAAGCGTGTTCTTGATTCAGAAATCCCAGAGGGCCTATGTCTTCAAAGTAGATTTGTTCTCCACATATAAACCTCATTTGTACATATTTAATTGTGATCTCATTCTCTATAAAAGAAAATGTTTCATTGGCTCTGATTTCCTTCTGACGTTTCTATCCCACTTTATGAATATTCCTGGTTCCTCTTTTGTAGCCGGCAGTGGTGTCCAAACTAAAAAAGTACTTTGCTTGTACTTCAGGGATGGGGGTGGGAATGAAACAGCTTTTCAGTTCTGAAACTCCTCATTTTTAAGGAAGGAAATAAAAACGCCCAAGAAGTGTAGTTGAATATATTGCCAAGCTTGCCTGTGCTCTTGGGTTTAATGTACAGAACTGTACATAATTATTTAGAACAATACACTTATAAAGCCATGCCAGGGAAACTAGCTTTGCCAAATTTATCATCGGCTGCTACAGGCTGAGACACTGGCACCATCTCAAAGAAATCCACATGTGCTAATACAAGCTAGGAATTTTTGTAATTTTTATTGTGCCTTTTGGGAAAACATCCTTTCTAATAAAAAGATACATCATCATTTCTCAATTTTTATTAAAAAATGATTTTTTTTATTCTAGAGAAGAGTTGAGCTTTCTCCTCTTATCAGTGTGGGGAACCAGGTACCGGACAACCATATGAATCTAAGAATGACAGGAACAAAATGATCTAATTGGTGAGTCAGGGTCTTAAGACAGAAATGACCTTTGTAATATTATTGTTTCTGATTATTTTTAAATATATAGCAGCACTGTTTGTAATTTATTAAATGGGTTTACAATTGCTAACAGTGAGGGGGAGGTTTGAATTGAATAGATGGAAATATTTTTGAATAAAAATAAAAACAACCAGACTTCAGTTCTGATGAGCAACTCATTATTAGCAGACATATTTCTTTTTAAAAGTGTTACAAATCTTGAAGTCATCTTTCTTTATAACTTGCAGAAGGAGGTTTAGCTATTTTATTGTTTAGATTTATCTCATTAAGATTCCTCTATGGAGAAAAATTATTTCTATCTATGTCTGAAGTAGTATTTTTTGAATCTATAATTTATAATATCCAAATATTCATGACCAATATGCAGGGAATGACTTCTATCTCATGGGCAACTGTGTTCCAGGCTTTTCACTTCAGGAATGAATCCCAATGGGCATAATGACCAGCAATTTATAGGACAACAGTAAATCAGAGATATTCAGTCATTTGCTTAATATTTGGTAATTTACTCAAAGCTAGAGCTGTGATTGGAATCAGGGTTTCTTGAATTCTGAAGTTCTTTCCCCTGTTGCTTTCTTCAAAAAAAAGACCAATTAGTGCCTACATAATTGTATCAACTCTAATAAAACCAAGAGCTAAAGGTTAACACAGAGAAAAAGTCATTTTTATCCAATATATAGCTGAAGACCATGAAATGCTTCCACATTCATTAGGAATTTTAAAAGAAAGATCAGTTCATTAGAAGAACTTTAAGAAATTAAAGATAAGACTTGTAGAACAAATGGAAAAGTAAAACATTACGTATGAAGATTTAGAAAGATTAAAAAAAGAGGAATTAGGGCTAGTTCCAGCCATTTTTCCTAGGGAATAGAAGAGAGCAAGATGTAAATTCCAGAAGTTCCGGAAAAGACACTCCAAGGAACCAGATGGGCCTTATAAGGTTTAACATTTTGGGACAAGCCTATCACTTGAGGAAGCTTGTTCAACAGTTTTCAGTTAGAAGAGAAAAAAAGGCCTAACTTTTACCGGAGCTTAACTGGAATGGTGGCATGTGCACTGCAAGCCACTTGCATGTCACATCTACTTCTTTAGCCCATTAGAGGTCTGTTTTATAATCTGTGAGGGGAAAACTGAACACATACCACTACTTGTATCTAATTCAAATCGCTCTGTAGAAATAAATGTTCTGAGGCAAGAACACCTATCAGCCCACAGTAGCCAAAAGGAAAGACATTTTAGCTATTTAACTCAGAGTTTAATTCACTTAATCAGACATCCCCTGGAAGATGGAAACAATCATAGTGACAGAAGCAAAATGCCCCAGTCTGTAGTAATCCAAGAACAGGATGAAGGCAGAAGAAGGTGTTTTCTCTCAAAGGAAGAATTGCTACTATCAGAATTAATGACCGAATATTTTGATTGGCCAAACTTGAATTTTTTGAAGAGCATTGAGTGTTCTAGATGAATGAACAACTTATTATGCAAGTTTCAAATATTCCAGATATTAATTTATATTCCAAGGAGTATCAGTAACATATTCTGTGTATCTTTCATCAACCTGAGGATCTTTCAAGAATATAAAAATTTTGACAATTCTGAATAGAAAGTGCAATCAAAGAGTGAAAAAAATCTAAAGTTTGTCCTGTACCTAGACTTGCATGGTGAGCTGTTCTCGCCCCTTCTAGATAATCCAGTGACCAGTTCAGATTTACATCATCAGTTTCTTTCAGCCTAACTAAACCAAAACATACTTTTCACCTATCTAGTGTAACGAGCACCTAATCATGCTAAATTTATTTCTCAAGCTAATATTCAGATCACCACAATTTTTGACATTGCAATATCAAAACGCATTCTCAAACCTTGACAATGAACCAAAGTACTATTCCCACCTAGCAGCCTAGTAATGCAGAACTCTGTGACATTGAAAAACAAGAGCAAGTTTTCTTTTGCTTTCTATCACCTAAAATGATAGGGACTCACAACTAAATGACCTAACTTTAAAGACTTCCATCTAAATATCTTTCTAAATTTAATTCAATTTCAGTGTGAAAACTTGCAAAGGATCCTCCCCATGTCACCTACACCCTCTCACCTACAAAGCACAATAAAGTAGCTGTTAATTTACCTCCCAAGAAAATAAAATTTTTTGAAGATTATCATACAAAAAAAATCTTTAATAAAACATTTTGTGCATATTGCCACGCTAAAAGACCAAATGTCATTCTCATTTCAGGTGACCCTGCTGCTCTTCACACAACTGGTTAAAGAATGACTGATTATTTATGTGAACTTGACTGGAGAAGCCAATTTGTAACACACACACAATTATTTCATCACAACAATGCATACAAGCTATTCCTAGCAATATCAAAAGTCTTAACTGGGTCAGTCACCTGACAGTTTACACCTACTTTGGTCTGCTTTTGCTTGATCTGGAGCTTGGAATTATGTTGCTTCCAGGCCTAATTCTAGTGTTTTTGTTTTAGTTTTAAATTTTCTTGCAATAAGTGAATCATTAAGAGGATATCATCAAAAAAATAAAAATTATTCGAAATAATAAAAAAGCATAAGCATCTACCTCCTTGTTGACAGCTATTATCATTTAGTTACTTTACCAACTAATTAGAAAAACACATTTAAAAAGCTAAGTGATACTATTTTTCATATATGCAAATGGCAAATCTAAAAGAGTAATAATTAGAGTTGACGATAAGTTGGGATGAAATATTAATTGGTACAACTTTGCAGATTGAAATTTCACAAAATTATGATATACTTTTGATATGGTAATTACATTACTAGGAATTTATCCTAATGAAATCTTCAGTGATGTAAACAATAACAAAGCTCTGTGGATGAGATACCACCTCAACAACAGAAATTTGATGAATTTGCTATTGAATTTCTATATATTGAGTCATTTCTTATTTAAGTCATTTCTTAATTAAGATAAAAAATTAAAGATATAGTACTCATTATAAAATAGTAGTGGCAGTATACAGCATTACATTGTAGGAGACCAGAATATGCCATCCCAAAATATGTTTCTTTAGACATAAGGATTATGTTCAGCTTCTAAGTTTGAGCATATACTCGGAAACTCTGAAAACAAATATAAATTATCCTTCAATGTGAGAAATCTACATTAGTTACGAAAATCTTCATTTGAAGGGTGTATATCTCTCAATATCAAGGAGAAAAGGAGGACTCTAAATCACAAGAGACTCGTCAATGAAGGCACCAACATAAAACCACATAGCAAACTTTACCCTATTTACTGAACTTTTACTGGTCACCTTCCCATAACTTGCTTTTCTTGCTTTATTTTAGCTAACGTTGGTATTTAAGCCCAAATTCTAAACACTTCTTTTGAGTTATTCATCCCTGAGATTCTCCCAAGTATATGTGAGACATATATGTTCATAAACTGTTGTTTGCTTTCTCTTGTTAACGTATCTTTTGTTACAGGGAGTCAACCCATAATATGGAAGGATAGAAGGAAACGATATTTTGTCCTCCACTATGACATAAAATTAAGTAAAATAAAGTCTCCTAGTCCATAGATCTTTAACAAGATTTTCACTTTCTTACAACCCTCCAATAGGATGTGGCATCTTGAGCATAGGTTTTAGGTGAATTTCAAAGAGATGAAGAGCAATGGAGTATTATTAGGAAAAAATGTTGTGAAGCTAACCACATGTTCCTCTCTCGAGCGGTTCTCAAGTGGTTTTTCAACTGACTGGCTGCTATCAGAACTGCAAACACCAATTTTGACTAGACCTCTGATCTGACCTCTGAGACTGAAAAAATGTACTAGAGTGTGCTGTTGTGACCTGGCCCAGAATCCCAGCTTAACACAATCCCATCTAATAGATGACTTCTATTAGAAATTGACAACATACCTGATTCACAAAAAATTCAAGTTATTTTGCTCTAACCATGCCCCCAAGTTATATCATATTAAACACTTTATTAAAAAGAATTATCTCCAAAATTAATAGATATTTTTCATGAAATTAGTTTGATGTAGTGAATTACATTTAAAATATCATAAAAGATTATATTTAAATCCAAATTGCTTTAACATAGAAAGAGCTCAGTTTTATAATTAATTAACTTCTGCTCTATGAAACACTCACTCAAAATATATGAACAGACATATAGAAAACTCACGTAAAAGAATCCAAGTGGTCCAGATATATATGGCATCTTGATTCCCAAGAGATACTTGACTTGTGAAGTCACAACGTGGGTGGCAGCCCCAGTTGTCATCGCGCTGATCACAGGCTCTGTGAGCAGGAATGTGGCACTGCCCAGTTGAAGCACAAACATGGCCACCTAAGAGGACAAGGGAAGATGAAGTTTCCTAAAGTTCCTACAGGGGTTAAAACCTGACACATGTTCTTTTCATTAGACAGAGAATGATGTGAGATGGATCTCTTAAATGTTACATATTAATAGCTTGAGTTTTCTTGGGAACATAACTATTTCAGAACAGTTTGAACATTTTAGGGTACAATATAAGTAGGAGCCTTAGAGAAGCTGGCAGTTTTTTCCTAGATACTGACATTTCTTTCCTCTCTTTTCTTAATTAAGATATGGTGTTCTGCGAGGAAAAGTTAAATTTGTAATAACCTATCTGTAGGTTAAAAAAAAAATGGATGATTCACTACTTGACACAGAGTAAGTTTAAAATCTTAGATGCACTGGAGGAAAAAAATGCTATTTCTTGAGTCTCACCTAGTTCACAGAAACATAAAGATAACATTTTGACTGGCTACTCTCTCTAGTAGCTATAAAGGGCCAATATAATAAGACATCAGGACTTATGTATAGAGAGAGAGAAAAGAAAAAGACAGATGGTTAAAGGGATTATGTCTAAAGATACCCAGGAATAGTAGAAAAATAATTTTCCTTAAACATTTTTTAACTCCTGACCTCATGCTTCACTGCAAAATTATTTCATGACCAGACAAAAATCATCGACTCTGAGTTTAAACTGTGTGCTATTGAGCTCTGGTGGGCATAAGATGACAAGAAAAGCCAAATCTCTCTCAGATGTGAATACTATAATGATTGGTATTCTCCTTTTGCCAAATTAAGGCAAAGTTTTAAAGAAATGACCCATTCTCTGACTAACTACAACTGTGAAAACTCAGTCATAGAAATTTACTTTTTACAAGTTACATTAAATTACTTTCATAAGTGTTCATGGCAGAAAAGAGTACTGATATATCCTCTCAATGTGTTAATTGTAACATTTAGGTCAGGTCTTAAAATTCTTGTTTGAGGGGGGCCTCCCTGGTGGCGCAGCAGGTTGGGCAACTCACTATGAAGCAAGCCACAACCACTGCAGCACGAGTTCGATCCCTGCCACCGGCCAGGGAGGGGACCCACATGGCGTAGCAGACCTCTCCTGCCTCGCCCGCTGCTGCCCTCGGCAGTGTGTTTCAGTCAGTCTGCCTGTTCTGCTCCCTGCTCTGTCTGGTGAATCCTCTCACCTCCCGCGACTCTAGCCTGTACCCCAGCTCTTGTATTCATAAATAAATAAATCTTTTTAAAAAAATTCTTGTTTGAGGATAAAACCAATCATCAAAGATTAAGAGGAAAGAACAGCAGTGAGAGCTCTGATCAAGAGGTCACCGTGATGAAAATGAGACATTTAAGGTGCTTTCTGGTATCATTAGAATGTAATTTGGAAAATAAATCCTGTCCATCATGTCACAATGTCCCCTGGCCAAAGGCGAAAACACTCTGAACTTTATTATTAGTTGAGTGGAGTTTCCTAGGCTTAAATCTGAAAACCTTTATTCTGATCCTAGTTTTACCAGATCTTAGCTGTGTGGCAATAGAAAACCTATTAAAATGTTTTGTTCATCATCATCTATAAGTTCTGAGTGATATCTGCCCTACCTATCTTATAGTGTTACAGGAACGTATATATGAAATAATATATAAAAGATTTTTAAATATGCAGCACACGTGCTGTGTTGGCACACCCTGGTGGAGCAGACAACTTTACCCAACTACTAGAAACCAGTCACAGAAATGATGTAGAAAGGGTCACACTACATCTTTTAGGTCTGAAGAACTTGAAAGAATTTATGAAGAAAGAAAGAAATGTAGGTGAATTGTTTGGAGTTTTGCAGTTCCCTTTTATTTAAGGTATAATAAAGAAAATAGTATGGATTGCTAATGTAGAAATCAGGCAATATGTGTCTGCCAACATAAGAAGCCAAACAGCAGCTTCTGCTACTAATGTTTCTTCAGAAACTGTGTCAGTTTGTCAAAGCAGGAAATTCCTGAGGGAAAAATCCAATCAATCAATGTTACAGGTACAAGTGGAACACACAGATCTTTTTGGCAGCTCTTGATTCATAGTCTATTGGTTTTCATCTTGGAAACACAATCAGTTAAGAAAAACATGGAACCAATTTCCCCAAACATGTCTCTTACATGTAAGTTAGTTCCAATTTATGGCACTTCCAATTTATGGCACTGACTCTTAAAGGCCATGAGATGAAAATTAGCATATTACTGTGGTAAGATGAACACCAGAGAGTTGAATTTTCATTTCAGCTAAATTGCAGTAGACAAACAATCCAAATATTTTAAATTGTAAAACCTGTTCACATATATGGAATTTTAGGCATATCTAGAATATTGGAAAGTTCTGCTCTCTATGACAAGAAATCTTACATTCATTCCTTTTGAGAAGCCAGTGCTTCGGGGAGATCTTATATAGAACATCACCATTTCACCTTTTGTTTTAATTTGTTCCAGCATCTCCTCAGAGGGGTTAATGACTTGTCATGCTTGAAAAAGAAAAGTTTCCTAACCCAAAGTGAGTCCCCAACCATTTTTAAGTAATTGTCTTCCAGTCACAGTTTTTTTGTCATTTCCACAACCTGAATATTACAGATGGAAGGGTCCAGAATTGAATAAGATATAAAAAGAATTCAACCATTTCAAATATTGTAAATAAAAATACCTACCTTATAATAGAAACCAGAAGAGATGGAGTATCCTTCTTTCAATTTATCCACAAACTCTTTAGTCTATTTGTAATATTCTACTTGTATATGTTTTTATGCTATCAAAAAAACCTTCCCAGCAAGGGATGAATGCCTCAAATGGAAAATTCTTGACTCTGAAATGTCAACAATCCCCTTAAGATCTCATTTCTGATACAAATCATTGGGTGTGTGAAGAAGGATTGCAAACATGTGAGATTTAACTAGAGAGAAATTACTCTCTTCTGAATGACAACATTCTACATAACTTAAGACAATGGCAGATGTTTTAAGAAGAAAAAAGAGGAGGAGCAAAATGGAGATGGGGGAAGGAGTCCAGGAGGAAAAAAGAGAGGAGGAGGAGAATGAGAAATGTTAGAGTCCCATTTTCCCACCACCTAAACTTGCACAGTTTATTCACATTGAAATTAGGCATCAAATACACACCTCGAAGGCAGGAAGTACCTGTGCACAGGCTTTGATAGAGGGTCTCGCAGATGGAACTGTGGTTCCCAAGTTCATCTTAACTAAAGCACATAAAAGGGGGGAATCCTTTGTTTGGAGGCTCAGCATTTAAATTTTGTAGCAACATTAGGGATTTTTAAGTTAATGACTTAGTAACAGCCACGTCAGCATCTTTTACTATTATATGAATGGTGATAATTCCAATCTGATTAATCACTTCCCAATATTTGACCAGGCAACATTTTATGAGGAAAATAAATTTCATACAACATCTTTCAGCTGTTTGTAGCAACACTGATGTTCTGGGCTAATGCTGAAAACCTCTGACACACATTATCAAGGTTCACCAGCATGATACTATTTGGTAATGTTTCTATAAACACCATGTGTTCTATATAAATTGAATGCATCTCAGGTTTCAGGTCATTTTGGGGAAGTAGCCTTCAAAAAGTGAAAAAAGAAAAGCATGCATAGCAAACAGTTTTAGTTAATAGTAATGTATCAGTTTAATTCACTAAATGCAATCAATATACTATACTCATGTAAGATGTTAATAGTGTAACAAGGTTAACAATGTGGAAATTGTGAGCAGTTGCGTTTGCGGCAACTCAATCTTTGCAAAGTTACTGCAATTCTACAATTACTATGAAACATAAATGTCTTAAAAATAAAAGAAATCCTCCTCCACTTTTCCAAAGAATCTTCAGGTAATTCTGTGTTTTTTCCCCAGTGTGTGTTCTGGGAGGTAGAATTCCTACATTTTGCCTATATGGATATGGCAAAAAAGGGGCTCTAAAGGGAGCTCAAAACAGGCGAGATTTAGGGGCATGGCAATTGTGCAAATAACCACACCAAAACAAGTATACACAAATAACGAGGGAACTAAGAGACAGTCGATTTCAGCATGAAGAAGGAATATAGCTAGGCAGGGGTATCTATCTGAATCAGGCCTTGCACTTAAGAAGGAACCTAAGGGAGAGAAATTAATTAGAAAAAGCACTCCAGAAATAGCATTTAGTATAAGTGTAAAGTAAAACAGCATGGAGTTTGTTCAGAGGACACAGAGTTGCTAGTTTAGAAGTAGCACAGCCAGCCAAAAAGGAGTAATAGGAAAAAAATACCAAGACATTTTGAAGTTAAGAGTACAGAGCACCTTAAAACTAGTGAAAAGGGAGTTCTGTAACAGTGAGTGACATCACTCTTCCATACATTTATTAAACACCTAATTTTGCCAAGAAGTATAATGCATATTGGCTGGAAAGTTTGCGCTATCCTTTGGTAGGATTAATCTGATGATAGAACAACTGGCCATTTTAAAGTTTAGCGTAAGTGGAACCGCTTAAGAAAAAAGAACAAAAGCATATACACTGGTCACAGCAGGTACAGAGAACAGAGATGAGCCAAGTGTTGGATTAGACACTTGGCAAACTGATCACAAACTTAGAAAACAAACCCAATGTCTTTATTTGACCTTTTCTTTATTGTAAAATATATCAGAAATTTACCAGCTTTAGAATAATTTTTGCTAATTGAAAGGGGAACCATAATCTATTCCATTCTGACTTTTCTAGAAAATAGTGACTACCAAACTAAGAGACAGGGAGAATCAAACTGCTGGTGACAGACACTGATTGCACATTTCTGCCTTCCTTTCTTTCCCATATAAAGGAAACAAGAGCATGGCAAAGTGGAATGATTGAAGTATTTATAATTAAAAGATACAGAGGAATTATAGGAATTGTTGTATTTTTATTTTTCATTAGGTAGGGCAACAGTTTTGGGAAAACAAGGGCAATTTCATTGATTAGGACTTCACATTTGAGCTGGAGGAATTTGACAAAATGCATGACCAAATTAGAACATTATAATACATTTTCTTACTCCTCTTTCATTAAGAAATGCATTGCAAGTTAAATTGATATAAACATATTTTCTATCTTCTGGTGGGGGTGGAAAAAGAAAAATGTAAGTTAGAAGGGTTAAAGGTTAAAAAAAATCTACATTTAAATCTGGTTATTTAAAGAGTGATACCACTGATATTTAATTGTCTTTTTATCAATATAAGTTACTCAACTCACATTTATGAAGTACCAGCCACTAGATTTACAGATATAATTAGTCTCTATTTTATAGAGATTCAGTCCAGAAAGGGAAGTAAATATAAGATAAATATTTCCAGGTAGACCAAGAAGTGTAGAATGTAAGGGAGTCCAGAAAGGTGGCAATAGAGTAAAATGCTAGATTCACTTCCTCCTCTACATATTTGCAACCAAAGATGACTCCTTAAAGATGAGCAGATGACTATAGTACACTTGAACCATGACAACACAGCAGAAACGGGTGGGAAAAGCTAATTAAAGTGAAATTATCCCAGGGCAGTAACAGTTATGACTGGGAGGAGCAACCACCACATGAAGCTACTCTTCCGTTCTTAAACCAAGGGCACTCACCAATGTGGGAGACTTTAAGAAGGGACAATACCGGAGAAGGTAGTGCACAGAGTCAGCATGAAAGACAGAAGATGCACTACTGGAAAACAATAGCACTAAGAGTGCAGAGTGGTGATTATTGGCTTCATCATGTAATCCCCAAATGAGAATAGTTGCAGTCAAAATGGGTAGGGAGATCAGATAGGATCACTTACATTTCCTCATATAAGAGGCAATTATTAATAGCCTATGATTGTGAAACTGAAAACGACATCCTTATAATCACACAAGTCCAAAATCAAGAGAAAAACCAAATACTATCATTACCAGAGTCTAAAACACCTGGACCTCTTTAAAGGAAACTCATCTTAACATCAAGACAAATAAAGATTCAGAGCTAAAGAAAAAGGACAATCCTACAAACAAATTACAATCAAAAAAGAAAAAAAGCAGAAACAGCTATATTTATATCAGATAAAATAAATTTCCATTAAAAAAGATAATAAGGATGATCGTTAAGGGCCTACAACAACTAAAATGCATAATATTTGTATATGGTCAAATGATGAAAAATCAAGACACATAAAGCAACTACAAATAGAATTGGAGAGATAGTGATGAAAACAACATGGTAATTCTAGGTGATTTAAAATACTTCATTTGCAACTATGGACAGATCGTCAAGATAGAATAAATAAGGAAACAAATGCCTTAAGTGAGAAGCTACACAAATAGACAGAACAGACATCTAAAGTACACCCCACCAATAAATCCACTGTATATATTTTTTCAAGTGCACATGGAGTATTCTCAAGAATAGACCATATGTTAGAACACAAGTCATTGTCAATAAAACTGTGCAGACTGTAAATGTATCTGACCATAATGACATAAAGCTAGAAGTCAACTATAAAAAAACCTGGAAAAAACTTAAATACATGGCGACTAAATAATATACTGCATAATAATTATTGACTTAAAATAGAAATTTGTGAATATCTTTAGACTAGTGAAAATGGGGATACAAGCTCTCAGAATTATGGAATCCAGCAAAGCAACTTAAAAGTGCCAATAATTGCAACCTGGTCAACATTAAGGAGCAAGAAAATTCCCAAGTAAACTTATCACCTAGATCAACTTAGAAAAAGGAACAAAGAAGACTCAAAGTTAGTAGAAGGGAGGAAATAATAAAAATAAATATAAAAGTTGAGGTAGGACAGAGGTAGGGAAAAGGACCTAATGGTCCATGGTAAAAGACAATGGCTCCTATGGTGGTGGGTGTACCACAAGTGGTCACATACATCTGAAGAAGGGTGACCCTATTCTCCTAAATCACATACAATGTTGTAAATCAGTATTATCTCAATTAAAAAATAATCATGGAAATAAATGAAATAGAAATCAGAAAAACCACACAGAAGATTAATGAAACTTAGAGATGGTTCTTAAAGAGGGTTAACAAAATGGATAAACCTCTAGCTACGCTAGCAAAGAACAGAGGAAAAAAAATACTAAACATAATCAAAAATGAAAGAAGAGAAATTACCACAATACAGAAAGATCATAAGGGATTACCATGACTAACCATACATCAACACATTCTATAACCTTAAAGAAATGGACAAATTTTAGAACAATATAACTTACCAAGACTAAATCAACAGGACACAGAAGAGTTGAATAACTGATCACAATCATGAGAATTGAAACAGTAATAAAATATTTGCCCAAAACAAAAGCACGGGTACTACAGGAAAATACCATCAAATTTTTAAAGAAGAAATTATGCCTATCTTCCTCAAATAGTTCTAAAAATTCAAGAAGGATGGAATGTTCCCTAATAAATTTTGTGATGTCAACATTAACACTAAAGCCAAAACCAGACAAAACAGCACAAGGATACTACAGACCAATATCCTTGGTGAATAGTGATACAGAAATCTTCAAGAAAATATTAGCAAATAAAATTCAACAATTTTCTATGTGAGTTAATCATAATCAAACATGATTTTCCCAGGGATACAACCTTAACACATGCAGATCAACCAATGGAATACATTACACAAGTCATGCTAAAATATAGGCTGCCACTCCTACTAAGGAAGTAAAATCTGAGAAAGATCTAGCACAGTGTCTGACCCTAGAAGTTGTTGGATTGAGTTTCTTTGATTCCTTTCTTAGTATTAGTTTATAAAACAATGTAGCGTAGCAGTTAATAGACTATATACTAGAGTTAAATGTCATGCCACCAATTCTTTATTATGAGATTCAAATAAATCCCTTTACCTCATCTATATCAGGGAGGAACAGTATCATGTATTTCATAAGATGTTGGTTGAATTTGGATGCCTGAATATACTTAGTCAACTAATAACAGAATTTGGCACATAGTAGGATAAAAAGTATTACTCCTATTTTTAATGTGAGGTAATTTCATTTTTTAATTTCAATGTTGTAATTCTATTTTTTGTTAAGTTTATAACTCCCATGCTTTGCCAGGTACAAACACAGATGGAAAGATTTATATTAAACAGTAATGACTTCCTGAGTTTAATGGTTATGAAAAAGTGAAACATCATTAAAAGATATCTCAGAGTGTCTTCCTCCTGCATTACAAACAAATGAAATGGATGATTAAGTATGATGTATCATTTAACAAGGCTAAACTAGTTTACATCTTAAATTCTTTTTATAGTCATGATCTATTTATTTAATCTACTCAAAAAAACATTTAGTTCAAAACCAAACATAAATGGAGACTTACTTATTTAGGTTTGTAGTAGTTGGTATATATCATCTATGAAAATGTGAGGCTGTATGTTTCCAGAATGCATGACTACACAAATATGAAGTTCTGCTATTAAACACACTCACCATTAACTCCATACTTGTGCAATTGTAAAACAAAGGAATGTTCTATACCCATGTCCTCCAGAGCAGAAACGTTGTTCTATGGTACTTTAGAAAAGCAGTGCTTAGGAAATCTTCTAGAGGAAATGGTAAAGGGACAATCATAGACTCTTCTCAGTTCTCAGAAATAGGGTTGGACAAAGTACCCATTATGGAGAATGATAAAAACTACTGGGCAGCAAGAACAGTGGTTTCTAAAGTGGCTGGAATTCTATTTGTTTCCCTAATCAAACTACTTGTTGATACTGGCATTACAAACAGCTCTACCTTGTCTTAAAGTTACCACTTCATTTCTGTGAGTGTATAAGTAACTCCTCTTTTGGCTGCTACTGGTTTTTGGCTTAAAAACTGGTTCACTTTTTAAAAGGTAATGTTAATAATACAAAATTGCATCAATTACACCAGGAAAAAAAAACTTTCTTTGCAAAATGAGACACTTAGTGAGCATGAGAAATTGACTGTAGAAGTAGAAAAAATGATTTCCAGACTAGTCTATTCAGTCACAATCAGATACTGCATTAAGTTCTTCTGATCGCTAGACTTCTACGTTACAAAGCCAACACAATAAACCTAGAAAACTAACAGCAATAAAGTCACAGAGATAGAAAGAAACAAAATCAGAAAACACTACTGTGATTCCATTCTTCAAAATGGTAACAAATGCAAACTAATTTCTAACTTTAAAGTGACAAGTGAAAGGAAGAGATTTTGAATAGTCAAGGAAAAATTGGGGGCATTATGTATATTTTCACTATATTGGTTGTTGTAATATTTCATGGGTAAGTGCATGTGTCAAATTTATCAAGTTGTACACTCTAAATATGTAGATATTATGTTTGGCAATTATACCTCCACAAAGCTATTTTTAAAGGATCTGTAAACTAGTGAACAACATAAAAACCCATCAGATTACACGATTGTATTTGTTGTACAAGTGGACTTTATATTAGAATTGTAAGACAAATGCAAGGACAAAGAGAGAAAGGAATACCTTATTTTGATGAATAAGAGACATTTGAATGCATTTATGTTTATGATACACACATATAACTTACCTAAAAGGTAATCCAAAGAATTTTCCCCCATGTATTCATGAAACTTTCACTAAAGTTGATTATATCACAAATTACAAGGAAAAAAATAGTAAAATAGAGTATGCAGAAACATTTCAAACAAGACTTTCTAACAACAATGTAGTAACACTAGAAATTATTTATAAAATTGAAAAACAAAATAGGCCATTCATTTGGGAATTTAAAATCCTTTTCTTAAACAATTTCTAGGTGAAAGAAAAAATCCAAATTAATCACAGACTTTATAAAAAATACTGATAGAGCTATCAGCACCTCAGGAGCAGACACATGCCATAGTCTAGGCTGTGCTGTATTCATCCTTCACTACCAGACCCCAGTCAACCTTATGAAGTAAAGTCTCAGTGTTCAGCTACCAGCACCTAGGGAGCATCCACACACACCAGCCAAACTATACAGAGTGTTGTCCTTCACTGTTGATCTCCAGGCACCCTTGGGAAGTTCTAACTTCTACCCAGCCCTCCCAGTCACTAGAAACAAGCTCAGAGCCACTGAAACTGTGTAGAATGAGGTCCCAATGACTCAGACCCTCCACTCAGTGCCTTTTCAGCCCTACCACCATTAGAACCAGACCCAGAGGTGCATTGGAGGAGGCCCTAGGACCACCCCAGCTCCCACAAGTCCCCAGCAATTATGCCCACGATCAAGTAAATGACCGAAGATTAAGAGGGAGGGACTCACACACAGCAAAACCCCCAGCTACAGTAGAGCAAACCCAAAGCAAACAATGGAGAGAAAGCTAAATATCAATGTCAAAGCAAGACATCAGAAGAACAACACATAACGGAGAGAAAACAAAACCTCAGAACCAAACTACAAAGACATGGGAGAGCTTTATTATCAATAAGACAGAGAATTCAAAATGGCTATGACTAAGGGAAAAAAAGGAATTGGAAAAAGACAAAGAAAACTCAGAAAAACAGATGAAATATGCAAGAAAGCAAAATGAATGTTATGAGATACAATCAACAAACAGAAGATCAAAATTGAAACTTTACATAAAAAAATTAAGTGGCAGGATGTAAAAATATCAATGAAGGAATAAAAAATTCAGGAGAAAGCTGTGGAAGTAGAATGAACCAAATGGAAGAACAAATCATTAATTTTGAAGATGAAAATGAGGAGAGAAACAAGATAGGAAAAGAGAGATATACAGGGAAAAGAATGAGAAAAAAAAAACCACTTCAAGAAGTATCTAGTACCATGAGGAAAGGAAATATATAAGAATCATAGAAATTCCAGAAAAAAGAGATAAGGGTACTGAGAATAATAAGTACTTTTATTATTTAAAGAAATAATAAAAGAAAATTTCCCAAACTTGAAGGAGGAATTGAAAAAACCAAAGGGAGTAATGAATACAAAGAACTGAACACGAATTAGATAGAACCACAAAATGATGAACAAAATGGCAGCAATAGCTTTTTACATATCGGTAATCACCATAAATGTCAATGGATTGAACTCACCAATAAAAAGACATAAAATTCCTAGGTGGATTAAGACACCAAATCCAACCTTTTGCTGCCTCCAGGAAAACCTAGATTCCAAGGAGAAACACAAACTATAAGTAAAGGTATGGAAAATAAACCTTCAAGTAAATCGCAACTAAAGGAAGGCAGGAACAGCCATATTTTCATCAGATAGACTTCCAGCTTAGAAAGGTAACAAGAGAAAAGAATAGACATTATAATGAATAAGGGAATAATACAACAAAGCACTCATCAAAATAAATTCACCAAATAAAGGAGCACCAAAATATATCAGATAACTACGATCAAATCTAAAAACAGACATTGGAGAAAATACATATGTAACTGGAGACTTCAATCCCTCATGCTCACCAATGGACAGATCAAGACAAAATAAATAAGAACAAATCACCCTAAAAAAGAACTAGACCATATGGGTTTAATAGACATTTATAAGGCACTGTATCCCCTAAAAAGTTGAATACATATTTTTCTCAAGTACATATAGGTCATTCTGCAGTACTGACCACATACCAGTTCACAAAACAAGCATCATCAAATTCATGAAGACTGAAATCAAACCAAGTATCTTCTCTGACCATAATGGTACAGAACTACAAATCAATGACAAAAAGAAAACAAGGAACTACTCTAATATGTGGAGACTGAGCAATACACTACTGAATGACCATGGGATTAATGAGGATATCAAGGCAGAAATCCAAAAATACCTAGAGACGAAAACTTAGAACAGCAAAAGTAGTTCTAAGAGTGATATAATAGCAATATGGGCCACAATAAGAAACTAGAAAGAGGCCAAACAACATTGTTTCTCATCTCAAAGAACTAAAAAAGAATAAGAATGTTAAAAAGCCAGTAGAAGAAAGGAAATAATAAAAATTAGAGTAGAAATAAAAGAAATAGGATTTAAAAGATAGTCTAAAATTTCAATGAAACCAAAAACTGGTTCTCTGAAAAAAAATAACAAAATAGAGAAATCTTCAGTTAGGCTCACGAAGAAAAAGGAGGAGAAAATTCAATTTCAAATAAATAGGATCATAATGAAAGAGGAGAAATTACAACAGACACTGCAGAAATTTAGAGCATAATGAGAGATTAATATGAACATTTATATGTACACAAGTTCAACAATCTAGATGAGATGGACAGGTTCTTAGAATTATATAATCATGTAATGAAAAGGAGAAAGAGTTGTGTATGGGATAATAAACAAGTAAAAGCTACAATTTAAGAGGGAAATACTATCAGTTTACCAGAATAGAGACAAATTAAGGAAATACACCGATAAGTCACAGAGCCTTTATCATATATTTTTAAAAAGCAAATTTATTTATCAATTAAATGGGCTTCCAGAGATTAAAAACCCATAAGAACCTCTTTTTATAACCTTTTATACTCTGTTCTTTTATACACAAAAAGCAGTAGATGTCTGTATAGTGTAAGCTTCTAAATAGTAGGGTTGTCTATTACTTGCTGCTAAAAGCATTTCTAACTGCTACATATTCTATGAACAAGATCAGACAAGATTGTTTCAAACACTTTAACAATATTAGCCTGATCTTTGGGACAGGGAAGGAAGGAAGAACCTGAAAATGAAAAATGTACAAGCAAAACAAAACAAGGGAGGAAAGAAGGGAGGAAAGGCAGGAGGGGGGAAGGAGGGAGAGAAAGAGGAAGGAGGAAAGAAGGAAGAAAGAAAGGAGGGAG
>JAGFMF010011568.1:15124139-15157288 GCA_019455555.1 Galemys pyrenaicus | reverse complement strand
AGGAAGGAAGGCAGGAAGGCAGGAAGGCAGGAAGGCAGGAAGGCAGGAAGGCAGGAAGGCAGGAAGGCAGGAAGGCAGGAAGGCAGGAAGGCAGGAAGGCAGGAAGGCAGCCAGGCAGCCAGGCAGCCAGGCAGCCAGGCAGCCAGGCAGCCAGGCAGCCAGGCTCCTCCTTTGTAGACTTTAGAAACTAAATTACTTGTACAGCCCTCCTATTCAGTTGATTACAAATCTAAAGGAGAAAAGAAAGAAAACGAGGAGCTGGATCCAAAAGATCCAACAGACCCAAGGGTTCTGGTTAACAATGGACAGAGGAGTTTGGAGGTCAAAGAAAGTCCAGCCATCTGTTTGAAAATTGGCTAAAATAGGTCACACATCCAGGATCAGAGTTAAAGACAAAGGAAAGCAGATGTTTGATGAAGTTATAAGACAAAACATGCAACTTTCTGGATCAGATTTTACATGTAATAAAAGAGCATGAAAACCAAATTAGTTTTATCATCTTTAATAATATCCTGTTTTATTCTTGTGAGTCTAGGGAGTTTCATTCCAGGAAATGAGATATTTATTTTTTGTTGTTAGAACCCCATCTTTTACTTCTATACTTAATTCTTATACTTAAATTCTTAATCCAAAATACCTGATGATTGTTTCAAAGGTATGAAAGGTATTGATAAATAAAGTAAGACTAGCAAAAATTCACTGAGCCTCACTGCTAATTACATATTTTTTCTTTGATTTTCAGAAATCATACTATACACCTAAAACTACTTGTTCCATGTGTAATACAATAAAAGAAAGATTAAACCTAGTGAAAATCATAAATTCAAAGAGAATATGTACAGAAAATAATGAAATCATAAGAAGTAGCAAATGTTACTTCACTATGTTAATAGAGAAATCTTTATGCAAACAAAAAGAAGTTAAGGAACACCTATACCAAACCTATGGAATAAATTCATGCCTGAATCACCATCTTAGATGGCTGATTATTTCTGAGATGGACATAGAAGACAAGTCTATTAGGAGGTCTTGAACAGGACAAGCAAGGATGAAAAGGCCCCTCAGGCTGTCCAGTGCAAGTCTCAGAATACACTGACATCATTCATGTTTTAAATATAACTAAGGTTATAGGATACCAGTTTGTATTTCATGAAAGCACAGACATCAGCCATAGAAAATGTTTTTTGACCTTCTAGATTGGTAGTCTTCTAGGCAAAGCTGCCACTTAAATGGTCTGGTTAAAAAAAAAAAAAATGAAACTGTGAGGCTGTCATTTACTTGTTTAATTTTTCTGTCCTTACATAGCTGGAAGCCAACATAACTTAGAATTTTAATGTTTCATTCCTTCTAAGTCACATCTTTTCTTCCTACCACCCAGTTTCAGCCAATCATCAACCATTTGTGATCATATAAATAATGTTACATTGTATTATAAAACAGGAACTCCCAGGGAGTTTATGTACACATAATTCAGTTTAAAATGTGAAAGTAAGCCCAAGTGGTTATTAAACAGGCAGTCCCTAGGTAGGAGTCAGTACTTGTCTTCATTTATTTTTTAATTTTTTTTATTATTTAGGCACACAAGAGCTGGGGTACAGGCCAGAGGCATGGGGGTGGGATGTGGTGAAAGGATTCACCAGAGACAGAGTGGGGAGCAGAACAGGCAGATGGACTGAAATACACTGCTGAGGGGAGCAGCGGGCGAGGCACGAGAGGTCTGCTGCGCCATGTGGGTCCCCTCCCTGGCCGGGGATCGAACGTGTGCTGCTGTGCCAAGATGTGCACAGTGCTCAAGCCGCTGCGCCACCAGGGAGCGCCTCTACATTTATTTTATATTTACTTCTGAGGTACCTAATTCTAACAAGTGATTAAAGCAGCAAATCACATAGTCTGACGATCTGAAGAAACAGTCTAGCACAGTCCTGGCAGTAAGACACATTCTGGACGCTGAAAGGGACAAAGACTGGTACAAGTTTAAGTCCAAACACTTCACACCAGCAAGTCTGCGGCACAAATATATTACCATTTGTACTCATGTAGGTTGTAAGTAGTAAAATCTTAAAAATTGAGTTAGCTCCTAGAAATCAAGTCACATCTCCCTCCCATTGTAGGGATTTTACAACATTATCAAACTGAAAATCTGGTCACGGTGGTGGGGACATGGGTCTTACAAGGTGGTCCACTGTTTTGTAAAACATTTTTTAGAAAGTTTATTTTTAAAAAGTTGTAAGTTGCTTCTCTGTAACTTCGACTTATTGATTCTTTTTTTTTTAATATTGGATTATTTATTCACATGTGTAATATGGAGAAATAAACAGCATAACTGACAATACCAAGCCAAAACAAGCCCTAAAACTATGACTGTGGGGTAGAGGCTATTAAAGAAGTGAGTAAGTAGTTGGGGAGCACAGAGAAATGGGGGAGCAATGAACGTTGGTGGAGGATTATCAGTGTTTTAGTGATGAACATGGTGATGCATGGGAATACTGCTTATTACACAGAGTAGTTTAGAATGAACGACTTATTGATTCTAATTCATTCATTCATTCATTCTAAACTACTCTGTGTAATAAGCGGTATTCCCATGGAAATAAACCACATCTTCCCTTATCCATCCAGGGCAACAAAGGCATGACATGGATCAAAACAAAGCGTTCTCTTTTTTTGCCACTGTATGCCTCGCTTCACCCCCAGAAGTCAGCATTACTTACCTGAATCACGCCTCCCAGGAAGGACACAGCTGCAGCAACACCAATTCTTTCCAGCTCAAAGTCAGACAATCCCAGCACACTTGTGTTACTCTGTGTAGTGAGGTTCCGGCTGCTCAAAGGGACGAGCCGTTCCACTGCGTTCGCTGATATTAGGGATGTCAAGGCAAACGTGCCTTAAAAATAGGGGTGTGGGAAACCTTCTATTAATAATAGACTCAAAAGAAATTTCTGCATTCACCTGGAAGTTGAATTCATATCATACAAGCAAATCAAACACTCTTCTCTGCACCCCCACTCCTCCACTATCATTCCACTCCATGATATATACAGGAACTTACCTATACTTATAGGTTCCTTCAACGTACAACCACATCTACATGTTATGCACTCCCAGGTCCTATTTTTCCACCTCTCCGCAGTCCTGCATAGAAATTGTCCTTGGGACAGGGATTAAGATCATGACCTGGACTTGAATATAAGTCCTCCATTTGTGGCTAATGTGATTTGTAGCACGTGGCTGAGTCTAAATGGCCTCATCCATAAAACAGGGGGAAAAAACCTACATTTTAGGATTAAGAGTAAATATAAATGAGATGATAAATATGGAGACTTCACTAGGCTAATGGCTAAGTGGACATATTTGCCTGAATCTGAGCTTTTCTTCTAGATATGCTTTCTCCTTCAACCTACCTATGTAAACACTTATTATCAAGGTCTGGCTCAAATCTTATATCCCACAGGGATTCATTCCAGATACTCCAGATCATGTTTAACCTTTAGACTCCCTGTTCTGTCATACAAGAGTAGAGCTTACGCTATAAGAATATGCTGTGACCTATAAAAATAATTAAACACATCATTTCTATCTACTGGTAGGTGGACAGAAGGTTCAATGGCATTTTCCAGAAACTGCCTGGCCTCACACAAATATGGGACCATCTTCAATGTGTTCTCCTTTTTCTGCCAAGAGTTCTGATGCTGCTCACCTTGGCAAGGTGTCTGAGAATACAGGCTCGCACACAGAGAAATGCCAGTTCCCAGAGAGTGTTCAGCAATCTGGGGTTAAGGAAACAATTTGCAGTATTATGCAAATATTCCCCCAACTCATTAAAGACTTTACTTTGCTCCAGATCTTAAGTGAAAATTTGTGAAAAAGGGCCTGTAGCAAGTTGTAGACATTCCAATGAAAGCATGTATCAGCACAGGGCAAGAGAGACATGAGTCAGACAGGAAAAGGTCTTAATGAAAACCCAAAACAGACTTACTGGATCAGAGAGGAAGTATGTGCTGTGGTTCAGAAGAACAGCTGTGGCCTCCAACAAACCTGACCTTAAATCCTAGCACTGCCACCTCATTCTCTTACATGTAGACACAGAAGCACTCACTCCTTACCCAAATGGGGCTGTTATCAGACTAAACTACTGTCATATGGCATATATAATGAGTATATGGCATGTAGTTAGCACCTAAAAAAAATTCTTAATAAGACTAATGTCAACTAATGTTATGATCTGTTATTCTTTGTTCTTCTCTGTCCATAGAGTTTATGGGACAAAAATACATAGAGCCAATAGAATATCATTCTCTTAAGGAGCTATGAAGTAAGTCTCAATAAGTCATCAATAAATATTAGCCATTGGGGCCTCCCTGGTGGTGCACGGAGTTAAGGCACAGCACTACAAAGTATCCAAAGCCACTGCAGCATGAGTTATCCCCAGCCAGGGAGGTGACACACATGGTCCGGCAAACCTCACCTATCTTGCCCGCTACTCCCCTCAGCAGTGTATTTCAGTCCATCTGCCTGTTCTGCTCCCCACTCTGTCTCTGGTGACTCCTCTCACCTTCCCCACCCCCAACCTCTGGCCTATACCCCAGTTCTTGTATGCATAAATAAATAAATCTTTTAAAAATATAGTAATAAATATTAACCATCATGAGTACTGTCCTCATCATAAGGCACTAAATTAACTAAACTAAATTAAGCACATCAAGAAACAAATATATCAATGATTAGAGATAAGGTTCTGGAGTCCAAGATAGGCAACACTAAATATATAACATTAGCCCATAGGATCTGCTCTTAAGACATATTTTTTCAGGATTTGTTACAACAGTATTTCTTGAAGTCTGGTACTGAGAGTAAAGTATGCCTTTGAGTATTTAGATCTCCTGGAGTTTAGAGAAAAATGATTTGCACCAAAATCTCTGAATAAATGACTATGGCATTAAAAGCAAAGGTATTCTAGCATTAATGTTTGAGTTCAAGCCTATCTTTTCTGGGATTTCCAGGAATATAGGATGAAAATATTGAATGATAAATGGGTAATGGTAGATGGCGAATGGGAGAGTGCATCCAAACGGTCTTGTTGAGGGAGAAAAAGTGAGCTTCACCTGTGCGTGAGTCACATACCAAGAAAATCTCTACTAGACCTTATTAGTGATAGAGGTGGGGATATGCACTATGTCAATGTGGACATGGCAGGACTCCCTGGTTACAAGGATGAAGTTTTGCCATTTCCTAGGCAGTTAAGTGCAATCAAGGCATTGGTTTGCAGATGAATATGATGTGGATGACATTTAATCTTCTCTGCCATATAGGTCTGACCCTTGGCTTTACATCTTTCCTACTCTTTTTCTGTACTTTCCCTCACTTTCTCAACTTTCTACCCTGTCTGGGCTTTAAACTTAATAGTGGGACCCTTAAATACTATGAAATCCATCTGATAGTTTCATAGGCTGACTGTGGGTGGCAAGAGCCGGCAAGAAGTGAATATGTGCCTCAGAGTTAAACAAACCCAAGTTCAAATGCCAGTTGAGTTGAATATTAGCTTGTGGTCTCTCATCACTCAATCTCTCAGCTTCCTTATTTGTATGCAAATAACAGATTATAAAACTTGGGCAGTAAGTAAATGAGATTTCATATGTAAAAAAAATCTACCCCAAATTTGACCACATTGTTTTTATAGTCTGATTTAGATAAATTTATTATGAATTATTATTACATTTAGAAGTCAGTACTCCATTCTGACTATATAAATTGGAGGTTAAATCCTAAATAAAGTAATTTTTGTGAAAATAACATCAATCTCTTAATACTAAAGAAAAAAGAAATACCAAAAGAAGTAATAATTCTTATACATACAATAAGCTCAATTAAAATAAAATAAATTACTCTCTTTAGTAAATATTTGCAGTAAGTTTTTGGTGCGATTCAATTGCTCTCTAAGTTTAAGATTATAGGTAAATCAAAAAATAATTCATTTGTACATTTTATATATTCATATATTAATTTATATGGATGTATTGCAATTTATACAACTCTATTTAGCAAATATTAATATTATCATATTAGTAACATATTAACAATATTACATATACATGTTAACAGAGATCCTTCTCCCTCATGCTGTGTATATCTATTATATATATACATATATGTGCATATATGTGTGTATACACATATGTACACACGCATATACCATGAGGGAAAAGGATCCCTATTAATTCTAAAGAATTTTATTGGGATAAAAAAGAAATGAGAAGGCCTGAGGCCTCTCTGGTGAAGCAAGGGGTTAAAGTGCAGCACTATGAAGCTATCTGCAGCCACTGCAGCACAAGTTCAATCCCCAGCTAGGGGGGTGACCCACATGGTGCAGCAGACCTCTCTCCTTTCTTGTCCCCATTCCGTCTCTGGTGACTCTTCTCACCCCCTGCATCTATGGCCTGCACCCCAGTTCTTGTATGCATAAATAAATAAATCTTTAAAAAAAGAGAAATGAGAAGGTGTAAGTAACTGTTCTTTGGGAAAATATATAGACAAAATAAAATACCTTAAGCTTTTATTGTGTTATACAGTGGCTATGTTTAAGTCTGTGAATTACATGTATTTTGAGATGTATTATTTTCCTAGTATACTACAAAGCTCCTATAGCGGTTAATAATAGTTGTTAAGTACAGTCTTATAAAAATGGCAACTTCAAAACCATGCCCCAGTGAAATATCCACAGTGATTCCTTAGGAAAAGAAGTGATTACTGTAAATATAGGTACACTTAGATATGCATCAAATTGTGGTTTAAACTTCTAAAAGTAATTGTGGTCAATTAGGCAATTTTTTTTCACTTTTTCTTTCATCCTGTTTTAACAGAGGAAATGCTTTTGAGTTAACTCTAAAACAATGTGCTTCTCCTTACTAATAACACATATATATGGTTTAAAAATAAAAATAAATCACTAAGAAATTAGGAAACAGGATAATTCAGAAAGAATAAGCTTCAAGAACTTCTAAATCATAATTTCGCAGTTTTGCTTTTGCATCAACACAAAAGGAATGTGCACGCTTGAGTACAGGTTGTAAGGAAAACAAGCTTGAATTTGGCCATAGCTGGGCTGTAGTCCTTGCACCTGCAACTCTAATCTGAGTGCTCACAGAAAAACCCTGAATTTCAGAGTTTTTAGACTAAATATGCATATAATAATGCCTAGTTTAAAAAATTCTGTTAGAACAAAATAAAATAACACATGTAAAACTCTTAACAAGGCATCATCCAACATCAATATAGCACATCTATTTTATAAAATTTAAGTACCTAACATGCATACACATGCATTATATACATGACATGTTATATATACATATTATAGAGATCTTGATTCTGATTCTGATTCTGTATCAAGGGGAATTGTGGCAACCACGATTTCACATTCTAACAAACTCCCACAGAACTCTGACCCTGCTAATTTGTGGTAACAGTGTTGTAAGGACGAGTAACAGTTGATCTTGTCCCCCATAACAAAATTAATTGATATGTCAAATTTACATATATATATAAAACATTACTTTGTGAGTAATCCCTCAAACCCATGTATGTGTTATACAACATGGCAAGGGGAATTCATGTTGGAGATGAAATTACCATTGTTAATCAGTTGACTTTAAAATAGGGAGAACAGACTGAATTATTCAGATGTTCCCAGTGTTATTGTAAGGATCTTTTAAATATTGAAGATGGAAACAAAAAAAAACAGAATTAAAGAGAGATTTGAAAATGCTAAATGCTGCATCTCCATCAAAAGATGCAGGAAAGTACTATGGGCCAAGGAAAGCAGGAAGTCTCTAGAAAATGGAAAACTCAAAAACACAATGGACCCCTAAACCCCCAAAAAGGAATGAAGCCCACTGACACCTCAATTTTAGCTCAGGAAGACACACACCAGATTTCTGATCTCTTAAACTGTAGGATGATAAATGTTTCTTGTTTTAAAACACTGTGTCCATGGTAACTTTTACACTATAATTAAGGAACTAATAAATTCACTAATATAAACTAATCATTTAAGAAAAAGATACAAAATAGTATTACTATTTTGTTGAGATCTTATATACATAAATATTTAGAAAGTTATAGATACTTCCTTTTAAACATTTTATTATTACAATAATATTTAAAATTTTATTAAATCTTCTTTTAATAATGTACATGTACAACATTTATTTCATCTATCTCACTAAATAATGGAGGGTTTTGGCATTTTACTACCAAGAAAGCAGGAAATAGACCTTTGAAACTTCTTCCAAGTTCATGCAGATAGCAAGCAACAAATGAGACATACACCCAGGTATATCTAATTTCAAAATTCATGTTTTTAGCCAGACTATTATCCGATTGCCTGTGAAATTACAGTTTATTTTGGCAACACAGAGATTTTATTTGGCAATGGAAAGCTAGGCAAGTAAGAGATATAACTAATTAAAAACTGCTATTGAATCTAACTTGGAGAAAACCTAACAGATCGTTCAGTGCAAATGTCATTTACAAGGAAAATATTTTTCAGTATTTGAGTAACTAAATAACATATGTCTTTGTTTCCCACTCAAAATGATCACTTTCACTTCATTGTAAATTATGAAAACTTGCCCTTCTTTTTACAACTTAAAATGCAAAGAATCCTTAACAAGAACCTTAGTTACATAGTAATAAAGTAATAAATCACAGTGTATATTAAGTATCTGAGGCACAGTAATAAAATATCTTGACCTGATATTGGCTGAGCTTTTCAGTAGTGAAGTATAATCAATAACTAATGATTTGCTTTGGAAGTATAATCAATAACTAATGATCACTTATGAGTTCTTTTCATTGGCAACATAAGAAGCATAAACTCGGATATAAACTATACCTGTGGCAACATGACGTCCCATTCCAAACATGGCATAAATGATGACAGGAAACAGAGACCCATACAAGCCAAACACTGGGTGCACAGATGACAGAATGGCAAAAGCTAACCCTGTGAAGGAAACCAGGTAATTAGACCAAATTATAGCCCAAGATACCATCCATTACAAAGTAGAAAGGAACCATAATTTAATTACTCTACTTGCTCAATGACACTTGAGCATTATTGTCCTAATTAACAGAATATTCACTTATAAGTTCATACTTGTCTCTCAACACTAAAACATTACCTTTGAAATATTCTTTATTCTCTGATTACAGAGCTGCTTCTTAAAAGCATTGCCTTAGAGAGTCTTCCTCATCAAAGTAATAACATCATCACAATGTCCACACACACTTAGAGAAGAATTTTCACATGTATCATTGTGTTTGCACAATATTATCTGTCAGATAGCAGGACTAATAGCATTACCACTGACAGATGAGAAGCCTGATATGAAAGTGACCAAGGTTGGGGCGAGAAGGACACACAGGCGAAAGTTTGCCTGGTTGGCTAAGTGACTGGTTGGCCTAAGACTGTGAATCCTGGTGGCAGGGCCACATGTAAACCCATGCACTGTCAACAGCTGGATCCCAGCTTATATCTGGGTACAGTTTCTCAGGGTGAAAAAAACCAACTTTCTTTATTCAAAGAATAAGGAGTGACTCCTAACCATTTTACTTTTGTTCTTCTTAGATACTACAAATGACCACTAGTAGTTTGTGAGTTCATTAAAGTGATCTTGTTTGTGGTTGGTCCTTGCCATTAAAAAACTAGTTCAGTTGATCCTGATAAATCCATTCATGTCTATAACATTTAACGATAGGATTTGACACAATGGGATAGGGCACAATGGACTTTATAAGTACAAAGAAACTTGAAGAAGGAAGTGGCATTAGAATGACCTGAATATGAAGCCAGTTCATTATTCACACTATGAAGACTGCCAATCTGATTCCAATGTCAATGCTTTTTTGCTGTTTAACTTTCTCTGTTTAAAGTTACGTTGAATTTCTTTTAAGCAAATAAACTCTAGTTATATATCAACTATTCTCTTTCAAGGAGTACAAGATATTTTAGCTATAATTAAAATACATGAATGGTCTCCCAGTGACCAGTCTCTTGCTTAACTTTTAAACACACATCTGAGTGACCGGTTTCTTGGCAATATATTCATAAAATTGTGATGGAAATAAATTAAAAATGGTTATAGAATTGTCAGTGGGAAAGGCTGCTCTGGAATTTCATATAGGAAACAAGAGAGACATCAACCTGGTCGTTGGGAAGGATAGTATAAGAGACCAACTTAAAGTCAGGTCAACATTAGCAGGTCCGTCCATTCTCCCCCACCAGCAGCAAGCACCTCTTAGTATTTATAAGGTAAACAATTTGTAAGTTTTCTCACCCATTTTCAGAATGTTCTCTGATAAACATTGCCTATTAATAAGCAGAATGCCAAATGTTACCAAGTAAGAAAAAATATGAGCTACCCATATTATAGACCACCAAGATTTACTAAAGGAGGAAAATGGAAAATATGAGGCATATTTGACAAAAGTACTTTGGATGAATCATATGGACATGAAATTCTGATAAATGTGGTATAAACTGGCAGGATAGGAGATGGCCAGGGATAGATTCCATGCCTATATTTCTACTTTGTCTGCAACAAGCAATATTTTTAGGACTCAGTTCTAGATATATGTTTAAGGAAGTGGGGCCCATTGATGTCTAAAAGTACATCTGAACAAAGGTGGATCAACTACATTTAGAACTGCAGTCAGTTTTGAAGAACTTTGTAGAGTTCCACAAACTGGCATTTGCACAAGAAGTAATATGATTTAATTGTCTCATTAGTCTCTCCAGTTTTTGGTACACAAGAAGAAAACATTTACAAAAAACAGAAAAGCTAAACACTCTCTCTCGACTTTGCTTCTCCTGCAAAGCTCTTTGAAGTTCCTGGCCTCTGCTCCCAACTGGCATCAAAAATATGCAACTGCTAGAGCATTAAGCATCCTTGTGCAAATTAGAAAAAAGTGCCTCCTGCTGGACAAACTAACCCACCTTATTTGTGACCAATGACTAAGGAACTGCCACTCAGAAAAGCATTCCATAGTTCTCTCCTATCTTTCACAAGGTTGGAAAGCTTTTAGTTTAGTTTTGAAAATATCCATTTCTCAAAATCATGTTAAAGCACTGTTTTCAATTTGTTTTAAGTTGCCAAACAGAAACCAAACAATGCTTTTCCGTTCTGAATGTTGGGCTCACGGATGAATTACTGCATTTGGCTACAGTACAAGAGGAACTTAAGGATTTGAAATATTTATTTTAAAACCAGAGCTGAGATTCTGACCCTAATAAGTTATACCATTTAATAAATCATGGCATTACCCAAATAACGCCCCCTCAGTAAAGATCCTTGAGTTGAGTAGAAGCTAGCCAATGACTGAAAACTTAATTATTTCTTATAAATGTCTGGGGGTTGGAAGTGGAGGGGGGAGAGTGGTGTCTTGAATATCGAGCATCAGAGGTATTTTTGTATGCATTTCAGAACTTTATTCTGAACTTAGAATTGCTAAAGATAGAAGCATTTAAAAGTCCTCATTCCAAGGAATAAAGGCTAAGTACCAATAATTCCTTGAGAAAGAGAAGGAGTTTGGAATTTGGAGAAAATACTAACAATAAGACCCAAAGAAAGGAAATGAAATATTCAATCCTGCGCTGTACTCCTTAATCTTGGATTTAAGGTTCTTACGAGTAGCCTTTTCAATGAAAATGAAAGAACAGCTTGTATGAACAAAGGAAATGGGAGGCAAGGTAAACCTGAAGCACTTTTCCAGGTCAACAGTTAGAAAGAAGGGGTAGCTACGTAAAGAAATAGGAAGGTGGTGTACAATTTCTTACTCCCACATTCTATCTGTTTCTCTTCCTCTCTAGCTCTTTCCCTTTCCCCTCCTGACCTTCTCCTTATCTTTCTCTATTTTTTTAAGCTAATTTCCCATTTTCTCTGATTTGTAAGGGGTAGTAGAAATATTTGGAATCTTTTAACATTGGAGTAATGGGAAGAAAAGAATCTTAAGACATTGAACAAGTGGCCTTTCAGCTACACATTGTGCTTCCTCTTGAAATGAAGAGTTTTTTGTCCCAGGAACAAGGCTGAATTAGTGCATCCACAAATCTAATAATGAAAACTCATTTTAGGTATGTGGATACACACACTTATAAAGTCAGGACGCATGTGGCATGGAATGCTTCTGGGCAGACTCACAGGCTGAACAAAAAGGGATTCCACATGTTTTGTGGACCTCTTATTTTTACCTCTTCAAGAGAAGCAAAGCCTAGACATAACCTTACTGGATTCTATTTGGAAAAACCTCTGGGTCCTTGGAAACCTAACTAATTTGTTTAGTTCCCACTGTCACCTACATGTAACTGAGAATATTAAATTCCAGGTAGGATGTATAACTGTCATAGAGCAAACAAAATTTGCAAGTGTTCTAAGCTGATCAAAGCTGTCCACTAGAATTTCTAGATCTTCAGGCTAACTGAGCTTTTCCTAAGTCAGATTTTACTCAAAAGGAGAAGTCGACTAAAACAATTGAAACCTGATTGTTTTTGTCCCTCCTAGTCTCCTGTAGGATGAAATACCTGTCACCTATTTGCTTCCTGGGTGAACAGGTTATTCGCTCCTATAGTAAAATATTTGCTGTATTTTATCCACATAGCTCCATTTTCCCTTCTTGGTAGCAAAATTCCAGTTTCCTCCAGGAAGGCACTCTTTCCACCAAAATACGTGCGATAAGAATAGGGGAGATGATTCTCACCCCAAGCTCTAAGCATGGACACAGGAACCAATCTGGCCATGAATTCCCTTTGCCAGAGTTTCTGGTTTAGAGAAGAGCAAAGAATGCAAATATAGTCAATGAAATTACATTATACTTTTATTGGAATTGTTAGGTGATTGCATAATTACAAGAATATTATATAAGAATTGATACCTAATATTATATATTCAAATATCTGATGTAGTGGTGAAACAGAAATGACTTGATAATGTCTATCAATATAGAAACAGATAATTGTTGGTACAATGGTACTAAGGAATACTATGCATCCATTAAAAAGACTGAATTAGAACTATATCCATTAGTCTGGACATGTCTATTACATATTGCTAGACATGAAAAATTCCAGACTTACATTTTTTGTATACTTTGTGAAAATATAAGAGGCTACTTGTATTTTTTAAACTTTTTCATATTGTGCAATGATTTCACATAAACTATAAAATTCAATTATTTTTGATAGAGACTTTTGAATGCAATCTGAACATGGTCCTAAATGCTAGGACTCTCATGTGGAGATTATTTTTATAGTGGAAACAAGGTGAAAAAGTTTGTTTTTTAAGTGATCACTGCAACAACTATATGGAAGACACATAAATTTGACAGAAAGAACAGATAGGAAGCTACTGCTAATATCCAAGGAGTAGTGCTAGAGAGAGACCACATTTCCCAAGGAAACATAGTTTTGTGTGTAAATAAATACACATTAAAAAAAAATCAGGTCCACACCTATAGCTTTAGTACAGAACACTTTCTTTATAGATCTATCAAAGGATCAAAGACAACTAGATGTGAAGGAGAAATGATAGGAACCTCATAAGTCCTGGACTAGGACACCCACAGAGATTGGTCAGGTGAGAGAAAGATAAGCAGAAGCTTGGAGGCCTGATTAGCATCAAATTTCAATGAAGGAAGCAATTGCTAAAATCAGAGGAAAAGAAGTATGAGAATAGGTATAAAGACGCCAAGACAGTGTCACAGAAATGACACTCATGAAAAAAGTGGTAATGTCCTTTGCATTTGCTAATACAGGGATCACAAGTGACCTTCGAAAGAGAACTTCCTGGGGAGTAGAGGGTGTTCTAGGAATGGATTTGAGTGGATGGGGAAAGAGGCAAGAAACATAAACTAATCTCTCAAAAATCTTGTCAGCGGACATGGAATCAAAGAAAAGTTGTGCTTATTTTCTTACTAGTTTTAAGATAGAATAAACTTAATCACAGAAACAGGCTGAGGTTTAATGAGACCTAAATCTTACATAGTTTGAGGAGTTTTCTAGAAAAAAAGATAAAATTACAGCATAAACTTTATTACAAAGGCAAATATTTATTTAGGATGAGCTATCACACCACACAAAATTATAAATTTTCAAAAGCTGACAAAGTACATGATCAAATATCCAGAAAAAATAATATACTATTTTTATTAACTATCTTATATACCTTTATATTGCTCTCTCCCCTTTAAATATTAGGCTATTAGTATTTGAAATATCTTCATATGACAATGATTCTTGTAATATTTTTTTATAGAGAGAATAGAAAGAAAATCTTGGCTTCCCTCTTGCATATCAAACATTTCTAATACATCATATTTCAGGTGTTCTTGACCTCGCCTGTCTCTTGCAGCTCTGCAGGGGCTGTCTGGCTTCCTGTGGTGCAATCTGACAGCTCCTCTTTTTCTCACACCCTCAGGTTTCCTTGTTGACACCTATTCTGGGATTTGTTAATGTCCAGACTCATATATGCTAACGTGGGTACACCCAAAGTGTGAGCCATTTACCAATGAGAATGTGAGTAAATGAATGAATGTTTTCCTTTTTCTGCCCCCTGAAAGATGGTCTGAAGGTTTAATTGATATCTTCTTGGGAGTATGATGGAGCCATCTGTCACCTAGAGGTGGCTAGCTCCACAACAGGCCTCCTCTCCTTGTTGTTCCCTCATCATCCCTCACTCCTGCCCTCTAGGTTTATACTGATCTAAGAGCACATAAACCTGACTCAGGTTCTAATTTCTAGGAAACTAGACTAAGGTAACATTGTTTACGATATTTTTAATAATGACAGATTCAAAATTTTTATTTTAGCTTTATAGCTAGTTAATAATAACACGTGAAATCTGAACTGTCAATTAAGAAAGCCTTTATTAAGATTCCTGCTAGCTATAAATTTCAGGGCATTTCAAATTTTTGTGGCAAAATTTTAAGTATTATTTGAGAACTGTACATATTAATTAATCCATTTCTTGGCAATAATTTTGTAATAGTACTATATGGAGAGATTTTTTTTAATCCAAGTGAGTATGCAATATTGAAGATGTAAATGTGAATATCATGTGCTTACACATAAATTACCAAAAGCAGTGAGAAATTTAGCCTCCCCTTGATAGGAATGTTCAGAAGATAGTACACTTGAGTAAGAAAGCCAAAAAGGTATGCTGTTAGAGATAATATTTTGTGAATATTTTGGGAGTATAAAGTGAAACTATCTGCCTAGAATTAAAAACCATGTATGAAAGATACATCAAATAACAAACTAGGAAACCAAATTAAAATTCCACCTCTGTAGAGCTCATACTCTCTTGGGAAATAGAAGATGGTAACAACATGAGCATTAAAAAATCAGGATTTAGTGAACACTTCTTTTGTGTGAATTCTGCCATGAGCATTTAATCTATAAAGCAACTTTATGTTCACAGCATTATTATCCCCACTATGTACATAGGATGACAATCTCAGCAGCTAACAAACTTACCCAAGTGATGTAGCTGAAATTAAAAAGTGAGATCTTTCTAACAGTTACTCTACATGTACTTATAAAGATCTTACTCTATTCTCAAGTCCATGTAAAATATCATGAGATACACAAAAGAACACATATAAGGTCCTTGCCTGAAACAGATGTTATCCCAAGTTCAACAATCATATATGCAGTTCACAGAATGACCAATATAGTCAAAGTTCAAAGAGGATAGAAAAATTATAGGAGATACAACCACTGAAGGTTTTATTGGATGATAAGAACTAAAGTGGGGAGATGAAGGATGAAAAGAACTCTTACTTTCTCACAACTTGCCCACATTTCTGCAGAATTTTGATGCATTTTATTCTGGTCCTTCTGATTTTGTCATTAAGAATATCTCACATTTTTGGTTTTGAAGCATTACTTTTTTTTTGTCTTGGAAACTCTGTGTTCATATATACATTTTGACCCTATCATCACACTTAAATTAAACTCATGGCCACTGACTTGCCAACACTGATGTCCATGGACCACAACTTCTCATTCACCTTTGTCAGCTTCTTAGCCACTTAAATATCAATGTTCTCCAAGGTTTCTTCCATTCTAATTTAGTCTACAAATTAATCAGAATTAATCTACCCAGTCCCATGATCATAACATATAAATCTTATTTATGTTTTTCAAGGATATCTCTTGTAAACTTCAGATCCAAGCAGACACAACTAGGGACCCCAGACATTCATATTACAAAATCAAAAGGAAATCATTTTGCCCCTTTCCATCAGCAAACTCTCCATAAGAACAAAACACCATGCTCTGAAAACAAAATAAGCACTGACGTTCTTGTTTACTTAAATCCTAGCTCAAGAAATACATCATGACTCATCCAATTCACAAACTTTGAAGTTATCCAAAATATTTTTCACCCTCACATCGTCGGGGACTGATCAAGCTTTATCTATTCCATTTATAACTGGTAGACTGTCCCTTGTCTCTATTCCCTCTGCCACCAACCTCTGCCTTTGTCTGTTTCTTTCCTGAATAGAATTTCTCCTAACTTGTTTTTCTTGTACCTCCATAAAGTATGGAATGTACTGCTGTCAGAGTGAGCATTCTAGAACTCAAATATGTGTCACTCCCTCAGATTCCTTAAGATATACCAATGTTTTACATCATCTTGGAAAATAAACCCAACCCTATTCCATGCCGCTTCAGTCTTTCATGGTATGCTAACTTCTCCAACTTCAACTCCCACCAAATATGATTACTGGTTAATTATTTTAAAAACTGTGTTCTTTTATTTTTTTATTATTACATACATAATATTTTCTTGTCTATAGTAGATGTCACCTGTGGTTTCCCTGGGAAACTTTTATTTAGCCCTCAAGATCCAGGTAAAGTGTAATTTCCTCTTGAAATCTTCCCTGGATACAAACCTCGTCCTCACTCCAGAAAGAGTGTCACATGTTATTAATGTCACCACTGTACCTTGTCTATTCCCCTTGTATGCCACTTACCAAAAGTACTAGAATTGCCAAGCTTCTGTCCAGGTCTACAATTAGATTGTGAGATCTATTATCAAAGAATATAATAAGAATTATCTCCATTTCTAAGTAAACTATTATATGTCCAACAAAGTACTAGAATCTCTTTCATGGGGCTCAGATAAGTACATAAAATCACCTAAGAATGAAATGATATAGTTTCCAGAGTAATGAGGATTATGAGGAGGGAAACAAGGGGTCAAAGGCAAAGCCAGCTCCCAGTTAACAGATGGATGAAGTCTTAAGCAAGGTAAGTGGACAGGAAATGAGGTTCATAAATGGTCCAATTCAGAAGCCAATACCAGCCCCAGGGTGAGCACAAAGAGCAGAGCGCAACTAGGGCTCTAAGGCTTCTCATAGGCCCCAACAATCCTCCCCTTCAAACATGCTGAGTAAAACTGAGAAGAAATTGTCCCACAGTTTCATGGTTCAGTATTTTGTTTTGTTTTTTTTGAGAATCATTTTTCCACAATTCTCTTCTAACCCACAGACAAGGTGTGGAAGCAGGGCACAGCGAGAATTTTCCTTCCAATTTCACATTATCCATTTGCTAGTACCTCCTTCACTAATTTCTCTTTGCCAGTCATCTCACTTCTCCCATGAACCAGGCCCATCCATTAAAATTGGGGCCTGGAAGACCTCTCTGGTGGCACAAGGGGTTAAGTCACAGCACTATGAAGCTGTCCACAGTCACTGCAGCACGAATTCAATCCCTGATCAGGGAGGTGACACACAAGGCGCAGCAGCCCTCTCCTGCCTCGCCTGCTGCTCCCCTTAGCTGTGTGTTTCAGTAGTTCTACCATTTATGCTCCCCATTCCATCTCTGGTAAATCCTCTCACCACTCACACCTCTGGCTTGCACCCCAGCTCCTGTATGCATAAATAAATAAATCTTTAAAAATTTTAAAAATAAAACTGGGGTCTACTCAAACATGGTTGAAAAGCCAAAGGAGACATATCCATGACAATGATCCCTAGACTATAACACAGAGTGTTTTTATATAGAATCTTGGAACCAGGTTCTACTCTTAAGTTGCTCCTACATTTCACCTGCGCTTCTGACACTGTTTTCCTAGTTTTACCTTTTGTGCCCTACTGCCTCTGGTTGAAACACAGGCAATAAACATTATACTCACCAGACTGAGTTGGATGTCTTATCTAACCTCTCTGAATCTGATCTCAGTCCTAACTTCTCAGATGTCTCCATTCTATTCACCTCTCTCAGGTAGAGCGCCACAACTTCAGCTCAGGTAATAGAATAGCAGTTTCCAGATTCCTTCTTTCCTCCCCTTTCACCCCCACCCCTACCTAAGTAGAGGGCAGCTAATTGGAGAGATCAGCCTTGAACACTGAAGATGGTGTGAGCAGCCACTGGTAAATGTGTATAGTTTTCTCTCTTCTACTATTTTTCTACCCCTGCTGTTGGCAAGATCTAAGGACCAGAGCTTGCCCTGAGTGGTGATACGTCTCTCTTTATCTTTCCAGAAGCACTTCCAAGCCTTAGCTTCATAAGAAAGAAGGAAGCACTTGTGAGATCTCAGTTCGAAATTGTTTTTGCTCCACTCCAACTGTGCAAAAGCTATGCTTTGCAAACTAACCCAGATAATAAAGTGAGATCCTGGTTGCCATTCCCTAAATGTTACCTGTGCATATAATTCCTGTAAAATCCCCTCAAAGAGATCATGAAAATGTCTTTTAAATTCTAAATATTAAATAATTGAAAAGTAAAAATTCAATCTTTTAGTATTATGTCTAAAATACATATTATCTTGAGTCCAATTATTTGAAAAATAAAGAGCATAATTAAATTCCAGATAATTAAAATAAGTTGATATTCTTAAATTTGGTTGTTTGGACTATACAGAGCTATCAATAAAGCATTGCGCAAATATTGTGAAGTAGGTAATGAGGTCATTACAATGAGATCTTATAATAGAAGAAATAGAAGCACTTCCAAGTCTTAGCTTCATAAGAAAGAAGGAAGCACTTGTGAGATCTCAGTTCGAAATTGTTTTTGCTCCACTCCAACTGCGCAAAAGCTATGCTTTGCAAACTAACCCAGATAATAAAGTGAGACCCTGGTTGCCATTCCCTAAATATTACCTGTGTATATAATTCCCGTAAAACCCCCTCCAGAGAAAGAGTGATTAGCAGAACTTGATTTCTTAAAATGCCATTTCATATAATACCATTCTATAGCTAATCAAATCTTGCTAGCTGTCACTTGGTTCTTTATATTGGTCTAATTTTCACCCCCCAAATATTTATTTCAAGTTATGTTACATAGATGCGAATTGCACTACTCTTCATGTTCCTAAATAAAAACAAAATTCTTTGGCAGCTCCTTAGGTTATACAAGCTACTCCAGGCAGAAAGCGGCTGAAACCAATACTCTGCAAACTTTCACTAAGAAAATGTTCCCACCCTTACGTACCCACACCGGAATGATGTCTTCAAGGCTGAAACAATAAGATCATATTCTCATAGACTTTTGTACAAATTTCTGAGGAAGGAAAAAATAATAAGCCCTTGTGGGCTGGATTGTTGTCTTATACTTCTCTGTCTCTTTCCAAGAACACAGCAAAAGACTGTATTCTTTCAAGTATTTTTTTAATAGAAATAAATAAAGAACCCTAGGAAGACAGATTAGTATTCTTGAAAACAAAATAATTAGGTGGCTGTAAGCACTTCCAAGAATTACACATAAAGAAACGAAACCCAAACTGTGTGGGTAATGATGAAAGCTATTTCCCTCTGGTAACTAGTTTGCGGTGGTCTTAGCATTGTTATTAGCAAACCACAGTATAATCAGCTGTCTGGTTCACAGCACCAGTGGGCTCAGGGTTAAGCAATATTATAAGTGGGCCTCCTAGGGTAAATTTATATGGATTCAAGAATCACAACTGTAAGAAAACAAAATACCTAATGACACCCTCCTCACAGAGCAGTATTGTTAATTAAAGATAGTAGTTTTAATAACTGGCAGTTTGACGGCAAACTATATCAAGCTTTTCTCATGTAGCTTGTTACATAGGTGAGATCTCACAAGACTGAAAATGACACAAGACTGAAAATTACCAATATCGAGAAGCTTTAATGACCAACAGACTTAAGAACTTAAACGTCAGAAGAAACAGGAAGAGACTGGACTTTCCACGTGGAAGGCAGCACTCCCAGACAGTAAGCATGGTCAAGTGCCATCCCACTGTCTCAACTGGCATTTTTCTCTGACAATAAATATCTGAGTACCTACTGTGTTCTAGATACTTTAATAAGAGCTGGTTAGGGCTACACATTACTAAAACCAGAAGACTTAGTCACCTTAAGCTGCAAGTAGTCTCTACCTAAAGGAACATATAGCTTAGAAGAAAAATCAGATAGAAATTTTAAAAAATGCAAAAGAGTAAGGTACTATGGGGGAAAATAGAGATATCAAGCATTTTCTGCAAGTCTGTAGTTCTTGACCCTTACTGCTCATTTTACTTCATTTTTTTCTCTCTTAATTAAGGAAGCTAGGGCCCAGATGATTAAATAGTTTGCCCTATGATTCCCCAGAGATTCTGATTTAATTAGTCTAGAATTTGGGCATGCGTATTTTTTCTTAACTGCCAAAAGACATTCTAACATGCAGCCATGGTTGAGACCTTCCGAGCTAAACCCAGTCCTAAAATATTCTAAAACATAATCAGATGAAGGGGATAAGAGAGAAGGATTACCCATGTAAGAAGCAGTATGTTCTAATCCCCTGGGGCAAAAGAAGCATAGTCCTGTATAACACAAAGAGCATCTGAGTGTAACCAGAGCATAGGCTAACATTAAAAAAAGATATGGCTGGAAAGGTAAGCAAGACAGAAATATGAAGGAACTTGAAAAATTTAAGAAATCCAGTCCTGTGTAATGACAGGAAAGTTGGTTTTTTATCTATGTAACTCCCTTCTTAATGGTGTTCACTCTTACTTATTGTTTTCTTTTTTCCCCAGTTCTATTGAAATAAAATTATGTATAAGTTTAAGGTACACAGCATGATTTGACTCCCATATATTGTGAAATGGTAACCACAATAAGTTCAATTAACACACAATCTCCTAAACATACAAAAAGAAAAAAAAAGTTTTCTTCTGATGAGTACTCTTAGATCTACCAATTTCCTCTCCACCACACAGCAGTAGAAACTGTACATTACATACCAAGTACTTATTTTCTGATAACTGGAAGTTTGCCCATTTTGACCACAGTCTTCCAATTCCTCTTACCATACTCCACTCTTGTCACTGGTAACCACTAATTTGATCACTATTATGTCTTTTTCCATGAGTTTGGTTTTCTTGTGTGTGTGTTGATTCCACATATGAGTGATATCATTTGTATTTATCTTTGGTGCATTATACGAGTTTTTATATTAAACATCTAGTTCTTCTGAACACTGATGGTTTAGATAATCAAGGTGGCCTTATACATTTGAGTTCAAACACATCCTCCTCTAGATCTGAAGAAGATGAATAGTAATAGGAGTGACACAGCACTATAATGGAATGTATAAAGGGGAAGGAATATGAAGAATAAGACAAGTTGTAAAGTTTAAGCCCATGGAAATTGCAGGTATTGGTGAACTTTAACCAACTGTTGCCATTTGAGAATATGAGCCAATTGTTATTTCATTATTAGATTTAAATGAAGGGGGGAAAACTCAAATTTTAAATGAACTTTTCTAATATTTAAGCATTGGACCCTTACATTATATAAGACCAAAAAAAAGCACATTTCCAGAGAAGTTCCAGGAACTATTTGGAGTTCCAGGAGGTCTTAAAGGATGAGAGGAAAGACAGTAAGGGAAGAAAGACCAATGAGATGGGTGAAGTAATGGCACTATAGGCAGAGAAATAATAGATGAAAATCCACTGACAATGGTGTAGTTGAAGAGATTTTAAAGATACCTACACTATCTAACTTAGAGTTTTGTCTTTGTAATTTGAAATAGATAACAAAGGGATAAAACTACAAAGGACAAGGCACTCTAGCTGAAGAAATGAATGGTGGTAGTTTTTAATTAAGACAGGCGTATGCACTTTTGAGTCAGCAAAACCTTCATTTAAATACCCCCTCCACTTTATAAAAACAGGGCTTGGGGCTTACATTGGGATTTTAATTTGTGTTTGAAACTGGTATAGACACTTGTATTGCCTTTCAATAAAGCAAACTAATCAGCTTTTCTTTGTGAAATATAGATGATAACATCATCAAATTCAGGCTTCTTATGAAGACTGATAATACACAATGTTTAAGCATGATTCATAGCACATTTTAAGCATTTAGCAAATTTTAAACTATTTGCTCTTATCAAAGAAGTTTCC
Organism: Galemys pyrenaicus; assembly: GCA_019455555.1. Classification (NCBI taxonomy): domain Eukaryota; kingdom Metazoa; phylum Chordata; class Mammalia; order Eulipotyphla; family Talpidae; genus Galemys; species Galemys pyrenaicus. The sequence goes on along the minus strand of JAGFMF010011568.1, from coordinate 15,134,879 downwards.
ACAAGGACAAAAACCATCAGACATATTTGAGAGACATTAAGAAGGAATAATTTATATATCTTGAATAATTGAATATGCTGCTTACATGGAAAGGGAAGAAGGATCACTTCCAGATTTCTGGCATAGATAGATAGGAAGGAAGTTTCAGTGAAATAATGAATAGAAGAAAATGATTTTAAAATGGGAAATGATATATTCATTTTTAAATACAACCCTGGAAGATACTAGACAATAAGCAGCTAGATATTTATAGCTAAGAGTGGAATGAGAAAATTCACCTAAATATACATTTTCACAACTCACCAACAAAAAAAAAAGTGGCAATGGAAATGAATTATCTCAAGAAAAACAAAACCATCTTTACTGTCCATAGTCCAAGTACAAGAAACCTTCCTAAAATTCCCACATAGATCCACCCATCTCCAAAGACTACTTGGACAACTCAGGTCATTTGTATTGCCATCATCATTTGAAAATAAGATATGACAGAGTCATTGCATAGTAAGTCCATGCCTTTGAACCCTAGGGTCAGACTTTGTCCCTCAATCAGTCATGACCACATATTATGGAATTGTGCTACCTCTGAAGACTTGAGTTGCAAGCCTTCACTCGACCAATAACTGTATCTGGATCCAGTTCTCAACACTGTTGCTGTTGAGAAAATCTTGAATAATTCCTATAGAATCTAGAATAACTGCAAAAAGAAGAAACAGTGACTGAATATATGAGAACTACTCCCAGGAAATTTGAACATTGCTTGAGACTGAGTCCAAGTATCAGTGTTCTTTTCACCCCAAGGTGGTTCCAATGGGTCCCCCAAATTCAGAATTCTGGCTGAAGGGGACACAGTCCATTGATCCCCTTGTCTCCATCATTAGAGACAAAATTAGAATCTTATCTAAATCATCAATAACTAAAAATTCAAGTCACGTGTTCCCCAAAATAAATTTGAAACAAATTACTAAAAGAAGCAGGGATGGATCCTAGCTAGCACTTCAGAAGACTACTACAATGCAGGCCACACACTTATCTTCAACAAGTACTGCATGCCAACCAAGGGTGCCACTGGAACCACAACACACTTATCTTCATACTCACTGCTAATCTATCTTGATGCAAGTCTTGTCAAGATCTCACCACCCTGTAACAGGAAAGTCACAATTCTTCCATGTGAACCAGTCTAGATGTTATAAGGAACACTATTCTAAGTACAGAAATATATAAATAACCCTTACAAAACAACCCATATAAAACTGAGGTTACCAGAAATTTATTTTCCAATAAAGCAAATTGGAAAAGGGGATCAGTGGACTATGGTGGAGGATTATAGGTGTCTTGTGGGTGGCTGTGGTATGCCAACATATATCCAAAGAATCGTGGTCCTTTATCTCTGAATCATATAGTGTTGTAAAGCAAAGTAATAAATAATGAAATAAATACATAAATAAGTAACATAATGAAATAAATTTAATATAAAAAGCACAATTACTTCATATTTAAGAAAAACATAAAGGATATCAGAAATGCTAGATGAAGCAAGAGGATGAGTCATGCATGAGGGGATATGGAGAATGGAGAAGTCTATGGTGTAACTAGCTTCTGAGTATGTTTTAATGGGATTCAGGCAAGTATACTGTAGACTTATTTAGCAATATTTACCTGCTGTTGTTTCTGGAAAAGAGAAAAGTTACATGTAGGAAGTCATAGTGATGGATGGGTTTAGGTAAGAGATAGGTAACTAATACTAGGATTTTGTATCCTCAAGTCTTAGACCATACAGAGAAAAATTCCCAGACAAGCCTTTAATCTTTGCAATGCAGTATGCTTCAGGAATTTCCACTTATTGTTCCACATGTCACTAAGCTGCCCTCAGGAGTGCAATGAAGCTCAGCTTCCACACATATGTTTTGGTGCAAGTAATGCCACAGATTCTGCATAATTATAAGGAACATCCATCTTTTGTCTGCAACCCAAAATGCTGTGGTTTGAACATCAGGCAACCCTATGGCAACATAAAATTTTCATGGTTTGGGAACAACTATTCTAGGTGATCCCTTGGAATGCAAGGCAAAACATTCTCATATTCCTCCTCACTGGATTAGCTTCTTATATGGCAAGTCATGCATTTTAGGTCTACATTCTGTCTCAGTGTTTGAGTTTTCAAGTTGGAAACAAAGAAACTATTTCCCCCAGGTGGTCATCCAAGTTAGAAAATGAAGTGTATGCTCTAGAGACCAGTTACACTGCTTAGCTTGCAGTTGTTGGTGACATCTTTTAAGGGAATGATATTCTCAACAATTTTAGCTCATCTTTAAAATACATTCTATAGGGAAGTCTTACAGGATGCCCATTAAAGAACACTGTGGTGAATGCCAACTATAATGGCTCAGAGTGAAGGGTTATAATGAAAGCTCACAATTTCTTAAATATTTGATATCTATAAATGGTCTCTTAAAAATATTTGGACATGAAAGATAATGACCTAAAGTCATTTCTTTGAATTGAGCACATCAGTATTTGTATTTATTTACTCTGGGTACAGAACAGACCCCTTCTTAGAATACTTTTTTTTTTAATAAGTAAAAGAAAACACAGAGAATTATTTTTTTTAAAGAAATACATTAGTTCAGGTTCACAGAACTGAAGGAACTATGGGTTTAAGTTGAGATACTAAAGTTGCATATCTCAAACTATATTCAAAGGTGAATTCAAAGCAATTCAACACAACATGTCAGAAAAGGCCTTGGTGAGGGAAACAAATTCAGACATTCATATTGCTGGGCAAGAAATGGGAATACCAGCTGAAAGAGTGGCAGTGCATGTGTGAGTTAGTGGAACTGTGGCAAAACATGCATGATTGCCCTCTTAGGGCATGCCACACCATCCAACAGATTTTTACCACATGGGAATGTGGGTCCCCGTATAGTCATGAATTTCCCCTTTTTCAAGAGAAGCCAGTCATTTAAACTTTCAAATGAATTATTCATACTTGTTAGTGTTGGCTTGAGAAAAATTAACACTTTGGGACAAAGGAAACTTACTTAACCAGATTTATCTGGAATGCTACATTTCAGAAAAGTAAGAAGAATTGGAAGAAATTAATTACTCATTTTTATGTATTTTTTTAACTATCAGTTTCCTTATTACATTTATTTGGAAAACATAATAACTGGTTTAAATTTAATTTCCTTCCTAGACTGGTAGCATGCTACCATAGAACAATGAAAGGATTCAAGAACTAAATTGTTTTTAATTTTTCTAAGAAATATTTGTTGCAAACCTACTCCTATGTGGTAGGCAACATACCTACCACATAAGAAGATAAAGATTAAGACATTGTTTTTGTTTCCAGAACATACAGAGTGGAGATGTACCAAATATTATAATAAAATTGTTAAAGTCTATCACAGAGATATGTGAAAAGTACAAAGGGAGTAAGAGGGAGGAAAACACATCTTCCCAGGAGACTGAAAGGGATTCTCAGAGGAGAGATCTTGTTAAGTAGACCTTTATATCAAGGAGCCCAAATTATTGATGATAATAGGTTATTCTGAAGAACTGGGTTTTTATCCTAGAGAAAACAGAGGGTCATTGCAAAATTTTTAAAGGAGAATTGATAAATTCTTATTTTTAACCACCATTCTGGCTGCAGGGTGGTATTTGGTTTATAGGAGGAGACAGAGTAGAGAATGAAGACCCACAAATGATGATTTTCAATAACTCAGATAGTGAATGAGGGTCACGTGAAGGGTCATACAACAAGGTGACTTGATGTAAAGATATCTGGGACATAGAAATAACATACTTCGACAGAGTGGTGAGGAGGTATTAGTTGAGAACAACTAAGACTCCCTATAAGAAGTAATCTAATATAAAGGTGAGAGCACAGTGTCTGGAGTCAGACTATTACTTCAGTGCAAATTTTAACTCTTCCATTTATTGCTAAGTGACTTTTGGACAAGTTAGGAACCCTCTTTGAGCCTCAACATTATATGTATGTCAAGTACTCTAACAACAGTATTTACCCTTATGCCTGAAAATTACTGTTGTTATTATAATTCTGCTTAAATGGTGGTAGCATTTGGCTTCTTTGTCTCTTTTATAAGACTAAATATTGCACTTGAAGTTCTTTTAGATGATTCTAGGCTAGTATAATGAAGATGTGTGTCTTCAGTTGAGAAGAAGCTTTTATCTGCATGATGATACTTCAAGCTTCTTATGCAGGTAAAATAGCCTAAGATATATTTGAAGTAGAAAACCAGGGCTTGATATCTAATTAATTGATAAAGTGAGAGGCAAGCTCCAGCAGCTCAAAAGAAGAGAGCTCAGAAAGGTAGCAGGAAGAAATCAAAAGGGCGATGACTAAAAGTCAAGAGTTTCAGAAAGAGTATAGTTAACCCCATGTTTATTGCAGCACTACTTACAATAGGTAAGACCTGGAAACAACCTAAATGCCCCAAAACAGATGATTGGATCAAGAAGGTGAGGTACATATACACAATGGAATAGTATTCAGCAATCAAAAAAGATAAACTGCAGTCATTTGTAGAAACATGGATGGAGCTAGAAGGGATTACGCTCAGTGAAATAAGTCAGAAGGCAAAAGAAAAACACCAGATGGCTTCATTTCTAGGAGGAATATGAGGAAACTATATAAGGGACCAAGAAAAGAATACTAACAATTTAAAAAAACAACAACAAAAACAGAAAGACAAGTCAGAAACACTTTGTTTATGGGGAGGCGAGGGAACGGGATGAGGGCAGAAAGAGCACAAGGGACTGAAGTGAAGGTGCATGGGTGAAATGGTGGTAGGAAATACATGGGGACCACAATTTATGTCAAATATATATAAATAAAGAAAAAGAGGAAAAAAGAAAGAAAGAGTATAGTTGATGCAGAAAATTATATAGAGGTATCAAGTACATTGTTAATATCAATAACATTGTTAACAAGCAAACATTTGTATTCAAAGTTGGGAAACTTTAATGAAATGATTTTAAATGGATCCTTGGTATATGACATATAGAAAACACTAAAGTATTAGTTTCTTAATTTCAAATGTATTCTTAAGGAAAGAAGAATAAAAACAACTATGAGATTTAAACAATATAATTTACCATATTTACAGGCCAAAAATGTTGATTTCAACAATTTCATGTGATTAAACTATGATCAGACAGAATTGAAAAGACACTTTAAAGATCAGTAGGGTGAAAATAGTTACTTGTTTCTATTGTGTGTTAAGGAGCTGAGTTAACAACTACAACAAAAAGTTTAAAAAAAAAAAAAAGAGAAAGCTTATTTCAAGAAAATGAGCAATACAACCAAACCAACCAACCAAACAAAAAATTCAAGGAGAACAAAAGAACAAAGGGATTATTGTGGGGGGAGGGAGGCAGAGACTGGGACGAGGGCACAAGAGCACAAGGGACTGAGTGAGGTGATGGTGCACGGGTGAAATGGTGGTGGGAACTCCCTGGGGACTACAAATGATGTCAAATGTAATTAAATAAATCTAATAAATAAAAAAAGTCCATAAGTTTCCCCCCCCCCCAAAAAAAAAAGAGAAGCTGAGTTAATAGGTACTTTGGCCGTGGGAGCTGTATGGTAAAGACACCTGAAGCGGGGGATCCTGTACTTTCTAAATACCTACAACAACACTGCAAGCTAACAACACCTCAGTAAATAAATATCCCTTCTTTCTTCTAACTTTCCTAAAGAAATGGAGCCCATAATGATTGCCAGTATTGCTATAAATAGGAGGTAATGAATGATGTTTAAATGTCTTCCTTACTCTATCTCTACTGCAATTCTTTTCCTTGTCACTTCCCCTTTGAGTTTAAAAACTTCAGGGATGAAAACTAAATACAAAAGTAATTTGAAGGGACTGATACTTGCACCTTTCTAAAGAAATGTCTTCTATTACTAATAACATTAGTTTTATGAAAAAAATCTACTTATTTTGGCAGTGTAGCTTATAAAGTATAAAAGGTTAAGAGTGTTGGCTTTGGAACCAAGCCCTGACCCTACCACTTATCACAGAAATTTAGTTACTTTTCTGTGTCCATTTGCCCATATGGAATATAAAGAAGAGACTGTAGTCTCTCAGGATTTGTTAGTTTAAGAGATGCTAATGTATATAAGAGCTTTAGAATAGTGCCCCTCACAGCAAAAGCTAGCTTATGATATTTCACTTTTTTCTTTTCATAGTGGGTAAGTATGAGAATGTTTGAAAGAATTATTTTAAAAAAATAGGCACTTTTTAGAAAGATTCATCCTTTTATACACCAACAAAAATCTTTAAGATCTTTCTAGTTGTATAGCCCTGTCCAATCACCTGGAGTCTTTCAAGGGAACCAGCAGCCAGATTCATAACTTTCTATATTCAAAGACTGAGTAAACTGTGCGCTGCTCATCAGACTAGCTCATAAGGTCATTGTGCTCCTCCATAACCATACATAACTCCATACATAACTCATAAAAAAACCCTCAAAATTCATATGCAAATAAAAGCCATACAGTTAACTGTCAAAGACTTACCCATAACAGTTATCATTGATGTTGTAGAGCAAGTATCTTTATCATATCCCAAAATGTCCTAATTAATTTGATATTTCAAAGAGAAGCAATTATTTGTTAAAATACATTACTTTTTCACTTTACAATAAATTAAAGGAAAGTAAATGTATCAAATACACTGAAATGATCTGGTGAAAAAGTTAAGTTCATCACTTAAGTTTGACAGTAGGTGATGAATTTATTTTGAACTTAAAATTAAATAAGTAACAACAGGTTAAAATGCCTCAACCTGTTATTTACTTTGCACTTTTTTGAAAGATGACTATGATCTGTCACTAACAAAATGATCATCAAAAATGTAATTCAACCTATTCAAGGAAATGAAATCCTATAAAGAATGATAGTGTCATGGATCTTAAAGTTAAGTCACCAATGCACATGTTCCTAATCAGACTAAAAAAACAAATATACAAACCAGTTTTTCCAGCTACAGAATAATTCAATTAAAAATATGCTTATAATTTAACAGTGTGAATAATAGTTTAAGTGAGGGACGTAGTGAAACTGCAAAGAAATATAAACCTACAGACTCTATGCCAAGGAAAGTGTTTCAAATTCTCAAGACCGAGAAATCAGTTCATTTTCTTGCAACAGGTAGGAACTTATTACATGAATTAGTTAAAAAAAAACACAGCGGACATTTCTGTAAGGAGAACATATACACACGCATACCTACATACATACACACACACTCACAGTTGCTTATGCACACTTGTTAACAGCTTAGTCAAAAGAAACACCTATCTAACTCCAGAATGTCATTTAGAATTTAGCATCTGCTTTGGGAAAGTTAAAATCAAACTTCTTACCAGTTTAAATTTCTTATTGAGAAGTAGATCCAGCACGTAATGTGATACAGAATTAAATCAGCATGCACAGTAAAACATAAGCTCTAAGGACATAAAGGATTCTCTTTGCAAATAATGATCTTGGCAAAAAGCCTCCTTTATGTACAGAAAGCTCTGTTCTTTGCTTATAGCAACTCTCAAGGCTACAACAGGTAATTGTGTACTGCTAATTAGGGTTACAAACGATATGTTCAAGCCAAGAGATATTTTATAGCTCCATTCAGCAAAAGTAGGAAACTGTATCAGCAAGGTCAAACTATTAAAACCACAACAATTACTGACCTTTTGCTCTTATATAGAATAAATTTTAATGTAAATATGTAATGCCATTCAAAAATTGGTTCAGTGATTAATAACTATTTAAAAATTAGCAAAGAAAGGCAATTAGGAAAACTTTCTTCTGCAGAGAGTCAATGTGCTTATTTCTACAAAGTTAATTAAAATCTCCACTTCATCAGCTAAGTTGTTGCTCCTAGGTTACCCTCTTCCAAGAAAGCAAAGCAAAGTGACATCTAGTCTTCATAAAACAGGAAAGTCAAATGCAGTACATTACCTTGTGTTACCTGTTGAACAGCCAACATTAGCCCAGACACGGTGTCTGGAAGCAAGTTTTCTTTCAGATTATAATGTGGTGCCCATTCCAAAATAGGTAGCCGCCTTCTACACCACTGCTTAATATCTTCACAATGAGGGGTATGCATCTTGCTCCACAGCACACTTTTCTTTTTCCTTTTCGCCCCTGTCATTTTTCAGATTCCCTCTTGTAGAAGTAAACTTCTTTAGAAGAAGAAAAAAAAAATGTTGCAGAACACCTCCTTTCAATGCCAGGCTCCAATTCGCCTGTGGTTTGCAATGTCAAAACTATCCAGAAAATAAATCAATGAGGAAAAAGAGAGAGAGAGATATATTAACAGAAACACTTAAATATATACAGCTGGACTATATATCTTGTTATAGTGCAGCAAATTATTCTAGTTAAAAGATATATTAAAACCTGAAATTCTTATCTGAATTGAATGGAGAAATGGTTTCTGTTAATGTGATACTTTTCTGATCTTAGAAAAGTAATGGGTGCGGTGTTAAGTTGATCTAGAGCTCTGACGCCAGTAATTCCCCTTATATTCACTGTAGTCTTATGTTTTTGGCCACAATCCCAATGGCTAATGAGGTAGTTCTGGGCGTGTGTTGGAAGTGGGCTGGGTTATGCTAATGAAACCAGGAAACATTCAGCTAGTTCAATCTCTCCCTACAAGCTATGCAAAACACAAAACTGCCAGAGGGGTCTGTTGAACAAAATGTATTCAGGGAATCTAGCCTTACTTCTTTGGGAAGTATGTATTTTCAACTATCAAACAACTGACTGTCAATTCAAAATTCAGTAACATCAGAGGGCATTGCTAAATATTATCTTTCTCATTCCCTGGTAAATGAGATTTTCATTCATACAGAAACGTTCAGACAGTTACTGCCCAGACTGGGAACAGAATAGTCAGTTCTCATAAACAAACTGAAATTTCATCGCATGGGCTAAGAAAATAAGCATCACAATGAACAAATACTTGTGGCTACAGTTCTTCCTTGTCTGAAATTGTTCATTCAGTTTTCTCTATTTCTACGTCATACAATGCACACACTCATGCTGTTGTAACTGAAATTTCTTTAGGAATAATGCATATCTCAAACTGCGACTTGATGCGTTCCTAACTTTTTTGTGGTGCTGCCCTCTCTTCATATGACTTTCAGGGGGTTCTCACTTTTTAAAAGAGTGTTGCCTTTTACAATAGAATGACAAGTTGTCAAAGATTTTTATTTTAAGATAGTTTCTCCCAGCCCCCAAAAGAAAAAGCTTGTATTTATGAGTTGGGCCATTGGAATTAAACCAAAAAGTCAAATATATTAACTAAAATTGTGAAGCCAAGAAAAAGAATACCATGTATATAGTTTGCTGCAGTTCTTTAAATGCCTATTTGTTCAGAGAGCAGGAATCTGATTTCTGGAAGCTTTAGAATAACAAAGTACTTGGATCACTTGGATACTTCCAAGGGCTCCTGTTGCACTTTTGCCCCATTGTTTTTAAGTTAAGGTGAAGAGCCATTCACTCAACCCTCATAAGATGAAAAGCATTGACTTATTGTCTGTCAAAAAATAGCTATTTCTTTTCAAACCAAATAAATCTAAGTGTGTAGTGGCAAGGTATGCATACTTTATTCATATATACAAATAGAAGTTGCTTTGTATTTTTTAATTGTTTATATTATGTTAAAATGTAACTATGCAATAAAGTATGTAATAGTTCATATTTGGTGCCCATTAGAAACTGAACTGTAACTTTTAAACCTATTCCCTTGATATGAGAGCTAGATTCACAGGATAAGCAAGTCAGCTTTTAGCAAAAACACTAGATAGCTTGTCCTTCAGAAATGTGATCTTTAACTTTGTCTTATATAGTCCATTCAATATATAAACAAAGAAATGCAGCAGCTGTGGGTGTGTATGAAATTACACAAATAATCGCTGTTTATTGGTGATTTCAGTAATGTTTGCAATTATTTTTCTTATTTTGTCAGATTCGATTCAAATGTATGACCCAGATATGCTCTGGAAAGGTACTTTTGTGTTATTTTGATTATGTAAGTAGTACATGCTCAGAATATATGTATATGTATCTAAATCTGTTTTGACAAAATAAGAAAAATAATTGAAAATTATTGAAATCAACAGTCAATAGCTATTATTTGTGTAGTTTCAATTAGTAGCTAAAAAGCTGCCAAATATTAATACAAAATTCACATGAACATGATTTTTAGATGAAGAGAATATTAAAGTACCTAAACCCATTAGTGTCAGCAAATGTCCTAAAATATCCTAAAACAGGGATGAGGATAATTCACTTGATGAACTAGTTCTCTAGTTGTTCAATAAATTAAATTTTGCTAAACAACATTTTTAAAGCATCAACATGGAATTCTGATTCTAGATGTTTTCCAATTCCATGTGCATACACATTATTTTAAACATTCCAAAAATGACTTCAGATCTCAGTAACATCCCTACTATGACCAGCAATACCAAAAATCACTTATGAAATTTATTCACACATATAGGATTCTCAAAGGATTTGATCAAGCCCATAAAACTCAAGAAGATTAAACATATTTATTTAAAAGTTCCAGTAACTGGGCCTCCCTGGTGGCGCAGTGGGTTAAGCAACACACTATGAAGCAAACCGCAACCACTGCAGCACGAGTTCAATCCCTGCTGCCGGCCAGGGAGGGGACCCACATGGTGCAGCAGACCTCTCCTGCTGTGCCC
>JAGFMF010011568.1:15099922-15124113 GCA_019455555.1 Galemys pyrenaicus | reverse complement strand
GTTGATCTGCCTGTTCTGCTCCACGCTCTGTCTGTGGTGAATCCTCTCACCTCCCCACACCTCTGGCCTGTACCCCAGTGCTTGTATGCATAAATCAATAAATCTTTAAAAAAAAAAAAAGTTCCAGTAACTAAAGTTAGCTTAAAATTCAGTACTACATGTCATCTTAAAAGAAGCATTTCTCCCCAAATATACAGGCAGCATCTATGCAACTAAAGAGATGAACCTATCCACCTTCCACAGTGACCAACAGAAACCGTCCCAAAATATCACTTTGATCACATCAATGACATGTGTAAACTTCCAGTGATCGCCAGTATAAAACTTAAACTTAGCTCAACCCTTCCATACTTCTTTACCCCCTCAGACTAATTTCCTATCAACTGTTTAATTCAGCAAGTATTTATTAAACAACTGCAACTTGCTAGACTCTGTGTGAATGCTGCAGAGGGAGAGGATTTTCTCTTTTTTCTAGAAGTTATTATTTACATTTACTGAAAGAAATAGAAAAATGTACACCTAACTCAAAGCAGAATGGGATAAACCAATAATGAAATCATACAAAAAAGTATCCTGGGAACTCGGAGGAGGGAGAGCTTCCTTCCCATCGAGGAGAAAACAACTTCTCTTTCTGTTTATACCCTCTGTTGCAGCAAAGATTTATATTCACTATCAACTACACATCATTTTGACTCTTCAGTATATAGAGACTGAACTGCTTTTTCTACCTCCATAAACTTTTCCCTCATCTAAATGTTTACTCAATACTTACCTTTCCCTTGAAACTTTCATTATCTCCCCACAGTTTTTTTTTTTTCTTATTTTGCACCCAACATGCCGGTAATTCTTAGGTTGTTCATGAGTGATGAGTGGATAGCTGTAGTTTTCACTGAGTCTTGGTTTTCTTCCTTGAAATCTATTTCATGTGATTGTATCCAGTCTGGATCATGAGATTGTAATATCCTTGTGAATGGGGATTATTCACATAACTTAATTTGCTCTTTCATTAGGATTTAATATAAGATTTGCAGATGTAAGACCCAATCAATAAATAGCAATATGAATATCCATATTCCTGATATTACCCAAGAACCACTTAATCTATCTCAGTCGGTGTCTAGGCTTTGTTGTTAAAGAAAAGCAGGTGAGGAGAAAAAGAGTGAGAAATAGTAGAGGGAAAAACAAGGAGATATATTACCTTTACTTTCTCAGGTCTCCCTGTTCCTTCACAATCTAAGGAAAGTTCTATCCGTTCCAACATGATTTCCTTTCTTCCATTATAAACACTGGATAATGAAAGAAAAGACAATCTCATAGACTCTGAGGAATTGAGAGAGGAAATGGGAGAATGATAAATAGAGGAGAAGGAGAAGAAATAAAACAGATAGAAAGCTTCATAAGGGGTCTCCCTGGTGGCGCAGTGGGTTAAGCGACGGACTATGAAGCAAACCACAGCCTCTTCACCACAAGTTCGATCCTGCCCCACCGACAAGGATGGTGACCCACCTGGCGCAGCAGACCTCTCCTGCCTCACCCGCTGCTCCCCTCAGCAGTGTGTTTCGGTTAATCTGCCTATTCTGTTCCCAGCTCTGTCTCTGGTGAATCCTCTCACCCCCCCCCCCCCCACCTCTGGCCTGTCCCCAAGTTCTTGTATGCATAAATAAATAAATAAGTCTTAAAAGGAAAAAAAGAGAGCCTNCCCCCCCCCCCCCCCCCACCTCTGGCCTGTCCCCAAGTTCTTGTATGCATAAATAAATAAATAAGTCTTAAAAGGAAAAAAAGAGAGCCTCATGAACTGAGGTTTCAGAGAGAGTTTTAGGGGGTTAGCATGTGAGAGTCTCTGAAGTATTTATGAAGAATGAGGTATTTGAACAGGCTTAAATAAGGAAAGAGCCTTCAGAATTACTGTGCAGACTGTAATTAGATCACATTTAATGGTTTTTGAGAGGCACTAATAAAATTTCAAAGTCCTCTCACATTACTTTTGATGGTAGCTTTATGCTTCTTTGAATGTAATCTATGAGGAAACTAGGACCCTAATTTTATTCCCATCAAAATTTTATTGATTGACCATTTGTTTATACATACACTTTCAGGAGTACAAGTTCATACCTCAACATACTCATACTTCACTTGCCTTCTACCAAAGCTCCAATACAAATATACTATCACCTTACCCTCTACACTCCGCTTCCTCCATCTGCAACTACTCTTGCCTTTGCTGGCAACACCATAGTTTTCTAAAGTATAAGCATTATTTTTGTTGTGTTCTTCCAATTTGTTTTCTTTGGTTATTTATATTCCACAAATGATAGGAAAATGATGGCAATGGCCTTTCACTTTATAATTTATTCACATAGCATAATAACCATAAAATCCATCCATGTTGTCCCCAAATGCACTATCTCATCTTTTTTAATAGTCAAATAGTATTCCATTGAGTATAAATATTATGATTTAAGACACTGATTTATATCAAGGTTATACTGGAAATGAACCTCTGAGGTCATCAACTCCAAATGGGGATATAGCCACACAAGTGAGCAACTTTTAATGTCTTACACAAGGAACAGTACCTTTTCCTTATTTACTCATAATTTCATATAGGCTGGCATTGGCCTGAATCTAACCTCTGTTTTAATTCTTCCAACTACTGAAATTAACAGATTTAGTAGCCCATTCAGTTATTCTAATTGCTGGAATTTGAACCAAGATTTGAACCAAGATTTTTCTACTCTTTAGTTTTTATTTTAATCTCTGTGACACATAATAACCCTTAGCTTTAGTTCCAGGACCAATTCAGGGTTTTTTTTAACAGTGCTGTTCATTTCTGAAATACTGTTACAGCTAAATACACATATATAAGTCAATTATAATCTTAAATAGTGAAGTTAATGTTTTAATCATGAAAGATCAACCAGTATAATAGAGCAAGTGAAATCTTATGTTCCTGATGATGATTGATAATGCGATTTATTTTGTTTTCTTTGGATTGAAAAGTAATTTGTCTCTTTATCATTTTTTCTTTTTTCTGCCATTATTTTATATTTGTGACTTATTTTGACCCATAATAAGGACTGAAAGAAGATGGATTTAACAAAGTAAAAAACATGCTTAGTGAAAAGAATCACTTGTACATTCAAATCCATGTTTTACAATGAATCAGTGTTTTCAAAGACATGGGTTGAAAAAGAGTGGGTGAGAGAGGAAGTAGTAAAAAATAGCAATTCATTGAGGATTAGTAAAAGCCTTTTCTCATTTCTAAGTAAAATAAACTGTGTTTGGAGACATTTCATGACTTAAGATGCCAATAAAGGTAACTGTCCAGCACAGTTCTAGAAATTTATCTCCCTAAACACTACATCAGAAGATCTGAAATTACTGGTTTAGCTGTCCTATTTCTAGGAACATTGACTCCCATGCTGAAGGAAATATCTATAAATTGGAAGATTACTATTGAGCTTTTCTTATATATTGTCATTTTGCCCCTACACATCCTAAGTTCTTTCAGTTATTCACCAGGTTAATGGAACACATGTTTAACTTACCAGAATGTATCTGTAAGTGATGGCATACCACTTAACATTTAGTATAAGGCCCTAACAACTGTACACTTTCATTTTCCTTTGTCATACACTTATGTCTTACAAATACATTAATGTTTTTAGTTTTAAAGTTACTTATTTTGGGGCCTTCCTGGTGGTACACGGGGTTGAGCACCACATGTGGGGCTTCCAGAGCCACTGTAGTGTGGAGTTGGGCCAGAGAGGGGTCCCAGAGGGGAGAAGCAGACCTCTCCTGTCTCACCCACTGCTCCCCACAGCAGTGTATTTCAGTCGATCTTCCTGTTCTGCTCCCCACTCTGTCTCTGGTGAATCCTCTCACTCCCCCAAACTCCACACCTCTGGCCTGTACCCCAGCCCCCCTATCCATAAAGAAGTTTAAAAATCTTATTTTTAAAAAAGTTGCTTAGACATATATTTTTAAACATATATTTTTAGACATATATTTTTATTTAAACATATATTTTTAGACATATATTTTTATTTAAACATATATTTTTAGACATATATTTTTAAAGCTTTTATATTTACTCACAGTTATTCCACTGCTCTCTGTTTTTTCTTGAATATTACAGATTTCCAACTCGTATTATTCTGAAGCACTTTCTTTAACAATGCTTCTATAGCAGGATTGTTATTTTCATCACATTTAGAAAACTTTTGAAAGTTATCTATTCAAAATTTTTTTCAATCCTACATCATTTGGAAGTTCCAAATAAACACAAAAAAAATTTGACAGAAGTCTTGTTATTGGTATTGTTGCTATCATCGTTGTTTTCCTTTTGTTTGTTTTAGTATTTTTAAGATGTTGCAATTTTCAAGGAGAAATGTATTTTCATCCTTATTGTTTCTCTGTACAAGTTTTATCTTTTTTCCCCTAGAGATTTAATTTTTTAATCTTTGTCATTGGTTTAATCAATTTCATTACAATGTGCCTTGGCATTTCTCCCAAAATATTTTGTTAGTGTGAGTATGTGAGTGTGTGTGTGTGTGTGTGTGTATTGTATAGGTTGAACTTCTTAGATTTATGTTTTCACCATATTTGGAAAACTTTTGAGAGTTACTTATTCAAATAGTTTTTCAATCCTACATCATTTGGGGATTCCAAATAAATACATATTAGGCTACTTGACATAACAGTTTGCAGATGTTGTATGTGTGTGTATACATATTATATATACATATGTTATTTATACATCTATAGATATATTAGACTTTTTCATTTGGGTAGTTTCAATGGCCATTTCTTCAAGTTCATTAATATTATATTCTGCAATGTGTAATCAACTGCTAATTCCACCCAGTATATTTTTCATCTCTGAGATTAAAAATAAGACTTAAAAGAACTATAGGTGGGACTCTAGCAACATTTATTGCCCCTATTGAGGCAAAACCTAAGTTGATACCTGACGCTCTTATCACAAGATTTTTACTCCAAATGATGGACACATGACTATTCCTGATGCTGAATCCTTATGATGGCTCCTCCAAATCATTTCCCTCATATCTGTCGATTCTTCACACTTAGGTGTTGATCTTCGCTTAGTTGAATATGCTGCTTCTGCAGATTCCTGGGTTACTCTCTCAGTGGAGCACTTTTCTCTGCCACTTGAAATCTAGCTGCGTTGGCCTCATCAAATTCCCAACTCTTTGTTTTCAATTTGGGGAGATTATCAGTCTCCACCTGGGTTCTCAACTCCCACATTCTGCTGCATCATGGCCTTGGGACCTCCTAGCAGTAAACTGGAGCAATTATTAGGCTTAGTTCATTTGTTTCCAACCTCCCTCAGATTATTGTTCTTTGTTGCCTGGTGTCCAAAATCTTGGCAGTATTGTTCCTTATAGTTTGTCAGATTCTTATTTGTTTCAGGCAGGATGGTAAATCTAGTCTTTGCTATTCCATCTGGCTGGAAATGAAAGTTATTCACCATATAATATGACTTTCAAACAATCCATCATTATGATCACTTTTCTCATGATTTGCTATAGCTTGCCAATTTTCCTTTTAGAATGTGATACCAAAATTTAACAGTGCCTAGCTGTATTCTGACTTTTTGAAAAGTATAAACAACACCATACAATTAAATTCTAACTTTTTCCAAATCCATCTGTTAAGTGATACATTCTCCATCCTTTAATATGTAGGGGATTTTTATAAAAACCTAGCACCAAGTTTTATACTAAACTTTACCTGATGTGTTGAATTTCATCGAGTAATTCATTGTATAAAAATTTCTAATAATTATATTCGCCCGTTCACTATATTAGCTATTCATGCAGACATTGCCTGAATTAATCAAATCAGGCTGCCATAGCAAAATATCATAGACTGGGTAGCTTACCAACAGAAATTTACTTCTCACAGTTCTGGAGGCTGGGAGGTCTTACATACAGTTGTTGGACAACTTGGTTCCTGGGAAACTAGACTTGAATGTGGCCAGATTCTCACTGAGTCCTCACATAGCAGAGAGAGATAAGAAGAAGCAAACTCTCTGATATGTTGCTGGCACATCCTCTCGTTATGGTCTTATCTTCATGAGTTGATCTTAACATTATTATTTCCTAATAGACTCACCTCCATATGTTATCATATGGGGGACTAGGGCTTTCACATATGAATTGGGAGGGACATAAACCAGTCCTTAGCATTAGCAAAAATTGACTAAGTATGTTATATAAGTCTTTATTCAAATCAATAAATATGCAAAACCAGACACAATTACTAGACCCTGTATTTTAGATTGAAATCTATTCTTTTAGTAATTACTTGATAGTAGTTGGCCAAAAATAATTGGTTTTCATTTTTTTCAAAAAGGTGTCTTAAGAATCCACTTCAGGGCCTCCCTGGTGGTGCAGTGGGTTAAGCAACACACTATGAAGCAGACTGCAGCCACTGCAGCACAACTTGGATCCCTGCCACCAGCCAGGGAGAGACCCACATGGCGCAGCAGACCTCTCCTGCTGTGCCTGCTGCTCCTCTCAGCAGTGTGTTTTGGTCAGTCTGCCTGTTCTGCTCCCTACTGTCTCTGGTGGATCCTCTCACTGCTCACACCTCTGGCCTGTACCCCAGCTCTTGTATGCATAAATAAATAAATCTTTAAAAAAAATCCACTTCAAACATTACTGAAGACAAGTATACCATGTATTTGGAAGTCATGTAATTTTTCAATTTAGTACTTCTATTGAGAGAAATATGGAGTTTAGATTATCCCTGAGTATACAGTTCTCATCTGAAAGGGATTATAATATCAGAGGGAAAAGATGGACTATTGGAACTGTTGTGTTACTCAGAAGAAAAATGACTAAAACATTCCATTCAGCATATATTGCTGCTTCTGAATAAGCCAAAAGAGCAAATTTCCTTAACATTATAAATAATGTTTGATTACTGAAATTAACTTGTAATGGTGATTCAATGGGAGTGTTGTTCTTATAGTATTAACCTTATTAAATCTAGAGTCTTAAAGTTGGAATAGTACTTGGGGGTGACCCCTAATAAAGAGGACTCAAACACTGTGAAAATCACTTTTATAGAATTCCTGAGAGATGGTCATTCAGTTTTATATGCATGAAATATGGGGCTTTTCTAAGCTCCTGGACTTCATCTCACTTGCAACAAGAAATGTTTTTACCAAAAGATAATTATTGTGTACATGAAATATTTCTAAGCTTTCAAAATATAACCAAACTGACCTCATATAACATATTTGTATGAAAATCTCAAAAATTAAACCCAAGTTTCTACTCATTTCAATTTTTTTTAATTTCCAAGGTCAACTTTTATGGCTTTTTATAGTTTGTATTGAAGACCATTAGCACAAAATGCAGAATACTTACACTTAGAAAAGTATTCAGAAGCTATTTAATTTTCACAATATTTTTCCGGCCATTAAATAGCCTAAGAGCTATTATAAAATCAAAAATTGAGTGAAGATAGAATTTTTTTTAGAAAAGACATTTCATAATCACACTGTTGATTAAAATTTTGTGCAGTTTGCTAACAGGTTTTTACTATGAGAAGTTTGTCTTTACATAGTTGAGACATTACTATGCAAGTCACACAGTTGTGACTTCACTGAGCACTATACCATAATAAACCTTTGACATATGTATCATTAAAAACTTTTAGAAAACACCTTTTTTAAAAAAGACTACAATATTCCTTCAAAAAGATATCATATTTTACATGCACAGTTCTCTAGTAGACACTTTGGTCTTCTAGGTTTTGTTTTATTACATATAACACTGGGATACATATCTTTGGACATAAATTTGAGAACAGATTTCTGATTATTTTTGTAGAACTATAATTATTAGGGTCTAACTGGCAATGGAGCATTACTAATAATGTCAGTTTTACTGGTGGTTATTGTTCCTATGCTTTTATGGGCTTTTATGGGTTAACATCTGACACCAGCTCAGATCTAAAATAAATTCATCTTTTACGTGATCTTCAATTTATGACATGTTGACTTCCTTAATGCTTAATGATGTCTAGTATTCTGAATCAATTGACTTTCCAATAAAAATTTAGAGCACTCTTGTTTATAATTTCCAGAGACCTTGAAGCCATGGAACATACTTTCTTTTGGAGCTAGATTTTACTTGTTGGTTTATATATTCCATATCTGACAACACAATTCAAAATGGGCTAACCCTAATGTCTTATTACCAAAAAGCACATAGTGATATTCAGAAATTCTTACTGCTAAAGCTTATTTGTCTCTAAGAAGTCAAATTGGCTGGCTAAGTATAAGTCAGTGGAGTCAAAGAGAAAAAGAAACAAGGGAGGTTTATCATTTATTGGGAGATGTAGACACATATTCAAACTGGTTTAGCTTTCTAAAAATTCAAATATGTAAGAGGACTTTCTAGAATTTCCATAAATAACTTCTGTCACTTCAAAAAGTAATGTAAAGGAAAAAGAGTCAGAGTTCTCATTCTACCCATCAATTAGTGTCAGAACTAAAATTTACACCAGCAGTTTCAAAGTTGATACTGCATGATTGCAATGATATTTTGTATCATACTTACCGTATTATTGGCAGTAAAAATATATACACTAGAGCACATAAACCAGTTCCCAAGGAACTTTGATTTTTATTTATGTCAAAAGGAGAACAAAAATTATAAAATATATTGAAGTACTATACTGTGGAGCCAGAAAACCCAGCAGCCCATTGGCAAGCAAAGCTGAAATTCCATGCCAACTTTTCAAGGTCTTTAAGGGGAGGATTTAGATAAGAGAGTATCAAGGACAATGTCTGGGATATGGGAAAGGCACTGATAAATGTTAGTTGTTCTCTGTGTAACTTTTTTTCACTAGTTGTTCAGATGATTTAAATAATGTGTATTCTATAACAGTTTTGAATTAGTTTTTGATATGCAGTACTACATTAAAAGAATAGAGGAAGAACACCACACGCGTTTTACTTCTGATCATTATTCAGTAGAGTGGAATGTCTTCTTCCTGAGAAGCCCCGGCTTATAATTTTTGCAATGGGACTTAGTTAACCCCCAAATTTGAATAACAACCTAAATTATTTTCCATTTGTCTTGCTTGAGCCCAAAATTATGATTTGGAATACAGCATTGTTTACCCTCAAACATGTTCCTGTGTTCCCATCTAGTTAGAGAGCTGCATGTCAACTCCATTCTCTCCACTCAAACTCTGGCTTTTGTCATGTCCTCAGGGTGATCTTAAAATGCCTAAATTCTTGACTATATTTTATTTTTTGATATTTATCCTCTATATTTTGAACATGATCAACAAAAAGTACATCTACACCCTGTTTTAATAAAAATTAATTCATTCTTCAGTTAAATTACTGAAATGTGGAAGTGAAAAGAATTTTAAAGCAGTAGATCCATCTTCAGCAAGTGTTTGCAGACCTATTAGTGATAACTGCCATGGGCATTGCTGGCACCCACCCAATACAAACTTATCATTGTTCTAGGAGTTTTTGATCTAAGACAATTCTTTTATGAGAACTAGCAAATATTTTTATTACTATTTTATCTATAAATCACTTTTAACAAAATTACTGTGGGTGTCCATCCCATATATAAAAACAAGGTTTTATTGTATGTAGAAACTTAAAACTAGTGCACAGTGGGAAGTGAAGAATATAGTTAGTAGTGTGTTGTCTTTATGCCAATTAATTATTTTAACTATTTATAGAGAAGGAGTTATTTATAATGCACAATCTACTAATCTGTACTGAAAAGGAAATCTTCAACTAATTACATAGATACTCCCAAAGTCTCCAATACTGTGAACATTTTTATTATATGAAGCCACTATTTTAATGGTTTGCTTTAAAAGTTATTCAGGATGAACAGAAAACATCTAATAGAGCTCCAGGGATTACTTATCTTCAAGGAAATCCCAAGTATTATATATTTAGGAGAATTAACACAATCAATATTGTAAGTGTAAAAAATCAATGGCAAAAGATATATAGAGGTCAAAGTCTAACTTGACCTTCTTCAGTCGATGTCTAAATATAAGGAAAGGGGAGATTGTAGATTGACTATATGCTCTAATCAACATCTTGAGTAGATAAAACTCAAACAAGTGAATTCAGTAAAAGTTACTATATCACATTTATAATAAAACAATTTTTGAACCTGATTACTTAACTCAGGTATAGAATAAGAAAAGTAACTTCATATCCCACATCTGTTCTCATGGACCAGCAGTCACTGCCAAATAACAGCCAGTTAAAAGTTGAGACTTTATCAGCTTATCCATAAATCCAGAAAAATAAATAATACCATCACAAGAATATGAGCTTTATATCAGTCAGTTCCAAGATAATCATCATGTAAGGAAACTAAGATGGAGAGAATGGAATATAATTCCTTTCCTGTTCATTTTAAATTCTTTTGAGAATCCTCTTCTTTTTGTTGATATAATTTGATTGGAAACTAAAAGGAATAAATAGATGCAAGAGTACAGTGCTACAAAATATAGCAAAAAATGGGGGGGAGGGGAGTTGGTCAAAGAATATTAAAGAGGAATGGTTTTAAGGACTAGGTATATGGTGAAGCCAGTATTGCAATGAAGATAGAGACTGAGAATCTCAGAATGTACCATAAGAAGGTGATGATTCAACCACAGGGAATAATACAGAAAGACAAAAATAAGGGATTAGAGATAGAACCTTTCAAAAACAGAGGAAAAAAGCAAGATGAGGACTTAGAAAAGTATGGAATTGAATTTTTTGTAAGTTTTTGAATGGGTTTAGAATGAAGTTTTGTTACAATAGTGTGTGTAGAAGCAAAATTCCAGTTGTTTGACGAGTAACGAGTAATAAGAAAATAGAGGCCACTATTTCAAGTGGCCTATAAACCAGTAGGATACAAAGGAAGCTTGAAGTTTTTGTGTTTTTTTAATTTTTATCCTTATTGAGACAATACTGTATATGTGTTGGAGGTTTAGGTTCACACCTCTACAGATGTAAGTTATCAAAACATATGTACCACCAAAGCACCAATATCCATCCTTCTACCAGATTCCAGAGCCCCCTTCCATATTTGCTGCCAAATCCCAACCCATTCTTTTTGGTAACCCTAATTCTATAGTCAGATTTCTAGGGTTTATTTTGGTTTGATTTTATCTGTTCCTTTTCTTTGCTTTTTATATTCCACATATGATGGAATTATCCAGTATTTTTGTTTTTCTTCTGATTTATTTCACTTAAGCATAATCACCTCAGCTTCCATCATATCTTGCCACAAGTGACTAGCTTCAGGATTTTTACAGGAGAACTATCTAATTAAATTTATACATGGTAGAAAGAAGAATGAAAATGAGACAAATATGATAACAAATGGTACAAAGTCTGAAAAAAGCAGGAAACAAAAGGATCATTGGAGCATCCTTCCAGAGTACTAATACATATTCCTTAGAGAGGAATGGAGGGCGACAGAAGGATTGAATTCAAGAGAAAGGGGAAAAAAAGAACTTTGTAAAAATTACCTCAATTAGACAAGGACAGACTGGGGACACCTGGTAGGGGGGGAAGGGGAGGGTTGAGAGAAGATGGGAGCACGAGGGACTGAGGTGATGGTGCACTGGTGAGATGGTGATGGGGGAATACATGGGGATTACAATTGATGGCAAGTATATGTAAATTTTAAAATATTTTATATTAATAAAAAAAATTTTTTAAAAAGAATAAAAAAAATTACCTCAATTAACTGGAATAACAGGTAAAGTAATGTTGCCAGTTAATAGTCAATTAAAATACAGAACACCTAGTTGAACTTCAGAAAAATAGGGAATAATTTCAATTTTATTAGTACAGGTTTCTTCCATGCAAATTTGTTTTCTATCAAAAATTCAGATTTTTGCATGGGACCACACTTAAGCTAAAAAGTCATTTTTCTGAAACAAACTTAAATAGACATCTGTGTTTTATCTAGAAAGTTTAACTTAAGGTTACCTGCTATGGGATAAAAAAGAGTAGTAGCCTTATTAAACAGATATAAAGCCTTTCCACAAATATGAGTTCCCAAGAATACCCTTTAAAAGTAATGGAAAGAAAACCATATTTGGTTTATGTAAAGTCCATTTCACTGTCTTCTAGCCCTTTTGTTTTGATACAGAGAATTGACTGGGAAACATTACAAAGCTCAGGTTTTGTCCCACTCCAAGGTTTTTTGCAACTACGTTTGTAACAAAGGGGTTACATAACTACAGTCAGAGAGGATTTGAATTCCAGTCCTGCCATTCCTGATTGTAAACTTTAGCAAGTTTAGTTTGCATAAGTATCAAGTATTTTTCCTATAGTACTAAGCATAAAGGCCACCACAGAGCAAGCGGTTGTCAAACATTAGCCACTGGTGTGGTGCATGGTATTACAGTAACAGCAACGGTAGCAGTAAGTAATTTGATTGATTCTAAGCAAGTGTAAATTTTATATAGTAGATAGCATTGTAAGAACTATTTGTAATAATACTGACAGTATCAGTTCGATTTCAGGCTGGCCAGTTCACATTTAGACTAGAAACAGTATATTTATAACAAAAATGATAGGACTTCCCGTGTGACTTTTACGTGGTTCATTGACGACTGTCCCACACTAACTCAGTGAAGCAATAGTGTCACCTAGTGGTTGTCAAGTCAATAACTAACAATTTAGAACACCTGGAGAAAGGTTGCTCGGACTAGTACCTACAAAAAACTTATTTGAATCTCTATCTGTGGTGATTATTGATGGCAGTTATTATTTTCTATACTATAGTACATCAACTTCTCACAATACTAATGCATGTGCTCCCTACCTGAGGTATCTGCTATCTGTGTTTTACTTACCTTCACCTGAAGGTCTAGATCCTTTGTTAAAGAAACAACTTCCCACTGCCAACGATTTTTAATTTTGAAATGACTCAGACGGATTTTGGACTTTTCACAGCTTCTCCTAACTCTATTATTCCCTGAAAACCTTGGCATCAGGGGAGGGGGATTAGGAGAGTTGGAAATTTGAAGCTTGAGGCTTACTCAGTTACCAGCTTCAAATGTTTTCCTTCTCTTTAGGTTTCTGTTTTCTTTCTCATACAACCTATGCTTTTCTTTGGGAAAACAAAAAAACTTATTTTCCCAAAACTCAAATTGAGATATAAATATTTGATTACAAAATTTGATTTTGTTTCTGTATTAACTGGCAACCAGTGTCTACTCCAGATATATTCTATAGCTTCTCTCCTGAGGGTCTTTTAAAGAGATAAGAGATTTATAGCTCATAGGGTTATGTAAGTAAGTAAAATTTTCAAAAAGTAATGAATAGTGCAGTTTTGTTCACTTTCAGAAATGTCCAGAGAAATTAAGATTTCTAAGCAACCTTTGGGAAAACTTTTACTCTGACCCCATTTAATCTATTTCCTACATGAGCCAATTATAGAAGTCCCAAACCAGAGTCCCACGCCCAGTAGTCAGCAGATGGTTAAATTAAATAAACTGGTATTAGAACTGATAATACATCAACACAGACATGACTCAAAAGTTATTAATCAATGACTGTCAGATATGTTTCCTGAGTCTATGAGAAATACACACACACATACACAAACACACACATCAGTGAGGAATCAATCCTTTTAAAGAACTGGCCTTCTTTTAGATATTTTTTTTAATCCCCACACGATGATTCTCAATTACCAAAATACTTCTGTGGCTCTCAGCCTTTTCACAGTCCTTTCCTCCACAGTCTCTCTTTTACCTGAAATCTTTCAGAAATATTTCATGACTGTCACTGTTTCACTGTGTTCCTTGGCTGTTGGGAATTTTGACTCTCCTTTTCCCCTGATAGGAAAGGGTGAAGTTGTGCACATGCCTGATCTATTAGAAAGTGTGAGGTCCTAAACACGACTGAGACTGTGTCTCCTGGAATGTTTCTTTCCATCTTCTCTAGTTCTCCTCCTGTTGCTTATTTTTAGTGCTTAGGGATCAAGTCTTCCATGACTTGATGGAAAGTCTGGACAAAATTCTACCCTGCAGAAATGCCAGGCAAAGCAATGGAGTCAGAGCCAGGCCTCTGAGGCCTCTAACTGCTATTCACTGGGAAGCTGCTCAATAACTCCGCTTTGTCTGCTTGCGGGCATCAAAGACGCAATGAAGAGCAAAGCTAGTTCTGAAGAGGAGATACCACACAATTCAGTTGAACTCTCTTATGTGATGAGTTCAGTGAGGAAAGGAATGACATGCTTTTCCTTAAATTGACTGCTTATCTGAGTACATCAAATAAAATTAAGTAGCAACACAATGACTGGCCGGAATATATCTTTTGATTGAATGAAAGTATTGTTTCCAGTCACAATCATTTCCCATCTGAAAAAAAAAAAAATAGGGTTCTCATCTATGTTTGACTGCTTTTCTTTTTTTTTTTTTTAGACACATCGGACACTTTAAAAACTTAGCCTCTTAATGCCATCATTAGAATTGAGAAAGGGCTGGGTATATTATGCAGAAGAAAAGAAAGAAAAAAATTTTGTGCGATGTATGGCCAAACTAATTGAGGCTTTGAGATGGAGGGGATCACTCTGAAAAATAATGGGTTTAACACTTTGAGTAAAATTGCAAAGGAAAGGTTAGTGATATGAACAACAGAGTTTGTTAAAAACAATTAAGTTCATATAAATCCATTTATAAAAAAAATCCATTTATATAAACAAAATGTATTCTTGACTTCCATTCCACACCGAGAAATAGTCACTCTTTGAAGAGCAAGAAAAAAAGATACTAAAACTTTCAGAGAATTAAGAATTAAACTAGTTGAAAAGAAAGTTAGATATAAATGAATTCCAGACTCACAGCAAGCAAGTCTTAAACCCATTCTTCTTTTTCCAGTCTTCTACATCTGCCATCTGATCTATTTAGAATAAGCAGATGTTTCTGAAAACTTGAATTTAGAACATCATCCTTAAGGGTTTTGGAGAAGAGAAGAGATAAAAGGGAGAGGGAAGGAGAGTGACATGGCTGGAAGGCAATAAATACATTTAAGTTTATAAAGAATAGTGCTGTGTGTAACAACAAGGAAATTAAAAAGATAAGGAACTCTGGGTCTCTGAAAGACTCAATGGGCAAAGCACAGGCATGGTTGACATAAAAGACATTGAACTAAGCAGAGAGCTGAGAATTTCGGATTTTTCACTGACATGCTACATGATTTGCACAGGCTACTTTATCTTTTCAGGTTTCAGGACATATCTGTCTGAAAAGTGAGGACACAAAAACATTAATTCAAAAGGAAACATGCACTCCTGTGTTTACTATGGCACCATTTACAATAGCCAAGCTAAAGATACAACCTCAGTGCCCCAAAACAGGAATGGACCGGTTATGTGGTACATATGCGCAATGGAATATTAGTCAGTGATCAAAAAAGATAAACTCATGCTATTTGCAATTACTTGGGTGGAGCTGGAAGGGATCATGGCACGTGAAATAAGTCAGAAGGAGAAAGATAAATAACAGATGGTATCACTTACATGTGAGATATAGAGAAAACAAACAGAAGGTCAGATAAAGACAAACTTAAATACTAACCCTTAGAAGCTGACTACCAAACTGAGATATGGGGGGTCGGGACACAATGGGTGTTTTGGTGACTATACCTGAAGGAGAGTATCCTATACCTACAAAATACCAACAACAATGTAAGTCAGTGTTACCTCAATTTACATTTATATAGCTTGTGTCTGTTACATGAAAGATTTTCTCAGTTTCTTTAAATAGTGCATTTAAATAACACTCTTAAACATAGTGTATCAAAATTCTGGTTCAAATCAGATGCTGGTATAAAATATGTGAAAAGATTCACTTCATTGGGCATAAATAATCTCTGAAAATGCTTAGACTGAATGAATTTAATTCCATGCATATTATTATCATAAAGATAGCCCTTTATTTATTGCCCATGTTATTAAATAAATAAAATAAATCCAAAGAAAAATAACTAACTTCAGATCAGTTTCTTTTTTTTTTTTCTTAACCAGTAATTCTGTCCCAAAAGCACTTTTCAGCTTAGAAATCTTGTGTAATTGTGTTTCAGTACACTCTTAAAAAATCATACTATATAAAAGGTAAAGATTAGGTACACCTAATTTTCTAAAAGGTGACACAAAAATCCAGCACTATGACGAGAACATTTCTATTAGATCAAAGGAAGGCCACTGTAGTAATGCCAAATGCTTGTCTGAACTCCAGTTCTGCCAGCAGCAAAAAAAGAATCAGAACAAGAGAGATGATAACAACAACACACACATATACAAACACACACACGCACCCTTCCCTACAGCATATAGTACTTGCCTCATGCCTCGCAATCAGTAAACTAGTGGTTACCTAGTGGCTCTATCTTTTCCTCACAGTTTTAAGATTCCAAATAATCCACCCTAAGTTGCAAACTGAAAGTACCAGTCTTAATCCTTTGATAATAAAAAAAAAATAGAAAAGAAAGGCCATTTCATCACAACCACAATTAGAAATTAGATCGTGGAAGTGTTCTGACTTTTCAAAAGCTTCTTCATGCTCTTCTTTGGTCTTCCCCTACTAAGAAAGCCTTCCCTGTGTGCTCTGTATTTTAGATATCTGAGCTTGTAATGTGTAAGGAACTGGGTTGTTTACTTATTAGAATCCCCTTGATGTCTAAAAAGATGACTGAAATTTGCAGGTGAACAAGAGTGTCACCTTTCTGTTGCATTAAAAACATAGTTGGCAGATGAGAAAAAAAATAATATTCATTACTGATCAGAATCTTTGTCTTTGGTTATAGAATCGATCCTACTGACAGAACTATGTGTAATAATATTGACAATCAGTATCAGTGTGACTTCGAGGTGGTAAACTTATATAAAAAAGCTCCTGTTGGGCCTCCCTGGTGGTGCAGTGGGTTAAGCAACACACTGTGAAGCAAACTGCAGCCACTGCAGCATGAGTTTGATCCCTGGTGCCAGCCAGGGAGGGGACCCACTAGTGTAGCAGACCTCTCCTGCCTTGCCCGCTGCTTCCCTCAGCAGTGTGTTTCAGTCAGTCTGCCTGTTCTGCTCCCCATTCTATCTGTGGTGAATCCTCAAACCTCCCTGTACCCCAGCTCTGACCTGTATCCCAGCTCTTGTATGCATAAATAAATAAATCTTAAAAAAAGAAAAAGAAAGCTCCTGTGAACACTGTGCCCTATGCAGCCTCTGCCCCGCACTACCTGCCTTCAACTCAGGCACCAGCCACATTTAACTGACAGGGCTCCTCACCTCGAGTCCACAGTGGTGCTGACTAGCCCTATCTCTCCTCCTGAGGCCCAACACTTGCCCTTGAATGTATATCAAATGTTTCAACTGCCCTTGCATGCCTGACTTGAAATTATAGATCTGTTGTTTCCCTGCCCCACCTGCTCAAGCATCCTTGCTTTGAGCTTTTGTAGCTCACTCACCCACCACTGAAAACATGCTTACTTAGAGTCAGCCATTAACCACATTCACTGGCTGCAATCCGGCCTGGAGAGGATTCCCACCTCACGTGATTTCTTGGGCCTCTTAGGGATGAAGTTATTGTGCAGTCCCCTCATTGAAACTGCTGTGCCAAGACCAGCCGAGAAATCTCACTTCTGAACGGCAGGTCAATCACCCACCTTTTTGGGGATCGGAGGCTCCAAAAGGAGTAGAGTTTGCAGTAGGTTTGCAGATTAAGCTACCCAGGCATTTTCTCTGAGCCAAAAAGCAAAACAACTCTTTAGCAAGTGCTAGTGATTACCAGCTATTTATTTTCTCACAGCTGCAGTCCAGAAAATAACCTATATGACAAAAACAGGCAAAGAGATATTTTATGAAGAAATGCCACTGTGAGTTCCAAGTTTTATTTTGGTGGTTTAGGAGCTTTATTGGGTAAAGAAAAATTAAATTTATCATTATTTAAAATGTTTTCATGAATCTCTATTAACTTATATTCATGTAAATGGAATATTACTAAGCTATGAAAGAAAGAAAAAATCTTACTATTTGTGACAATACCAATTGATATACAATCAAGGGCAAGTGTTGGACCTCAGGAGAAAAGAAGGGGGTAGTCAGCAAAACTGGGTACTCGAGGTGAGGAAGTCTGTCAGGCTGGAACTGGAGATGATAATGCTAAGTGAAATAAGTCCAAGGGAGAAAGACAAACACCAGATAATTTCACTCCTATGTGGAATATGAAAAAACTAAGAAAAGAAACAGTCAAAAGATAAAATAAACCCTTGAATTTTGACATCAGTACTGAGGCTACCAAGAGTATGGGGGTTGGAGGGTGGGAGCAAAGGGTGGAGGGGAATCGGTGGGCTATGGTAGAAGGAGGGTCATTGGTACTTTAAAGGTGGGTAACACACATTTGATGAAGTATGAACCTGTACTACTAAAACACAGTGCTGTAAATCAGTGCTACATTCATTTGCTTAAAAGTCAATGTAAAAAGCATTTTTTAACATAAAGATCAAAAAAAGTAAATGCTCTAGTGGCCTACTGCTTTGATTATAAAAATGCATTAGCTAGATTTATTGATTGTTTATTTTTACTCACCAGATTCAACTAATATAAGTCTGAAAAGTTTGGAAATACTAAGTAATTAAATGGAGAAAAATCCATCTTGGATTGTGTAGAAAAGGGGGGTACATGAAAATAAGTAGTCAGACATTGTGTTTGAATTAGTCATAATTAACTAATACAGAAATTAATTAATAGAATTAATGACTGGGAACAAACAGAATTCCTTAATAATGATAAAATAATACATATTCTTTTATTTCAAACTACTTTCCTACAATACTAATGCTAATAGCTTACCAAAAAAAAGGAGATTTGACGTTCTCTTGTTTATTTTTCTATGTCCTTTTGAAGCAAATGTGAGTGAATAACTCAAATTTCAGAGCATCCACAGAAAAGAGAAAAATTGAATGTAGATAATTCACAAAAAAGTTAATGTTCCAATGCTTCAACTTCACCTGAATAAATAATGATTGGTGGTAATTGCTAGAAAATAAAAATATTTTTCAGTGTTTCCGATTCCAACCATGATGTTTCAGATGGATTACAGAATACCAGAAGCCACATACTTACAGCCTTGTATACATGGAGGAAGATTAATTAAACTTCTGATTTAATTAGCCAATGATTCAGAACGTGGGGGCCCCACAGGGCAGTGGCAGATGCACTCTTCCCAGTCTGCTTCTCAGAGTAACACTTGGCTAGATTTCCTGACTTTAGAATCATGATTTTTCTTTAATACACATTTGGTTATTTGCTGCTTTCTAACAGCATCCTGGGCCTTCAGCTTTTCAAACATTCATTTTTTTCCTGTCCATTACAACCACAGAGCTCATTCCCTAACTTACTTCAGATCGGCTCAAATATTCCCTCCTCAGAAACAGCCCCACCTATATAATATTCCTATCCTTTTTATCTCCTGAATTCTCTTCAAAGTACATGTCACCATTCTATTTGTCTGGTCTTTATTGTTTGCATCCAGGCCATTAGAAACTAAGCTTCCTGAAAGCAAGAACCCTGTCAGCTTTGTAGCTAATAGTGCCCCATAGATAGTAGTGCCTCAATAAGTACTTGTTTCGTCCATGAACAAGTAGTAAGACAACCATTTGTGAATAAAAAAAATCAGTCCTATTTTTTATATATTGAAGTTAAGCAGCTTGGAAACAGAGCTTAAAAGTAGAGAAAGATGTTTAGGAGCTACCCAGCCAGGTGTGATAAATGAAGCAAAATGAAACTGTAGGGAGCAGATGTGTTCCTTCAAGTAAATTGTGCTAAAAATGAACTAAGTAGAGAAGCTCATAGATTGTTTTTGAAAGAAGGTATCTAAGAGAATTCAGTTAAAGGTATGGGGAAGAAGTGATCAGAGAAATAGAGAGTAAGTCTAAGGCAAATAGGCAAAAACTGGTTAATTGAGCAGGAAGTCTAGTTAGATGAGTAGATCAAATGTAAGAAGTCACAGAGGATTTCTGAGAGATTAGCTGTGGAATGACGCAGTAATCAGATCTCAGTACCTTGAGATATGAAGAGGGCAGGGGTGAAGAAGTAGAAGTAGGGAGTTAAAATTCTCTTTTCATATCACCTGAGCTTCAAGTACCTGAAATATTTAATGGACAAATGAATACATATATAAATAAATGGATGTTCCCTAAAACCAAGATGGCACATAAATTGTGACTGAGGTAATGGGGTTTCAATGATTAATAAAAAGGGGGGGAGGCAAAAGGGGAAGGAAAGGGAAGAGCATTGGCATGGGAGATTGGTGGAGGGTAAGTGAAGCATGTGCACATATGGAGGAGTAAAATTGTGAGCCAAAGTTATATAGACATGTCAACAACTGACAAATTCGATTTAAAAATAAATTAAAATTGAGAGGGGAAAAAGAAAATGGTAAAAAAAGAGAAAAAAATCCAGAACAATATAGGTTTATAAAAATATTTCCCCAATCAAAATCAATTTACTGAATAACTTTCCCTCCATAAATATAGTTTATTCCTGTAACTCATTTTTAAAGAGCTCCTATGACACATTTGGTACTTCATTTTTTATTTTTGTTTAAAATGCATCCTTGGCTAATGGATCCTTCACAATGTTACCTTGAGGCCCTGTCTCTATCTCAGCGAGGTCTAATCCTTGTATGCTGTAGAATTAAGTGTTACAGCAGTTTCCCAGAGAAATCAGATGGCACTCAGAGAAGCAGAGAGAGAGATTTACTTGTCACATTGGCAGGCCCAGTGGGATCGCTCCAAAAAACCTGAGCCCTGAACAGCAGAAATGGCAGGGTTTTTATACAGGTGTATGGGAAACTTCTTGCCCCATCTATCATAGATCAAGCATATTCATTATAGCATAAGCATTGTTTATTGTTTGGGACAGGTAGTTGGGAAGGGTCAAAGTAACCTTTTCTCAGGCTCCCACAGTTCACCCAACAACCTCTCAGCTCCAGCAAGCAGCCACATTTAAGCATCAGACTCTCAGCAGCAAACTTGGAAGCTTCCTGCTTCAGGAACCTGTTGGCTATGCCCTATTGACTTAGCTATCCAGGGGTGCCTGAGGCAACTCAAATGCATGAGGGAGTGTTTCTTGAAGTAAACTAACAAAAGGCCTAGTTAGAAAGGTATCCAAACTTTAAAAAATACATGAAAGATGAGAATCCACTCAGCTGTCCATCAGAAAGAACTTCAGTGTTACATAATGAGTTATATTTTAGTGGACTTCAAATGTAAACTTATAATTTCTTCTTTTACTGAAACCAGAACAAATGTATCTTAGTCTATCACTGGGGCCCTCAAAGAAGGAGGTGGATTAAAATTACTTGAAAGAGCTGTAAAACTAGATTTCTGGGCTTTACTCCTCCAGTTTCTGATTGAATAGTCTGAAATATGCCAAATAATTTGTATTTGTAACAAGTTCTCAAGTGATGTGGATATAGCTGGACAGGACCACACTTCCAGAACCAATGTTCTATACCCACACAAATCGTACCACATATTCTCACAACTTCTTAGTTTTCTGAGAAAATGAGTCAAATTTTCATTTCAGCACTAATGTCGTGGCTACTCTGTTTCTTTTGTGACTAACCAAAAGAAAAAAAATGAGACTTTAAAACAGGAACTGGAAAAGTAAGTTTTCCAGTCTTCTAATCATTTTTAAGTGGAATAAATATTTTTGTCAATAGGATGTTAGTGGCTTGTAGGTAATAACAACACAACTAAAATTATACAAATGTGATTCAACTGGCACTGAAAAATTATTATCTTTCACTTGCAAAACTTTCATAAAATAAATTTCTCTCTGGATAAAAAGCCACTTAATACTTAACGTCAAAAAAGAGGGAGATGTTCATAAAATGGCAGAGAAAAATAACACCACACTGATCTTTATTTTTCCACTATTTTATTTTGTTTTTAAGTCAAAGGAAAAAAATAGCATACCTAGATCCTAAAAATCTAAAAGTACATTTCAGTGCTTAAATTAAGGCCTTTACTATTAAATTCTTTTTCTTCCTTTGTGGAATGTATTGACGAGGAGAGACAGAGCATGGCACCACAGCGAGACACGTGTGACTGTGTATACTGTCAAGTGGGCCTCTAAGTGAGCTTCTGCCCTGCTCTACAATTGAGCAATTCCAAAGATGTTGGAGCCACGTTTACTAAAACATTTGTAAGAACAAATTAATACTTGAAGAGGCATCAGCTGTAGATTTTTGCTTATCTTCCAGTTCTATAAAGTAATGATTAAAAATAAAATTAAGGCAGTGTTCAATAAATATTTTTCAATAAAATACATAAGGAAAAATACTGGTTTTCTCAATTTTACTAGAAAAATACTAGTTTTCCCTAGTTATACTTGATTTGTTCTCTTCTACTCCCAAAATAAACAAATTGCTAGCTAAGAAAAGCATATTAAACATTAAACAAAATTCGAATGATAAGCAATTTTCTATGTTTTTAGCCAAACATATACTGTCTAACCATAAAGTGTTGGCGAGGAATGTGAAAATTGTACAAAATCCATACAAATATGGGCTCTGTCCTTCCAGGATACTAACTTAATCAATCAGCAATTGTATATTCAGTTCTCTGGGAGATATCTTGTTTTTGCCTGTCTAGCATCCATTTCCCATTGAAATGGAAATTAATCTTTCTAATATTCTTTGTTATCTATCTGCAATATTCATTAAGATCTTCACTGGCAAGCTATCCAGTACATGACTTAAGTTTTAGCACATCAAATAGCATTGACCTTACCTCTTAATGAATAAAATAGACAGTCTAGAAACCTGTTACCCAACCTAGTACATGTGTCCTGACCACTAGTGTTTGAAATGGTAACAACTTCAAAAGCCAACCATTGTGCATTTTATAAATAAATTCTAAAGTCAACGCAGCTCTCAGTGAGTTTAACTGGTTAATAATGCTACTTAGTTGTATCATGAACACCTTTAGCAAATATCATCACGATCCACAGTAAGAGAGCTCTTATTCTGTTCTGTTCACGCTTCCAAAAGATTTTGAAGTCCCATTTAAAGGTTCAGGTACCTGAACACATTTTACCAATTCAACCTTGAGAGAGAAATAACCCTTCAACCTTGATAAATCAGTGGGGAGCAGAATCATGCTTCATATCACCTTCCCATTTGCCTCCAATAGTCACTATGAAGTGCTCAAATAATAGAAGTCATTATTCTAATAATAAAGTATTTTGGATAAAGGTGAAAATGGTACAGAATCTTTAAAAACTTGGCTTGTTTCCTAGAGGAATTTAGCTGATCAATCAGAAAACATTTATTGAATCCCCCAATGGCATTTTGGTTTTGCCTTTCCAGCATCCATTTCCCATTCTGCCCATCTTTTCCTTTGGGGAACCACATCGTTATCTACTTCAGTATATAGGTTATGAGAGAGAGAGAGAGAGAGAAAGATCCCAATTCCTAGATCAAGACAGAACCATGTAATCCAGACCCAGTGCATGACCAAGACAGTCCAATAATGCCAATGAGCATCAGCCTCAGAGACTTGCCTGCATCCATGAGAAATAGAATTTCTCCCCCTACTGCCAGTGGGCACAATTTAAGGAGCAAAGCCAAGACAAAGTAAATAGATAAGGCCAGATTCCAGATACCTGATAACAAATTGCATACCATGACAAAATATTCAGCCAGAACCATCCCTGAATCTTTTTCATTACTTAAGTTAACAAGTTAGGTTTCTTTACCTTACAATCAAGATTGCTGACAGACTAAGCAACCTAAATCCTGTACCATATTAGTACCAATAATATGTAGATATATAGCAAGCAATCCCTGCCTCCAAGAATCTTTTTAACATCAGGTTGGATAGACAAGACATAAATACAAAAAATAACTAGACACATAGACTGACCTAAGAATGTTTCTGTGCACGTTGAGAGGTGGGAGATATCTCCATGACTACATGTAAGCCAGATTTCATTGCATAAGAAGATGGTTAAGCTGGGCCTCCCTGGTGGCGCAGTGGGTTAAGCAACGCACTTTGAAGCAAACCGCAGCCCCTGCAGCACGAGTTCGATCCCTGCCGCCGGCCAGGGAGGGGACCCACATGGCGCAGCAGACCTCTCCTGCTGTGCCCGCTG
>JAGFMF010011568.1:15060102-15099872 GCA_019455555.1 Galemys pyrenaicus | reverse complement strand
CGCTCTCTGTGGTGAATCCTCTCACCCCCCACACCTCTGGCCTGTACCCCAGTGCTTGTATGCATAAATAAATAAATCTTTAAAAAAAAAAAAAAAGATGGTTAAGCTATATTTGGAAGGATGACTAGGATATGGATGCCTCAAGAAGACACAACAGGAAGAAAGGTGAACTATGAAAGCAGAAATTTAAGAATGTTCATATTGTATTTGGGAAACAATACAGTATAAACTATCAATAGACCATAAAACATTGAATGATAGGCTGTCAAAAACAAATATGTTTGTTTAGGGACGAAAACAAGTCATAAATCATTCTCTAATGACAGACACATTATGAATAACATTTTAAATTGAGTCTCTATGATATCACATTGATTAGATATGATGGTTCCATGTTCAAACTGTGCTAAAAGAACTAACAACCCTCTCAGCTCAGCTCCACCTACTTCTGTCAAGCATCGCATCTAGAACTAGAGGGCAATTACAAATTAAGCATGCAGGGCCTCCCCTGGTGGCGCAGTGGGTTAAGCAACGCACTATGAAGCAGACCGCAGCCACTTGCAGCACGAGTTTGATCCCTGCTGCCGGCCAGGGAGGGGGACCCACATGGTGCAGCGGACCTCTCCTGCTGTGCCCGCTGCTCCCCTCAGCAGTGTACTTCTGTTGATCTGCCTGTTCTGCTCCCTGCTCTCTGTGGTGAATCCTCTCACCCCCCCCCCCATGTCTCTGGCCTGTACCCCAGTGCTTGTATGCATAAATAAATAAATCTTTAAAAAAAAAAAAACAAATTAAGCATGCTAATATAGTTCACTCAGCTCCTGTTTCAAAATTTCAAACCAAGAGTAGAGTTATAAACCAAGAGGAGGAAGACAAACACCAACCAAGGAAGCACAAGTGGGGCACACAGTTCTCTTATTTGCTTACTTGAGTTTCTCCATGAGGTGAAAAGTTTATAATAGAAACTATTAAAGGCATTTTCTATTTCCACTGTGGTTTTAGCCATTTCCCTTGTGTCATTAAGGAATGGCATGGGCAGAGTTTGGGTTGGCTCTTGTTGCTACGAGGAATGCACAGTGTTTGTGTCTCCCTTTCCCCTTCTTGGGGGCATGATTGTTTAGTTAATTAGAATAAAATGTTTTGTTTAACTTTTTAGAAACCTATTTTACTAAAGGCCATTATCAATTTTGTACTGAAAATGGAATTTTGCTGGTGATTATTCTCTAACTTAATAATGATTATTCCTGATATAATTCTCAGGGCTGTGAATTGTTTCCTGGAAATTTTAATGAGAAAAATGAACTCACATAATTCCTTGGTAACACATTCTTCCAAATAGAGTCATTGTCCTCAGTAACATTTGCGTGAAAAAAGAAAGTCTCTAATACCTTGTCTCTTGATGTCCATTTAAATTGCTAGTTCCATTTGTGGCATCATCACAACAGTTTCTACCAGTATGACATGTGTCCATGTGAAATGAGCATGTTACAAAGAAATAATAATACACCCTCTTATAGAGGACATCTCTTCACAAACCTCAATTAACAAAACCTCACGAATCTGTCAAAGATAATTATGGCTTAGGTCTTTGTTTACAGAAAGGAATTCAAACACTGAAAGAAAGAACTTTTTTCTCAAATCAAAGGCAGAGAAGAGTTGGTCTATGATTAGGCATGCTTTTATTTTTGAAAGTATACCTTTTTAGCAAAAAGCTTTAAAAAGTGAAATGCTATACTACAGTCTAGTTTTTCACTCTACAGTGAAGTGCATTATTTCCTAATGCAATTTAACATATGATTATACCCTTTCCCTTTTTAAGGAAAAAATAGATTTTCACTTTAAGTTTAAATGTGTGTTGTTTACAAAATTTCATATTTGTTTAATGATTTTTTAAGAAAAATCATTCAATATCATACCCCAGTGACAATCAAGGGCATATTTTAAAATGTGAGACATCAAAATTTATCAAAGCACATGTTTATATCTTTCAGTACAATGTAAGACTGAATAAGTTTTGATATTACATGAAGCACAATAGAGAAAAAAGAGTAAGATGGTTTCCTTTTAACTTGGGAAAATATATAGTGTAGGTAAAATAAACACTTCCTCTCCCATCTATAGAATCTAAAACCTTACATGGCAAAAGGAATTTTGCAGGAGTGACTTAGTTAAGGATCTTGATAGCGAGAGGTTACCTTACATTATCCAGGTAAGTCCGATATAACCACAGGGAGCATTGACAGTAGAACGTGGTGACTAAAGAGAGGTATGAATGACGTGATGTGAGAACTGGATCTGTCACTGATGGAGTTAAGAATGGAGGAAGGGAACCATGAGCCAGAGTGTGTGGATGACCTTAGAAATCTGTCAAGAGTAAGAAAATGGAATCTTTCATACAGCCTCTAAGAAAGAAAGTTGCCACCTTGTTGCCACCTTGCTTTGAGTTCAGTGGAAACCCTTGGTGGACTTAAGATCTATTAAACTCTAAGACAGTAAATGTTGTTAAGATACTGGGTTTATAGCCTCCCTGGTGGCTCAGTAGGTTGAGTGTTGGACTGTGAAGCACATGTGGCACAGCAGTGAGAGTTCCATCTCCAGCCAGGGAGGGGACCCACATGGAGCAGCAGACCTCTCCTGCCTGGCCCACTGATCCTCTCAGCAGTTTATTTCAATTGATCTGCCTGTTCTGCTGACGTCAGTGGTTTCCACTTACATGTTGAAGGCCAAAAGCAATTGTTTTCTAACATTCATTTAACATTTAGCTTTTATTACTTGTGTCATTTACTTCTTTATATTCTGAACTCTTAGTTTTTAAACCATTGAGATCAAACTAGATTCCTTACTTATTTGCACTGTATTCAGCACGCAGAGTTTTCTGATTTAAAACAGGTTCTCTGAGGCTCCCTGATGGAGCAAAGAATTAAGTCTCAGCACTATGAATCCATGGGCAAACGCTGCAGCACAAGTTCAATCCCCAGCCAGACAGCTAACCCATATGGCGCAGCGGACACCTCCTGTTTGCCTACTGCTCCCCTCAGCAGTGTATTTCGGTCAGTTCGCCTGTTCTGTTCCCTACTCTGTCTCTGGTGAATCTGCTCACCTCCTCCACACATCTGGCCTATACCCCAAGTGTACATAAATAAATAAAATAAATCTTTGAAGAAAAAAACAGGTTCTCAAATATTTTCAGACTGACTGAAATAGTTTTTAAAATCCAAGATGTACATTCAGAATGACAACTCCTCATGCCAGTGATAAGTGCTAGCATTTTTTTCTCTAAAGCTAACTGCTCCATTTCAGGACAACCATACATTTAGATTTGCCCAGGAGAGTCCTGGTTTCCTACTGTTTTTCCAGCTATTAAAAATGTCCACTTTCACTTTCAAAAATATCTTGGCTTAGGTTATTCTACCCATAGGGCATTTTGGACTGTGGTAAAGGCAGAAACCAGAAAGAAATTCCTGCTCATGTTCCAGTCAGCCATCCAGCTAAAAAGCAATTCTCTCCTCTACAGTGACCTTGTTCCCCCATACCCTCTCCTACACCACCCCTGAACAATCAACATCCTTTGAATTTCTCATGGGATGTTCAAACATTTGGGTGATATATAGCTTCAGATAAAGAACTCAAGCGGAATACAGTTAAGAGTCTTTAGAAGAAAAAAATTCGTAGATGCTGAATACAATTGTGACTCTATCCAGCTGTTTAAGAACAAAAGGGAGAGTTCTCTAAAGGGAAAAGAACATTCAATGAGTTCCCATAGGAATAGACATAATAAAGACACAGTGTGTGAGTTCATTTATAGTATAATTGTTTTTGTTATATTCTGAATAAAATAATAAAGAACATTCATAGCATTTCAATTTTTTGAACAATAAATACATATTACTTTTGTGACTGTTTAGAATTAGAAATGTGATGCCTTCTGATCCTCTTAGTGCCTAATGTACATTAAAATTGACTAACCACTGCATAAATGTTTTAAAACCTACATTCATTTTCACAGTTGACTGGTTGAAATGATCAGTTTCATAAATGAATGTCAGTGGTATCTAAACAGTAATAACTTTTTACTGCGAAGTAAGATTTTGCCCTATAAGTAATGAGTAAAATTATTAAATGTAATCTTATGTTTCATTACTGGCAGCTTGTCATAAAAAAGGAATTAAGGTTGCAAATTTTCATAAAGTGGATCAGCATTTTCACTCATTTGTAGTGAAACCTACTCAATCTAATCTCTTTTGAGGGTAGTTTTAATTACATTACATCATTCAAATCAGGGTTGAGAGTTCATGTTCCAAACTGTTCCCTCCCTAAACTCTTCAACTTTAAAGGAATCTGGGGAGATGTTAAGTTCAACTAATGTAACTATACAAAATGAAAACTATCAAATGCATATCTTGGGCACAGGATCACTCAAGTGTTTGGAAAGGATTTTATGAGACAATTTAGATTACCTCTAAGTCACTAGTTCGAATATGGCCCAGGTTGGTAGTAACTAAAAAGGATTAAATTTTGTTGCTATTTCAAAGATTTATATCATTAGTAGTTAATGCTTAAATATCAATTACATTGAAGTTTTTGATAATCTGTAATTACTAAGAACTAACTGAACTCATGGCAAAGAGTATAATAGAGAAAGACAAATGTATAGGGATGAATTATGATAAAGTTAATTTTCAACACAGTAAATTATTCATGAACTATTTTTCAATCTTCATCTTGCTATTTTTCCTATGAAAAGCATGACATAATTTTGCATTTGTCTAAAGAGAAGTGATTACAACTTAACATTTGGTTGTTACTAGTTGTTTTATGTTAAGAAGAAAGACCCATTTATCAAGTGTCTCCCTCCTTCAATTGTGTATTCAGATGGCAAACCCCATTGGAGACAGAACATTCTATCAAGTACAATGGGGTAACCAGACGTTGGCATTATCAAATGGATTCTCCTTGTGAGATAAAGCCTTTACTCTAAATGTCAGCATTCTCTAAGTTTAGTTCCTGAAAAGATAATTAAGAAATTGAAATTTTTAATAGGCAAACCAGTTTTTGTATAATCTCTCTCCATGTAACTGATAAAAAAAAAACCCAGCATAAAACCTTTAGAATAGATAAAAGCAACTGTTTACTGACATGATTAACCTCATTATCATCCCAACATATTTTGGGTATGTTGTCACTCCAGAAATAGGAAACTAAAAGACTTTATTATTCAATTTTAAGCACCTGGTAATATATATCCCATTGCAAATTTTCTTTACCAATTTTTAAATATCCTTAAACTTTGTTAGCATAAGCTATAAAAACATATGATACTTACTAGAATTTTCCAAATTTTTATTCTTACAACTTTCCAACTCTCATGTATTTTGCCTACCAATTTATCTAGCCATATATTCCAAACATTGAGGTATTTTCTCCTAGTGTTTTGAAGCTATTGTCATTTTTTTCTGATATGTCTTCAGTCTATGGTCATTTCCATGTAGGAAAGTCTTTTCTTAACATCTGATCTTTAGTTCTTAATAGTGATTTTTGGACTTTGGTAACAAAATGTCTCCAAATAGGAATTTAATCTCATTTATTCTTCTTGGCATACAATGTGCTTTATCAGTGCAAGGGATCATGATTTTCTCCAATATTTGAACATTTTCTGTAATTAGCAAGGATTCATTCTCAAGTTCTGGTTTATTTTTTTAATCAAATATGATTTTAGTCTATGTTATAGTCTTATGACACTGTTGCTTTTGTAATTCTCTCAGATGTAATTTTTTAAAAATGTCTTATTTCCCTTTTATGTTTTTAGATGAAATGAATAAAGAAAAAACTTTATTTTGTTCTCACTTTTCCATTCTTATTGTTTCTTTGGTTTTTTTCTAATGTTAACATGTGCATCACACACATGTGCCTGTGTGTGTGTGTGTGTGCGTACATATGTAAAATCCTATAAGAAAATTCTTCCCATCTATCTGGTCTGAATACTAAGGGTTCTATGTTCGACTCAACAAATCAACAGAGGAAATGTCTCATTTATTTCTACAAGACAATCTTTCAATTTCAAATACATGAAGGCAACTGTTGTGAAAAATTGTATCACCATCAATAGATGAATTTATTTGCATATTCTCTCATGTCTCAAATGAAAATGTTTATGTTATAGTATAGCTAAAGGAGAATTTAAAACCTGTGAACAAGCCACTGAACTTACTTAGTTGCCTCACCTTGGAGACAATAAAAACCAGTTCACAAAGTTAATATGAAAATTGGGAACTCTTGTTACACAATGTCAACTCTCCAGGAAAATTTAGCTTAAGCTTGTATCTTCCCAAAACTCATACATTGAAATCCTCTTGACTAATGTAATAGTATTGGAATGGGTCTTTTGTGAGGTGATTAGGTTCTACCCTCATGACTGAGATTAATGCCCTTAAAACGAGACCTATAGAACCTCCTCGCCTCTTCCACCATGTGAACACATAACAGGAAGTGAATGAATTGAAAGAGGCCCTTCACCCAACTGTGCTGGCATTTGTTTCTCAAACTTCCAGCTTCCATAACTGTGAGAACTAAATTTTTGTTGCTTAAAAGCCACTCTGTCTGTGATATTTCATTACAGCAGCCCAAAGTAGCTGTTTACTTGATCTGTCACTCCTTGGCAATGGGTATGTAACACCTTATTATAATTCATATAAAATTGTATCTTAATAAATAGACCATGGTCTTCCCAATGGCATCTTTGGATCCTGAGAGTCTAACAAGTATCTTGTAAGTATCCATTAAAGATATTGAAGGAAATTTTACATAAAAATCATTTTGTAAGTGGAACGGTACTACAACTATCATTTTATAGTTTAAAAACTTTTATAGTTCTTCATTCTGACTTCCTTAGTCCCTTCAGACAATGGAACAAATAAGGCTCATCATTTAATAAGAAAGTTCTAGACCTGTTGATTCCTATGGTAGTTAATACATAATCAAAACATTAAATTACTTCTGAATTGTTATGCAACACAGACTGATTTTAAGCTTCATCTTCTACTCGCTTCTTCCAAAACCTAAAATTGCACACTTATTTCCCCATGCTCAAAATCTCTCCTCAAGCCTTCTTCATCTTCCAGGGATCATCCTTTTTCTTTCCCACCAGATTTTTCTCTATGATATATTTGACATAATGTGTTAATTACCTGTTAGAAAAGAGAAACTGGTATTCAATTCCATAAACTTGTGATTCGTCAATAATTCTTAGAAATAAAATATATACCATGCACTGTGCTATACTCTCTCTATGCAGTGCATGTCACTCGTACCGCTCCTGGTCAACATGGTATTAGCAAATCTAGCCAAAGCTAGTTGGCTATAAAAAGAAATAAAAGGCGTCCAAAAAAAATAAAAGAAAGAAAATTGGTTTTGTTTGTGGATGATATACTCTTATTTATAGAAAATCCTAAAGATTCCACTCCCCAAAAAGAAAACAAATCAACAATTTGTTGATTACAACAAATTTAGTTAAGTTGCAGGATAAAAAAAATTCAACATACAAAAAACAGTAGTGATTCTATACACTAAAAACAAAATATCTGACAAAGAAATACAGAAAATAATACCATTCAACATTTCATCAAAAATAATAAAATTCTTAGGAATAAAATCTAACTATTTAGGTGAAAGTTCTGTACTCTGAAACCACAAAACTTGAATGAGAGAAATTGAAAACAAAAACAAATGGAGAGCTAGTCCATCTAATGAATCAGAAAAATTTATATATTCAAAATGTCCATAATGCCCACTGTCATCTATATATTCAATGAAAAATTCCAATGTTATTTTTCACAGAAATAGAAAATAAATCCAAAAATCTATATGGAAATCCAAAATACCCCAAATAGCAAAACAACCCCCAAAGGAGGAAAAAGGTGGACACTTCAAATTTCCTGATTTCAAACTATACCACAAAGCTATAGTGATTGAAACAATATGGTACTAGCATAGAAACAGATATACAGAATAACAGAAAAGAATTGAGAGCTTAAAAATAAATCTTTACATATTTGGTCAACTAACATTTGACAAGGAAGCCAAGAATATTCAAAGAAAAGGATAATCTCTTCACAATGAAGCTGTGAAAATTGAATTACAACATGCAGAAGAATGAAATTAGATCCCTATGTTACACCATACACAAAAAAAACTCAAAAATGGATTAAAGTCTTAAATTCAAGACCTGAAGAGTTATACTTATAGAAGAAATTATAGGGTGAAAATTTCTTGACACTGGTCCTGGCAGTGATTTCTTGAGTGTGCTAGCATCAATACATTATATGCCTTAAACTTATGCAATGTTAAATTTAAATTAACATTAGAGCAATATAAAGTGTCAATTAAATCTCAATAAAAATGATACTATGGTAGAAGTTATTTCTTAGATTAAAAATCTAGTTAATAGATGTTCACAGATTAGGACAAAGAATCAGAGGAGATCTTACATGTTCATAAACACACCAAAAAATTGCCATTTACCTTCTGTGGAGGAATGAACTGAACACATTCCAGCCATATGGTCAAAAACAACTCTCCACATATTGCACATTTTCTTGCCTTAGAGAGTATGTTCTTGACCTCTGGGTACAATTGTATGGTTTCTGTTATGAGAGGATTATTTCTTGCTAGCTGTTTCATTACATATCTTGATGTTATCTCCTAGATTTAAAAAAATTGATTCTTCTGATTATTTTCAAAATGAATGTTCTGTATTACATTGATCCCTATTTCACTAATTTATATTTTTGATTTATTCCCCACAATTTTGTTAAATTAATTTTCCATAATACATATAATGAATTATATTATCAATGACTGGCAATATAATTAAGTTTTTCAATAATTTAAGAAAAGCAAGTTACTTCCTTTATTATTATTTATGTTTCTTACACATAAGAATCCAAGTTATAATAAATTTATGTTGCATATTTTATTAAATTAAATAGTTTAAAATTTTGTACCCTTCATTACATTAAGCAAAGACTGAAAAAACATTCAAAAATTGAATTTGTCACATAATGTCTAAATCCTTACTATTTAAACTGTTATTCATGGGCCAAGAGAATCTGTATCGCCTCAAAGCTTATTAGAAATACAGAATCTCGGGCCTTCCTGGTGGCGCAGTGGGTTAAGCAACACACTATGAAGCAAACTGCAGCACGAGTTCGATCCCTGCTGCCAGCCAGGGAGGGGACCCACATGGTGTGGCAGACCTCTCCTGCTGTGCCCGCTGCTCCCCTCAGCAGTGTACTTCCCTTGATCTGCCTGTTCTGCAGCCCACTCTTGTCTGGTGAATCTTCTCACCCCCCACACCTCTGGCCTGTACCCCAGTGCTTGTATGCATAAATAAATATATCTTAAAAAAAAAAAAGAAAGAAAGAAATACAGACTCTCAGGTCCACTTGAGCCTACTGAATCTGAATCTGCAACTTAACAAATTACCTCAGGTAATCTGTATGTATGCTTACTAAAATTTGAGAAGAGTTAACTTAGTTTTCTACTACATTAAGTACTTGAATAAAGTTATATGAGCAAAGAGTACTGATTTTCATGACCCAAATCTCTGGATTCAATCTCTTAAACCCATCCACAGAGGTTATGTCTAAAAACTTCATTTTATATAATAATTATTATATTATTACAAGATATAATGAAGAATATAATATCTTAAATATATGACTTTCATCATATATATCAACATCATTATCTTAAAGAATATATATATACACAAGTATGAAAATGCTTGTAAAGCATTTGAATAAAGATCCTTTAATTCAAGCATTATTTAAAGACAAAAAAAGTCTCTTATGGACAAATAAGTTGTTCCTTTTGAATAGTTTATGTCCTATTTTGCTGGAATATTTATTTGCCAGCTGAGATGAACACAGAACAAAAAAACAAAATAAGCAAAACAAACTTCACTAAGTATGTTTGACCATTGTTTGTGCTGATATCACAGAAGTTCTGCATAAACATTACATAAACATTGTATGAATTTTCATAATGTATGGGATTCATTTGTTTTGGGCTTTG
Organism: Galemys pyrenaicus; assembly: GCA_019455555.1. NCBI lineage: Eukaryota > Metazoa > Chordata > Mammalia > Eulipotyphla > Talpidae > Galemys > Galemys pyrenaicus. The sequence goes on along the minus strand of JAGFMF010011568.1, from coordinate 15,089,804 downwards.
TTTTTTCCTGTCAAAGTGAAAAAAAATACTATTAAAATAGTCCACATGAGTCCCTGGTAAGAAAGAATCTTTGGGAGTACATACATATACATACATACACATATAAAAATGCACACATTCTCTTTTACTCACTCATAACAATTAAAATATTAAGAAATAAAAAATACTATAAAATTGCCATCTTTTTTTAATTATTCTATCCCGGCCACTTAACATGCATGTGTGAAACTTGCCTTTATATAGCAAGCAACACTATTTCCACATGTCTGATCCTTCAACAATATAAGCTCTACCCATATAAGCTCATTCTTTTGAATAGTGACATAATGAGATCATCCTTTCCAGAAAATTACCTGTAGCATTAATATTACCAGGACTCTTAAATTAGGTCTATTTTTGCCCTTTCTCCTATTACTTATACACAGCATAGCTTGTGATACTGAATGAAATACCGATTTTAGAAGTAAGTTTTCAACTAAACAAAACCAATGCTAAGGTCTCACTACAAAGCTTCAGAAAACTGATAGACAAAGATTTACTCCCCAAAATCATATGGTAGACGAAACTGCTAAAATACATGGGACCTATAAACAAGTCACAATTCATGCATCCACTTTTTCCATTTAAGACTTTTGGACTCAAACATGTTTGTAACACTTGGTGTGTCTCTTGACAACTCTTACTTTACCCATTATTTATATTCTCCTACTTGCTGCCAATATATTACTCTGGAAGAATGACATATACCATTAAAACATAAAGTTATTACTTGGAAATACAAGTATATCTGAATGTGCCATTGGCATGTCCAATAGAATATTTTAGGACACCTCTTAGAGATACATGCAAAATAGTTTTCGAGAATAGACAATAAAAGATCCTTTAATTCAAGCATTATTTAAAGACAAAAAAAGTCTCTTATGGACAAATAAGTTGTTTCTTTTGAATAGTTTATGTCCTATCTTGCTGGAATATTTATTTGCCAGCTGATATGTGTAGGTCAGAGATTATTCCTATGAGTAATCCATTTTAATTTAAAAGTAGCTTCAGTTATGTATTTTCATTGTTCCTTATGATAACTTAATTTTAATTAATTATCCACCTGCAAATTATAAAAATGTTCAAAATTCTAAGTGTGAAGAGAATGATAGACTTGGAACTGTTATAGAGCCAACTATTACATTGTGTAACAAACTAAATATAGCATTAAAGCAAAGATCATCAGCAGAAGTCAGATAGATGAAAGACACAAATTCAGGCCATATGAATTTTTAGCTGTGTGACCCTATTTGAACAAGTCCTTCATTTCCTTAATCTTAGATACCTCACCTGTAAAATAGGGATTTTTATAATATTATCACCTAGAATTCAGAGAGTTAAATTAGATAATGCAGGTAAAATGCATAGCCTGGCATCTACTAATGAAGTACATGCTGCCTAACATTTCATTATAATTTAGTTGCCAACATTAAATTTTAGTTCATAAATCCCTGAAGAATTTCTTTTCAATCTTAACCAAGGCGTAGCCTGAATCAAGGCTCTATAATTCCTAGATAGCTCAAGCAATTTAATCAGTAATGATAACCAGACATCCAGTAGAAATGACATTTACTTTACATCCATGTGTGAAAGTTACAATCAATAAGACAGATTTCTAAGAACTCTTAGAGATACTTTCAAAGTTACCCAAATCATGCTACAGTGGTAGGAGAACTACTGGTACTACACACAAAGGAGAAATGAAAGACTATGCAAAAGTTAACAATGGCATAAGAAAATAAATATTAAAAATTTAGAAAAACAAACAAAATATTCCCAAGTCATTATATAAGTAAAAATCTTTAATTCTACTATGTACTGCTTTCATCCTGTAACTTGGTGCCAGCACAGGGCAACATTTCTGCCCTTGAGGGCTTCTTTGGAAAGATCATCAGCACACAGCTTTCATCACTCCCTCCTCCACCAGCCAGAATCTCCTCCAACCTGGGACTAACTACCTGTCTTTCAAGAAGCCCTTAGCTTCAGGCAATATTGCAATATAGAGTCTGCCTATGTAGGTATCATCATCCCAACCCTTATTGTTCTGTGAATTTAACAAATTATATAACCTCACTGAGTGTCAGTTTATCTACAAAATGGAGAAATAATGAAGCCTATATTTTTCAGGTTATTAGAATATTAAATTAGTTGATTCTTGTTAAGCACTTAGAACAATGCCTTGCCCATAGCAAGTTCAGCCATAATTAATGTTGTTATTATTATTATGAAATGCTTGATTCAAGGAGAACAAATAGGCTTAAAAGATTAAATCAATATACTATAGCTTTTTTAAAACTCATTTATAATTAAATTTCAACTATGAATTATTTTCATACAAGACTAGTTAAAAGTACTGTTTGTGGAACTATAGACTGATTCTCTGGAAGGGAATGTGAAAAGAGTAAATTAAATTTTAAGAGATGTCAGTTCTTTGGCCCAGGAATTTCAATCATAGGGATAATGTGGACATGAGAAATTTGCTGTGACAACCATCATTACAGTCTGTCTTAAAGGCCAAAACTCCAGAAAATTATTAGTAATCAAAACAGTCAAAAGCAGAGAAGTAGTTAAAAATACTACATGTAAACATGTAACAGAATAACCTTGTATTCAGCAAAAATGATGTCACAGACTTATTTCTTATTGATTAGAAAGATATCCACAATATTTTGAGTAAACAAACAACTCTCTAAATAGTGTACAGAGTTTGAAATCATCTTTAAATTTAAAAAGTTCTGGTAGCATATAATATTCTTGAATAAGTGTCAATTCTACTGGCTTGTTACATTTATAATAAATTTTTTAAATCGATATTGTAGTATGATATTTTTAAAAAGATTTATTTATTATACATAGAAAAACTGGGGTATAGGCCAGAAATGTGGGGAATGAGGGGATTCACTAGAGACAGTGGGTGCAGAATATGAGGATTGACTGAAATATACTGCTGAGGGGAGCAAGAGGCAAGATGGGAAAGGTCTGCTGTGGCATGTGGGTCAGTTCTCTACCCAGGGATAGAACTCTTGCTACAGTGACCACTGATTGCTTCATAGTGCTGAGACTTAATCCCTTGCACCACCAGAGAGTCCCAATAGGTAACTATTTTAACATAATGTAACATAAATATGAAAAATTAGTGCTTTTTCAATAACATTTATGTTGAAAAGATTTTCAAAACCAAAATTTCTGACACCTTGCACATGTTTTGAAATCAGTTGAAAGGCCCTGATATATCAAAGCTGTGTATCAAATAATGACAAATTCCATGGGAGGAACACTTTACCAGATCCTGTATTTGTTTCAAAGGATGAATTCCATCTTTAGCCAGGGAGGAGACCCATATGGTGCAGCAAACCTCTCCTGCCTCACCCGCTGCTCCCCTCAGTAGTGTATTTCATTAGTTCTGCCTGTTCTGCTCCCCAATCTGTCTCTGATGAATCCTCTTTCACACACACACCCTCCCCCCCATGCTTCTGGCTTGGACCCCAGCTTTTATATGCATAAATAAATAAAATCTTTTTTAAAATTAGATAGAAACTAATTTTTAAAAACTAAATCATGGCTTTAGTGTGAAGACCTGTGTGGATGATAGAAGCCTTTACCTGTAGACTCCAGATGGCGTCTTGTTTCACAGCATTAACTGGCTCCTTCAGGAACAACGGGTTTCCCTCACAGTAGAACTCCTTCAACTTCAGATTCTGAAACTTTCAAAAGAAAACAAAAACTTTATTGCACAATAAAATAAACTTCACTCCTAAAGCTATTTCTTCAATAAAATTAGACTAAAATTACTTTATGTAATTTTATCAATATTTAACAGCAAAACAGAGAAGTAGTTAAAAATACTACATGTAAACATGTAACAGAATAACCTTGTATTCAGCAAAAATGATGTCACAGACTTATTTCTTATTGATTAGAAAGATATCCACAATATTTTGAGTAAACAAACAACTCTCTAAATAGTGTACAGAGTTTGAAATCATCTTTAAATTTAAAAAGTTCTGGTAGCATATAATATTCTTGAATAAGTGTCAATTCTACTGGCTTGTTACATTTATAATAAATTTTTTAAATCGATATTGTAGTATGATATTTTTAAAAAAATTTATTTATTATACATAGAAAAACTGAGGTTTAGGCCAGAGGTGTTTTAATTATTACAATAAAATTAGACTAAAATTATTATTATTATATAATTATTATTATTATATAATTATTATTAGACACTCCTAAAGCTATTTCTTCAATAAAATTAGACTAAAATTATTTTATGTAATTTTATCAATATTTAACAGCAAAACATATTCTGGTTGTTACAAGCATAAAACAGTGGTCATGCTGGCCTGAATGTTAATGACCTTAAGGTCACCAGTGACATCACAACTGCTGGGCAGCTGAGAAAACTTGTTTAGGACTAAGGAACTGGTTAATAATAGAACAAAGGAGAATAAATAAAATTATGGGAACATTCTGCAAACAATGTATTTGTTAGAAAACAAAGAATGATGAAAACATAGCATCCTGTGACTCTGAATCACCTACAGTGTTAGATTAGTTCTTCTACTCATTAATAAATAAATCTTTTTAAAAATTTACCTCAAAAAATAAAAATAAGTATTTTTAACTTTCCCAAATAAATGCACTTATATTTTAAACTTTATATAATCATGTATTGTAAAAAACAACCGATTTTTTAACAATGATATAATGTTTTGAAAATATATGGTTAGGTTTCTTTAAAAAACAACATTGTAATATCTAACAAAATTCAGGTTTCAAAGATTGTCTTAGGACCCATCTATGATGTATGGAAGGTAACAGAAACAAAAGAACATTAAAACGTTCCATTATAACTTGTGGTGCAGTGAAAATTTAAAAAGGAAAACATGCAGTTCACAAGAATATTGAATTTTCTATAGAGAAAACTTAAATTCACCTTGGGTATATACACTTGAGTAGAGAAAATGGAAATTCTCTTATATTATTATTGTTCCAGGTCTCCAAAGAATACATGTGATTTTCAAAGTTAAATTTATTTAGTAAGTTAAGTTCTCTGAGTCTAGTTTCAACTGTCACATGAGGGAAATAGGACTTATTTTCAGCAGTGTGCTGGTAATACTGTTCTCTGGAGAGGAAAAAAAGTCCTTGTTTATAATGTGTTTTGATTTGATAATGTTAATATTCCTACCAAGGTTGATGTCAGTCACTGAACACAGAGTTGGGAGAAATGTGGAAAACTGGCTGGAATGTGTCAGAGCAAGCTGGCACTATTGCACCATTGCATCTCACATTTATGGGATAATTAGAGATATTTTTCTGATTTCTGCCCAGAATTTCACAGAGCAAGCACTTAACAAATTAAAAATAATTTATTTAACACAGCTTTCCAGTACATTATGTAATTAACTCTCAAAGTCTCGTGAAATTCCTATAACACAGAGAAGATTTTAAAATAAACTGTAGAGCTCAAGTCTATGTTGCAATCTCCTTGACTCCTGGTCTCACAACAGACATTCTGATATACTTAATTCAGTTTTCAACACTATCCATCAATGCAGCAATATAAAGAATTGAATCCAATGGTAACCCCAAGTCAGTTCTGGGGTGTTTAAGTGAAAAGTAGCATTTTTTTATTCTTTATGGGCTATAGTTACATTACTTTTTCCTTTTGATGCTAAAAATAACATTCCATAATTTATACATAAACTCACAATCCTTTTTTTCAAAATTGATACAAATGTAAAATCATGGTATATGCAAATACTATTAATATATATTAACTTCATTTCAAATTTGACCATGATTTAAAGGCATACATTTCTCTTAAAGGGGTTGTGTTTCTCTTCCTTCAAATCTTGTCATTATTCTTCCATCAAGCAATGAATTCCCCAGTTTGTTAACTTACTCCACAAAATATATCAGAAAAGTTATCCTAGTAGCATAAAATTAATTGATGAATGAAATCCAATAGCATGCGTTTTGAGCAGGGAGGTTTCAATAACCTAAAGTAATAATATCTCTCAGCATCCATTCTAAACAGTCCCCAAGGCAACATATTTTCATATACTCTCTCTATATGCAGGACTGAGCTTCCTGTCATCTGTCTTCTTGACAGAACAGTGTTCTTTGTTTTTGTCATGACACCAGTAGCATAATCAGCTTTATTCTTTACTAGTAAATCATTGTTACAGATTCTCAAAGTCTCTTGCACATGCCCATTTAAACCATTGTTTTGAGTTTTGTTTCAACTGGAACAATTTTGTCCATCTCTCTCCATCAGAGTCTACTGACTTATTTGGTTGTCTTAACTGTAGGCTGCGGGAACACCACTCATACCTAATTAGTAAAGACCATGGATGCAGTTCAACATCCTACAATGCACAGGACAGTCCCCCACAAGAAAGAATTATCAGCCCCAAATAGTCTAAAGTTGGAATAACCTGCTCCTGAAATCAAAACAGATCAAAAAACCTTCAACCAGATAAAAAACATTCACTGATCCATCTTAGGGGAGAGAGGGAAGGGAATTGGCAGCTGGAAGAAAATAAAGGTTTAAATGAGGGTGACTTTCTTATTTTTTAAGATCAAGAAGACTTGAGTATGTAGACGGTAAGTACTAGTATGGACAGATTAAGGTAAAGGACTAAATAAAGAAACACAAATTATTATCATCTTTCAGGCTAGGTCTCTTTAAAAGAAGTATCTTAAGTAACTATAATACAAGCTCTCAATTCAATTGTCTTGTACATGGCTGGTGCTCAAATAATGGATAAGTAATTAAAACCCAAGGCAGAAACCCCAGATACACATATCCCTTTAGGCACTCGAGATTCACAAAGTCCTTCTTCTCCAGACCTGGTTAAAAAAATAAAACCTATGATTTAGGAATAATGTATAAGTTCACTAAGTCTTTCAGTTGCTTCAGACTAGCTTAAAGTAATAAGGGAGATTACAGAGGGGTTAATTTAACAAAACATTATTAATACAACTATTATAAATATAATATAAACTATATTAATGTAAAGAAAAGAGGCCAAGATTTCATATAATTAAAAAGAAGCTACAGAAAGTTTAAAAATAGGCTACAGTATATTTTGCTTTTCAGATCATCTTAAAGCTCATAGGAATGCTCTTTAGCAAGAATCAGAGTTTCTAAATAAGCTAAAGTTTGTGAAGAGGTCAAGATTTTGAAGGTGGGAGCTGTGGTATCAAAAACATATGTTAACAATGGGAAATTAAAGAAATTATAGATAAACTTGATATCTAATCAAAATTGTGAAGGGATTAGGCAGATGCTATCATTTGAACATAAGAAAGCCAAAAACTCTGTTCTGGGAACCTCTCATACACCCTGCAAGAGTGGGAGAGAAAATGGACTGAAAGTGATCAATAGTTAGGATCCTTCAGCTCCTACTAGACACTTACCCAAGAGAAGATACATAGAGAGAGTTGAAGAGAGGAGGCTAAGAGCCAAGCCTGAAGGGAAGGAGATAACTGAATTCCCAGGCTCTATACACACACTTCCTCATTCTGGCCAAGATAAGCAGTTGAAGACCCCCAAGCCCAGGCTCCTTCTTGCCTTCAATATCCCAGGTCAACTGACTACTCAAAATAATCTCATGAATGTCTCAAATATGTATAAAACTTGCTGTGTCGAAACAACTGTATTCATGACCTGGCCTCTTAAGTTTGTTTTTCCTCCAGTAATTTTCTATCTATGCCATAGGAAGTTTATAAGCTATCACCATTTCCAAATTTATCCCTAAATATTACTTGAGTGTGTTCAGGTCTTCCCCCACCACCACCACTACCACTGTTACTACCTTATATGAAAGTTGACATCATTTTTTCTTGGCTCCAGGAAAATGTCTGCTAGAAGTCCTCTAGAAGTTCTAGCCTCCTCCCAGTATGTCTTCTATGCTTCAGAGTGATCTTTTCAAAGTACAAATTTGATTATTTTACCGTCTACTTAAAGCCCTTTAAGGCTTGAGTTGATATTCAAATAAAGATCAAAATCCTAAGCATATCTTACATTTATTGGCAATGGCCCTCTCACCCAAACTCTGAGTTCCAGTGATGTTGAAATTCCTTCCAGCTCCCTGAACATCCTTGTTCCCTCCCACTCCAGAGCCTTTCAGTGCTTTCCACTCTTTCTGGAATGTGTCTTTCCCCTTTACCTAAATGATACTTATTGACTATTTAAAACTTAACGTATGTCACTTCCTACATGAAGCCTTCCTTAATCTACCAGTTTAGTTATGTTCCTATTCTCTTTCACAGACTAATGATCCTTTCTTTTAGTGCACTGATTCTAGTTTATGAATATACATTCATAGTATCAATTATTTAATTAATATGTTTTTCCATTACACTACATCTCTGAGAGAGCAGACACCCTGTCTGGTTTTCTCACCATTATAACTCTAGTTCTTAATGCAGGAGTTAATTTATAATATAAAATATATGGGTTTGGAAAGATAGATTTGGAAGTCAAGTTGCCTTGTTATAATTCCAGTACCATTAGCTATATACTAAGACTGCCAAATTTTTCCTACTGATGCATCCCCCACCACCAACAACTCAGGACTGTGCTACCTACAGATTTTACACAGTATGATTCTATTGCTTAAACACAAGTTCTTGATTCAGGCCAAAGTTGCTAATACAGGCTTGAGCCAATCATGTGAAATCCAAGAGTGGTCTAACCATAGACTTTTGGGGAATTTGAACCAACAAATATAGAAGTGATTTACCATTTACTTCTGGAAACTGAAATGGAACAATTATTGTGTCAAGGGGCTACAGAGTCCACACTGGGTTATATGTATGCTGAAGTTATAGGGGAGCAGAAACAAGATGTAAGTAGAATAAGCATTTGGAATATGTGACCTGTCAATAGTACAGCAAAATGTGATGTCCTAAAATTCATGCAACTCAAGAATTCCAAATTCCTTCCTCTTAAACTGGAAGTTACATACTAGTTTCAGTAGCTCTAGGTTCCACTCAGCTTTATAATATCTCCTGATTGAATCCTCATGAAATTCTCCTTACTCTTTACTAAGTAACTTTATTAAACTCCATTTATGTTACAACCAAAGAAGAAAAATAAAACCATTTTCAGCATGTCACAGAATTCTCTTGTCCATCATGGGCAGCTAGACAAGTCTCTCCAGTGTCTCTAAATTGCTCCAACTAACATTCTTGAGTGCTTTTTTTTGAATCCTCCTTTTAAAACATAAAAATCTACATCTCCCTTCTCTCAATCTAAGACTTCCAAATTTTAGTCACTTACTCTTTCAAAACACTTTCCAGGTTTTGAAACCAAATAATATAACTAAGACCACTCCATTGGACAGGGAACCTAAAGATGCTCTTTCATTCATATTTCTGGACCTCATGACCTGGTTACAGACAAAAGGAGGAATTACCACAGCCCAACTACAAAAGGTACTTTGCTCAGAAATAACAAAGAAACCACAGTCCCTAAACTCTATCTGGAAATGGTCTTCTTAAACTGAAGAAACTCATTTTAAAGTTTATTCAGACCAGGCAACAATTCATAGTAGTGAACTAGAAGAAGGATATCCAAATGGTTTGTGAAAGCAATTTATCCTATGAAAACTAACTGTGAGATCTTTAGCCCTCCATTCATTTTTATTCTGACAGGAAATTAAAATTTGTGCACTTGGATTCATCGTGAGCTGTGCAGAAAGAATGCCAGTTTGTACCTTCTGCCTTGGTTTCCACACAAACCCCAATGTGGTTTTAAATAAGGCCTTTCAGAAGACAAAACACCTTTAATTCCACTCAATGTACCTTCTTCATTATTCAGATTATATATCAATGTATTAAGATTTTCTTGTTTTGCTTCATTTTCCCTTAAGTCACTGATATTTTTTCAAACACACTTTTTTAAAATTTTTTCTTGCAACTGAATCTATTAATAGGAGGATAGAGAAAGTACTGGGCTTCAAAACTAAAGACTAGTTCAAATCTATTCCTTCCACACAATCTCTATGTTCACTTTATTTAAAATACCTGCACCTGGTATTCATGTTTAAATGAAAATAATATCCATTGAATTGAATTTTGAAAATCATATAAGGGATAAAGTGCTTGATAAACTTTAAGGCATTCTAGATTAATAAGGTACTACACCAATATGTAGTCCATTATTGAATGTAAACAAGTCACATCTATTGTTTTTCTCTTAATAGAAATGGTTTGTTTGGACCTAACTTTATTTTATCTTTCTTTTTTCCCATCACTTTGCTTCATTTGAGTTCTACCCTAAAGGATAAAATCACTTTCATATGCTGTGACTGTATTAGCAAATTGATACAAGGACTTCCAGTTCTAAGATGGCAAAACTAAGTACACTTAGCAGCCTACTCATAATGCCAAATTCTAGAAATAATGAGAAGATAACTTTAATGATGATAATAGGCCCTTAAGAACAGGAAGAGAAATTATCATGGGAACAGAAACAACCTATAGCTGATATCAAGTGAAGAAGGAAGCATCAGCCCAGGATGAATATGAAAGCTCAGGGAAGAAATCCCACAACAAAAAGAAGCGTACTGGGGGGAATCAAAACACACAGGCAGTAGAGATCTCCAGAGAATGACTGGGGAACAACAGACAGGGTACTACTATTTTGCCTCGGGAGCAAGCGGGCACTGTGGAGTCACCCACCCATGCTTACTCCTACAGTCACACTCTGTATCTTCTTTCCTGGAATCCCACACACATATAACTTGGTAGGAGCAGTGCTTTGAATAGAGTGAGGTGAGATGGGGCCCTGAGTGATTAGAAACAGCAGGGAAGAACAAAGAGCTGTCAGAAAGCATGATACCTGCTAGAATACTTTAACTACTGTATTTCCATACTCTCACAGACCAATGCAAGCTCCTGTAAGAACTTTCCTTTTCCCATTAAGTAAATTACAAAGACAGCTGCCAGCTTCAAGGGAATGAGTGTCCCAAATTAGAAATAATTTGAAAATTTAAAAATAAAATTACCTAATAATCATTGTGTGCCAATACCATTAGAAATAATAAACATAAGAATTTATATGAGAGGAAATAAAGCTAACAGGATAGGAATCTTCGCTAGTTAGTATAATTACTGTCATCATAGAAAGACATGAAATATTGCTATATAAGGCAAGAATTAGAATCAATTTAAAAATGTAGACTCAAATCAAATATACTTTCTGAAGCAAAATTTGGCAACATTTTATCAAATCAGTAAATGTATGCATAAATTTTGATCCAGTAATTACACTTCTGGACATCTTTCCTAAGGGAGTAATTGACAGTATGTACAAAGATTAACTACAATTTTTATTGTGAAAGAAATTTGAATAGCCTACCTTTCAAAAAATATGATTCTTCTTCAGTATATCTATATATCAAGGTAATGCTAGCATTAAAAGTTCTGATGTTGGAAATACTTTGAACTATGGAGAAATGTTTACAATAAAAGTTGAAAAGGCATGTTATAAAATATATATGTATGAATAACTAATTTTTTGCATATATTTATACATCAACCTATATGAATAAGCCATTTTAATACCTTCATATGCATGTGCACACATGCATTGACGCTTTTTTTAAAAAAAAATTGGAAGAAAAGGGAAGAAATAGTATATTAATGGTGTATATTTTCTCTCAAATGGTGAGATTATGGGTGATTTTACATTTCTTTTTGTTTACCACTATTTTCCAAATAATCCACAGTGAAAGAAATTTTGAAATATTTTTCCAAGAATGATTAAACTTGCATCACCCTAATTGTTTACTAATCTGAAAATTCTCGGAAGACAAATTTGGGGACAATGTGAGCAAGGGGTGAGACTCTTCCTGTACTGGATTAAAAGACAGAAAATACATCTTCCCCAAAGTAGATGAAATTTCCCCAGGGATAAAAATATTTTAAAGATTTCAAGAAAGCTATCACAACATCTGTGCTGATTCTAAGATTTTTCTCAGAACTTTGAAAACTCTCCCATATATCTGGCCCATGAGGTATAAAAGTAAGAATGTAAGAAATATTTTTCAAGCCCTATTCTGTTTATGCATATCAATGTGGGAGTGAGAACTGATATCATCCTCAAGAAGGTAAAAATTGGTTTATAGGGAATGTGAAAAAAAACTTACATATTATAATAGTTTGTGACTCTCAAAACTCAATCCTACCTAACAATATAAACATATACACAAAATATCTCTAGTGTTAAAAGTAATAGCGTGGAAGCTATTAGGGTCAAAAATGTCTTTTAAAATGTTCCTTGAGCATGGAAGGGGATAACAACAAAATATTGAGAAACACTAGTTCAGCTACAAGATTATAAAACCCCAGTTCATTTTTTCACATATCTTCTCTCTTCATTAGCTAGTTCAGAGTCAGTATTCACAACTTTTATTGTGTTTAATTATGCACATGCATACACACAGGTACAAATGTTCCTTCGTGTTAGAAAATTCTCCCAATTAGCTCTTCAATAACTTGTTTCTATATTGAAATTTCTAAAACAAAAGAATAATATTTGATAAAGAGCTAGTTTTTTTTCTAAGCATTGTTTATGCTTTCAAATGTAAATATTTGAAGATTTGAAGAAGTATGTACTGAGAATTATTAACATTAACTCCAAATTTTAGAATTAAGAAGGTTTTTTTTATTTTACTCTGGATTCACTCACATTATTATGATTCCTCTTAAAAAGCACAAATTAAGGATTCAAAATAGTCAACTATTCTCTATTACTTATTGAGGGCTTTAAAATATGAAGAACATAAAATTAATTATAAAACATGTAATTATAGTATTATGAGCATGCATGATAAATTATCTTCATGCTTGTCACTTTATAGTCTCAAAACAACTGGTAATTCTTACTCATATTCTAGCAATAAAATAAAGACCCACGGAAAAGAGGTAAAGGAGTTTAGGGGGAACCACATAAGTCTCCCCAATTTTATTGGTAAAATAAAATTTTTTCCAGAAACCCCAAAGGATTTCCACTTATTTATCTTTCTCCAGAAGCAGATCTAGTTCTCCCACTGGAAGTAGTTCAAGAGGGTTAGAAGCTTCAACCAGCTCCCCAAAACTGTCTGCCACATTTGTTCTTTTATAGCATTCAAGTCTCTTTGATCACCTACCAGTCTTTGAGAGTGTCTTTCTTAGAACCCCACTCAGGGTAGCAGAGCCCTTCACTACCCTCGACTTTGTAAAGTTATGAGCACTGAGGATACAGCAGTGCATAAAACACACAAAACAGCCCCTCCTCTCATACTCTTACAGTGTCCTGTATTTTTCTTTATAATATCATCTACCTAAAATTATATTTTTGTTTACTTTTTTTATTTTTTAATGATTTTTTTATTTATTTATGCATACAAGAGCTGGGGTACAGGCCAGAGACGTGGGGATGGGGAGACAGGATGAGATGATTCACCAGAGGCAGAGTGGGGAGCAGAACAGACAGATTGACTGAAAAACACTGCTGAGTAGCCAGCAAGGCAGGAGAGGTCTGCTGTGCCATGTGGGTCACCTCCCTAGCTGAGGATCCACCTCACGCTGCAGTGGCAGCAGAAGCCCTACTGTGCACCGCTCAACCCCTTCCACCACCAGGGAGGTCCCTATTTATTTTCTTATTATCATCTTTCCCACTAAAACAAAACTGCAGAGGGTCAGAAGCTTGCTTTATTCACTTTTGTATCCAGAATACCTCAGTTACTTGCATAAAAAAATTGTGCAAAAATATATGGAATAAATGAACTCCTGGATAAGAAAATGAGACTTGAGGAATTTAAGGATCTCTACTCAAGATGATATAGCTGAAAAGTAGCACAGTTGATATTTTAGGAATTCCTGACATATTATCTCTTAAAATTTTATATCAACTCCTCCCTATCTCAATGAGGAGTGCCAAAGTTATCCCCACTAATGTGTTATCTGGTACCACCTCAGGAGAACCAAGTATGAACATTGACCTCTGACCTGGTAATCATGTTGATAACTTGAAATCATCCCTGTTGGGAGTATTCACTGCATCGAAAGTAGCAAATGTCACAAACCAGTCTTTTCTCCCGCAGAGAGCTGGATGTTATATATTTATAAGCAAACTATGTGGTATCGCCCATTCTACTTCGTCAATGCTACCAATGCTGAAAGCACTTACATGAACTATCCAGGGTCTTGCCCTAGAAGCAGTTCTTATTTTGCTACTTCCGCTTGATGTCCTCCTCTTGCTTTCTCCACGTTTTGGGTCTTGATATTTTTGAACAGGGATCACAACCCAACAGGGTTGGGGTAAAACAGTAACTGAAAATTGCAACTGTTCAGTTGGGCAAGATCACCAGGATGTTGACGAGAAAAGAGAACAGCAGAATTTATAACCAGCTTTGTGCCTGTGAAAATGGGCAGGGGCAGAACCTTTACTGAAAGACAGCAGCCTGGTTGGCAGTCTGGAGTTAACTCCAAGGAGACATAAATACCCTTATTCTTTTTATATGAGAACAGTTAGTACTGGACTGGCTCTACTTATTATTCCCCAAGGGACATTCAGTGAAACTTGTCCTCTAAACAATGAACACCTGAATAAGGATTATATGAGAGTGTGTAAAGTCATTTCATAAAAGCTGCTTCTTCTATTCTAATAATAAACACAAATTATATGGTTGTTTTATTTTGTTCTTGCTTTACAGTGTAAAGCAATATAAATAAAGCAACATAGCTAGGAACATAAATTATCATTCCACTTCCCTGCAGAAGGTTGAAAAGAATACTAATGTTAATTAGGTTTCTGATAGTGCTCCACAAGCATTCAGAAATTATTTGGTTTTTTTCTGTTTATTATTCCTCCAACTCTTATGCCCACTCATTCTCTCAGTCTGGGTCAGATAGCCCCAGAGAGTTCCCAGCTAGGTAAAGATCACCTAAGGGAAAAAAGTGGGGGAGGAGGTAATAATGACACCTTCAAGCACAACTATCTGAGGCTCTGACTTCATGATGGAAGTCCTCCAGGACTGGAAAAGCGTGTATGGGGTGGGGAAGCAAGATTGCACTTTAATGGTGAGAGGAGAAGCTAGGAAATGAATTAACCCAGCAGCCAGTATCATCTTTATTACCATGCTTTCAATAAAGGAACTGAAGCTCAATATCTTTAGAAAATTTTCCCATAATCACAAAACTAAGAAGTTGCAAATTTGGAATCCATAAAGAGCCATGAAACTTAATATATCTTCTAGTACACAGTGTTGCCTCCAGAGAAGATAACACACTAGCTACTCTTCACTCTACTGTGATATCCAACCCCAAAAAAATCCAAACCCAGAGTCAGAATTTAAATCTAGACCCTGTCTATCTGCTGTTTTCAGTCATCGTGCTTCTTACATTAATGGAACAAAAAGATCAAAACAGATTCCATATTATACAGAAATGGAAAACTCATTAACCACGTGTGTTGATGAGAGTTATGTGTGTTACTTGATAACATAGTGATTCTTGGGACAGAGATGTACAAGGGAAGTCTCTGACCCAGATAAGCACCTAAACACCTGAGAAAAACCATTCAACAGATTATTTTAATATATGAGCACCAACTCCCTACTTGCAAAACAAAGTTATGAAACAAAAAACTATAATAAGGAAAGCCTCAAAGTCTCCCTACAGTGACACCATCAGTCCCCTTCAGTGTCACCTCCCCATCGGTGACTCAGTTCGCTGACATCCACTGCACAGATGAGTTGACTAAGTTTCCTGCTACCTCAGTACCTTCTGTTTGGAATTATTTCCGTAATTTATAATTTAGCTTTCTCATCAGTGTTTCCTCCTACAAAATCACACCTGTAGTTTCTTTGAAGTTCCCCCTTCAATTCTGAGCTACAGGAATGCCAGCCACAGACTCTTACTGTGTCTGAAAAAGTTCTCCAACACCAGTGTCCTTTCTTTCCCTGCAACAATAAGTTTAGATGTTTCTCTTATAGAGGAACCAGATGCTACCCCCATTGTTCCTCCTCATTTCCAAGCACAAAAAGTCTGTTCAGCAGGGACGTCCAGTTTCAACTGCTAATCTCAACGCCTCATCTCATACTATTCTCTATGAACAAATAACCCTATCCTTCCTTTCAACAAATGGGGGGAGGGGTGTTATTTCAGTTTTGGAAACTCCATTTTGAAGAGTGGCATTCCTTTTATCTCCTGAAACACCGTTGGCTACTTTAACTACTCGGCTAGAAGAAGAGAATTTCCAAGGCTAACTACTACAGATGGCTAAACACTCTGCCAACCACCAAGCCAAGTGGCTAGGTGCCTTAGCAGCACACACAGGGATCCAGGCCCATCCTGACTTTCATTCTGATAAGAGCATGCATAGAAGCAGAAAGGCAGAACTCAGGTTATTCAATTTAATTAAGCAAAGAAAAACAGCTATACTCCCTCACTTAATTGAGTCCTCAATTTTGAAACAGAGTTTTAACAAAACCCTCCTTGCTTCCGGGGTAACGTTTTATGAATTTTCTCTATGTTTTTTATTTCGAAAAGTCTATCTCATGAGATTTTAGAATTAAAATGGCGAAAAAAGCAATAACATAATTCAACACCCTTCTCCTTGCCCACCCCCTATATAAGAAACAGCAGAAAACATGATCTCATTCTCATAAAAGTAGTGACAGGCACAGCATTTAGTCAAGTTTTGGAATTCTATATTAGCTAAGCTTACATCACTTACATAAAACCACAGAGCCCACAAGGGGTTTTCATTAGGCAAGCTTTGGCTTATGTCCCATTTTTTTTAAAGGTCACTGAATGTTATTTTAAATGTATATCTCCTAATAAACTGAGCCACTGAAGGCAGCTCTGACAACTGAAGAAAAATATACTATTTTCAAACTAGGGTCAAATTTTAGAGAAACATTTATTCAGCTTCAGGGATAGGGTAGAGTTTTCCTTAATAGCCAATAAAGACAGAATGTAAGCCAAGATATGGGAACAAGAACAAAGTGGATCTCTAACATTTCTATTCAAAAGAAGAAGAAAAGCAAAGGGGATGAAGTGGACAACCGGAATTTCTCATGACTCTTTGAACAAAGCAGATACTTCAAACAAATCAAAACTAGGTTGTGGAGATCTTCAAAAATGTCCTTGGCCAAGGCTTAATGGGTATTTCACTGCATATCATTTATAAACTTTGAGGCTATTTTCTAATCATCTTGCAAAAGAGTTTCAAAAGCTTTAATAGAAGTTTTGATACAAGGTAAACATTCAATTTCATGTTCCCACGAAATTTCTTTCCCACAATTGTATTGTGTTTTTGACCACATAAGGATGTTTTTTGTCAGGGACCTGCTGAAAGTTGAAATAACGATTTTTCAAGTGTCCAGTCAATTTCACAGAAATATTCCTCTTATTCCAAAATGAAATAGATTCCCTCAGAATGTGTGTGTTTCTGTGTGTGTGCACAAATATTTGTTTGTAACCAGACTTGATGGAAATCATTCTACTGAAGGCAGGTGAGATCATTTCGAAACTAAGTCATTTAAAAACAAACTGAGCTTCTTCACGTAACTGTGTATTAAGCACAAAAAGTAAAATAACAAAAGACAATGGGGGAATTTCTGAAATATATACACTTTACGAATTAGACAAATACAACTTGGAGAGTGACAGCAACCAGGGCTGTACCGTGCAATATCGGCAAGTGTCTGGCATCACGGGTACCAGATATGCTTAGCCTGGCATGGGTCAAAAGCAATCATTGGTCTAAAAGAGAGAAGTTCTTTTAAACTAAAAATATTCAAAGGAAGAAAGGACATCGGGACATAGAACTATACAAGTTGAATAAAGAATCTTAGAAAAACAGACTTCAGCATCAAAGGGCCTTATTTTTACAGGAATCAATCTGAAAGTCAGAAACCAAGTAAGTCAAAAAGAGGAGTAAGGATGAGACTAGAATAGAGAAAATCAAAAGCAAAGATTCAAGGAAAGAGGGACACCTCCTCCCTTTAGGGAACTAGTTTATTAGTTCTGTTTTACTGTTTCACTGAGACCAAAAGAATGTGAATGGGCCTGCAGAGCAAAATAACCTGGAACAGCTGTTCAGACAAAGAGCACACGGGGGACAGGGAGCAGAGTGACACTCAGAGGGACTCTACCTCCGCCCTTTCATACCTGAGTGTATAGGGGAGTGACTAGAAATAATTGCAAGTTAGAGTCATTTATGTGCTCTCCTGGTTTTGAGAGCCTATAAAGACACCACTGCATTAGGACAGAGTGAGTGGCAATTAGTTCAGACGAAACTTTAAAATGTAGATATCTACCTTTTATCTCTCTCATGTGCCAAGCATTAGTTAAGAAAAACAGTGGATGAATTCATTCACAAGTGATATATAGAGAAAACAAACAGATGAAATAAAGCAAATAAAAAATTTTGGACCAGCAGATCAGTTAGTGGATACCAGAAAGGAGGGTGGAAGGTGTTGGGTAAACTGGGAAAGGGGGGATAGTGGTATGGTGAGGGATAGAACTGGATGTTTAGTGGTGAACTTAATGTAGTATAGACACAGGTTGGTTCTCCAGGATGTACACCTGAAACTTCTATAACACTATCATGCAATGTTACTTCAATTTAAGAATTTTTATACATCATCTCATTTGATCATTTATTCTATGTTGGCTAAACACCAACTGCTGTGTCAGATATTTTCCCAAGCATGCAATGATATGTGTTATTAATATCCCCAACTTACTGAAGAAAAAACAATACATACAGTAATTGAGTTATGTGCTTAAGGTCACAGAACTGGTAAATTGCTAAACTAGGCATATTTAATTTTTGTCTGGGAACAGTGGACTCAAATTTTCTACTCTCTGGGAAAGTTGCTTACTCTTTCCTCCTTTGTTTTTCATATGATTAAAAGGGAGAGTGCTTGCACCAGTCTCAGTTTTGATTTATAATAATTCTGAAGAATTCTTAAAAAAAAAAGAGGGGCATTGATGAAACATAATAGGTGCTATACTATTATTCCCCATATATATTCCAATCATAACCATTCTCATGACTGCAGCTCTGTACAAATTTTTCTCTCCTTGTATCATTTTCTTCTCATAAAAACCTTATATACCTACAAACCTGAGAAACATAAAAATACTTAAAATTCCTAACTCTGACATAGAATTTGTTTATGTGGATTCCAATTAACATTAGTATCATAAACTTGAACATGAAAGAAAGCAGTAATTGAAAAGTGAAGCATCAGTTATGATTTATATCTTTTTTTTTATTTATTTAAACATACAAGAACTGGGGTATAGGCCAGAGGTGTGGGGGTAAGAAGATTCAGCAGAGACAGAGTGGGGAAGAGAACAGACAGATTGACTGAAATACATTGTTGAGAGGAGCAGTGGACAAGGCAGGAGAGATCTGCTGTGTCATGTGGGTCATTCCCTGGCTGGGGATTAAACTCTCCTGCTGCAGTGGCGGCAGATGCTTCCTGGTACAGTGCTTGACCCTTTGCACCACCAGGGAGGGCCCATGATTTGCATCTTTTTAAGAATATTTTTTCAATATCTAGTCTTAACAATACACTTTCTCATACATTGTCATATTCATATGTGTCCTTACAAATGTTTTAGCTAAATCTGAATTTCACTTCCAAACTGTAAGCACCCAACATAAATGAGGAACTTTTATAAAAACAAAAGTCAAAAACAAAGTTACATGGTAAAGATTTGGCCTCACAAACTTTCCCCAAATGAAACTTGGTGTCTAAAACCATATGCTAAAAATCTTTCCAATGTTTAAACTGACTGATGAATAAGTGTATAAGAAGTTGTGCCAATGGCATACACACACCAAATGCATCCGTGGTGTGGCTGAAGAGGAGTTACACACAAAACTCAGTCTCCAACTTTAGAAGCATCCCTTTTGTTTACTAACAAAACCCTAGTTTCTATTGTACAGAGTATTTAAGAATTCTTTTGTTCAAGGAATATTCCTTGAGTATCAATTTAACCAAGGGCAAAGGGAAATTCTCAGAACCCAAACTCCCAGTGAGATACAAGAACTGTCTTGTTTCTTGATGTAGCCTAACAGGGACTGCCCCCTTCCTGTCTGTCACTCCTGAAACAAAGAATAGACTCTGAGGTACATTTTTCTCTTAGAGGCAAGGGTTTTAATATGGCAGGAGTCCTGGGTTTATAGCCACTAATCTTGAGAACAAGTCCAATTTCTACCACTGCTCTAAGAGTTAGCACTACCTCATAACTTAATAGAAATACAAGTGTTTGTGTTTCCCAACCTACCAAATCAGAAGCTTTAGGGATGAGGCCCAGGCATTTGGGTTTTAACATCCAGGGAATCCTGACACAAATTCAAGTTTGAGGGTTACTATGGTAGATACATTACTTCTCTGGATTTTCATACTCTCAGGTACAAAGAGGAATAATGAATAATAATAAAGGAATCTGTCTTCTTCAAAGGGTTATTCAATATCAAATCTCAAATAAGAAAAAATTATTTTTGCAAATCTGAAAATTGCTAAATATATTCATAATACTGTGTCAGAAAGATAACTTTTACATCCATTTCTCGATCTGAAGAGAAATGGTAACAGTTCAGGGGTTAGATAGATTGTTAATAGGGGAGTCTGATCAAGAGTGTTACAGCAAAAGCAAGTTTTCTGTTCTGAAGAGTTTTTGTACATGATGTTTTGTTATAAACTTCACTTCAGAGATAGAAGTCATCATGCCCCCTGGTGAGGATCATTAAAACCTTTTCTTACTTTGTCAGGTCAGCTTTTTCTTCAAATAATTGCACTATAAAAAACAACTAGACTCCTAAGGGAAAGAAGAGCTGGAGAAAGGTCTTTGCTTAAAAGATTTTTAAAAAAAGGAAAAAAGTTTTGTTTCAAGGAAACAAAAAAACTCAGTAACTTACTTTTCACCCTGTTAAAATCACAACTGAATCACAACTATATCACAAACTGTTCTCTAGCCTTTATTTTAGAATTTAGAGAGAGAATGGGTAACCCTTTCCTCCCAGAAACCCTATCTAATCCGAGGTTCTTCTGCAGCCTATCACAACAATCAGGTGGGTTTGGTTTTTTTTTTTTTTTCTATTGTTAAAGGTTATGAAGATAAACGGTCATTTTCCTCTAAAAATAAATCTTAACAATTCCTACTCATCCAAGAAGCACAGGACACATTGCAAACCATTAAAATGAATTATTTTAACATGTCTTAGATAGGAATTAGATATCAAATAATTTTATCTGAGACACAGAGAATTTCCTTTAATTATAATGATAGAACAGATTAAGAAATCAATACAAAGTTTTGCTTTTTCTCTACTAATTTTTCTACTGCCAATAATACCTTTTGATTATTTGGATTGCACTTTTCTTTTTCCATTAGTGAGGAGGAAAGGAAATAGCAAAATTTTCTGATCTCTCAACTTTTGATTATTATTTCAAATACTATTATTGTATTATTATCTCTTTTTTATTTTGTTTTGGGGAAGTTTGGGTTTTTTTATGTTATGATCAGTATTTTTATTGTTATCCAAACAGCAACTGTATCGACAGAAAAAACTTATCTTAAAACAAAGAGGAGAAAACTCTCTAAAATACAAAATAAATTAATAGAAGCAATATGTATGATGCTGGGGAGTCTTAGAGCTACCTAAGAGTTTGGATCAGTGATTCATCTCACAACAACTGTATTTTGAGCAATTGTATAAAGAACAACTCTACTTCTGACAAGAATGGCAAATGAAACTATGTTTGGAGTAGACCTTTTAAACCTTGTCCATATTAAGTACAAAAACATTATATTTAAATAGGATTAAAAAAAAGATAAACTCAAAGTCCAACTAATGTCATTGTAAACCTGTAATATTTACCATCATTCAGGTAATATACAAGGATTAAAAAGTGGTAAATTTAGCAACTCAGATGAGAGGAGTCACCTTTCTAAACATTTTGGATTGTTTATTGAATTAATACAATAATCTATAACTCCCAATGTCTATAAATTTAACATTATTTAGACCACTATATTTAATACAAGTTTTTAATTCATTTTTCTCCCCAAATACACAGATTAATCCTCCTAATTTTCAATACTGAGTATATTATTACTGTACCTAACTATATTTGAGTATTCAAGACAGCAGTTGAGATTAGACATTTGAAAATAAATACTAAAAATGTTCAGTTTTAGAAAAAAGAATAAAATATTTTATATAATTGTGACCACATTTTCATACTTAAGAAAATTAACAGTATTTCTTTAATATCCATCCCACAACTGTCTCCAAAATGCCAAATTTAACTGGCTTGTTTTTTGGTTTGTTTGTTTGCAAGGATTGGGGAGGGGTGGGGGACCAATCAAGTTTTACAAGGCAGTTATGTATTTTATATATTTTTAAATAACATTCTGTGCTTTCTTTTAGGTGTCTATAACATTGAAATAATTATAATAGTACCACTGTCTTACTGCAAATCTCCATTTAATGGACATTTTATTCAAAAGACCTGGTGAAAATTCAGTTACAAATATTCAAAAGCCATGTGAATAAAAATATACACTACTGTGAAATAATTGCATTTTCCAAATAGCAAAATAAAGTTCAGGTCATAAAATACAAAACAGTGTTGGGCCTCCCTGGTGGCCCAAGGGATTAAGTCTCAGCACTAGCAGACTCCAATCTCTGCAGCATTTGGATCCTCATCCGGTTGCTAACATGGCACAGCAGACCTCTCCTGCCTCGCCCGCTGCACCCCTCTGCAATGTATATCAGTAGATCTGCCTGTTCTGCTCCCCACTCTGTCTCTGGTGAATCTTCTCCCACAACCCCCCCAACACCTGAGGCCTGCACCCCAGTCCTTCTACACAAAAATAAATAAACCTTTAAAAAATACAAAACACTCTTAAATAAAAACTTTAAAAAAAATGAATAATTGTGAGGCAATAACCAAGACACTTCTACAGAATAAATTTTCAAATCTTTGAGTTAAGACAAATCAGGACATCGAGTAAATGGAGTTCTTTTTGCTCTTCTATTTTTTGTGTATGTTGGAAAAACTTAAATAAAAATTAAGTTTTCAAAACAAGACTTCACGAGGTTGCTGGTTTGTTTCAGTAAAGTCAACAGACAAAGACAAACACTATGAGTATACTTCTAGAAGGTGCACAGTGGACAAATTTATAGACACAAGAAGTTGAATGATGGTTGTGTGGGGCTAGACGGGCCGGGGCAGGCAAGGAATTGAGAGTTAATGTAATGTCTGCAAAGTTTCACTTGAAAAAAAAAACTTCTAAAATAAATGTTTGGCAATATTTGTAAGGAAACAAATTTATTAGTGCCACAGAACTAGACTTAGAAATGGTAAAAATGTTAAATTTTATGTCATACGTGTTTTGCCACAGTAAAAAAAAGCTCTCATTTCTTTCTAAACCTAATTTTTCATCTTTGAGTTATCTACATTTTCAAAAAAATTCCCTAGGGGATAAAAGGATGAAATCTTAGCTTGGAATAGGTCCATCAGAAAAGTTAATTAATGGGTCAATAAATTTTTTTAATGCTTTCTAAGTTAATGGGCTTCTAATGATTACTTTGCATGTGAAAACATGTTCTCAAAGATATAAAGATAGAATATGAGTAACTACATATTCCCCAAGTTATAAATTGATAAGACCAACTGTTTCTCAGTTATTTGAAATAAGGCAAGATCAAAATTTATTTCCAAATAGAAAGTATATTTTTTCATCATTTATGGCTTAAAAAAACTAATAGAAGTATCAAATTTGGATTAATTACAATAGATAATAATTTATGATCTGGAAAGTAATATTTTCACAAAGTCTGAGGTGAACAAGAGCAGTGTGTAATACCCAAAAAATTTAACTATAACTAATAAATTAAAATATTTATGATAACAATAAGAATTCACTAGTTCAAATAAGTTCAACAGGCATCAACCCCAAAAAATGAATGGAAGGGAAAAGTTTTTGAAATTTTTGAACAGCAAAACTTTGAGTCAGTTATACAATTCAATATTCCAACTACTACAGGTTTTACTGGCTGCCCATATTGTTCTAGTACCAAAAGCATAACAAAATTATTTTTCACTTATAATGGAGATTAACTCTACTTACTCTTGGTGGAAATAACTGAATAATATTTCCAGCTACGTCTAGGAGTCTTAGTTTTCTAAGATCACAAATTTCCTGTGTAAGAAAACAAGAGAAGGATTTTTTAAAGATCTAATATGTAAATCCTAAATATTTCTTTTAAAATTCAGACTTGAAAATCTTTCCTAATTACCTGATGAATTCTTTAGTACACCCTCCCAAAGGGGATTACTGTGGCCTGGATTGCCAGATTCTGAGATCTAAATTTCCTCTGACCACTCTGACTACATAACATGGCCGCCAAGATTTAGACAGTTTTTAGGTTCAAATCTTACTTCTGACTTATGATTAAATATGAGTAAATTTCTTAATTTCTTGTTATCATGTTTTCATTGATAAAATGGAAATGCTAATAGAAGCACCTGCTTCAATATGGTTGTTGACTAGATTAAATGAATTATTAATCAGAAAATGCATACAAAGGGAACAAATACATAGTGAGCTCTTAGTAGACATCACCATAAATAAAATAGAAAGACGCTTTAAAAAAAAACAGAAAACAGATGTATTCCTGGAAAGTTGTCTCTATGGACATTTCCACCAGCATTTTTTTTTTTTTTGGCATCTACCTTTTACTTAACACTGTGCTAACATAACTCTTTCCTTATAAAGGAAATAAAATCTGTCACTTTTCATCTCTATGCTCAATGTAACATTACATTACCATAGTAACCACATGGTTGTTATGGTGCAGTGTGGGTTCTGATATTTCTACTAGCAAGCAAAGATTGTAAGATTTTTTTTTTTAATTAGAAACATAAAAAGCATTTAAAAATTGAAAACTGAAGGTATGACTTGCTGAATGATTCCCACCATTTGCAGAGATATTTTTGAAATGACATCCTTATTTTGAGGCTCAAATCTCTCCTCAGGGATATGATATGACTCTTCAGTCTTGACAACTGTCTTTTGTTCCTCATCTTCTCACATATAATCCCAAGCTGGTAGGTGATGAGATGGAGTTTGGAGTAATAGATGTGTATTAGGGATCCCTCCTTTAAAAATAGCATTTTATTCAACAAAGTGGTGCGCTAGAGTGGGCACTGTCATTCTAAGATGTTCTCCTTCAGGCAAAAGTTGATGAACTTTTCCATCCCTACCTTGATTGGTCACCATATATGGAATGATTTTAGAGTGACCTTGAGCAGGAAGGAGGTTCTCTATCACTGAGACACACTCCCATAAGCTAACAGAGGCTGTCTGCAGTCTTCAACCCCTACAGCTGCAAGACCTGGAATGCAGATCTGCCATCTCATATATATTATCCTCTTAAGTGTCATGTAGTCTTCCATTACTATGATACTCTCCCGATTGCTGTGTTAGCTACAGGAAAATTAAACAAAAAATGCTGGCATTGAGTATGATTGGTTGTAGGTAATATTGTCATCATCTCTCTTCTGATAGCATCATGAAAGTCAGGCTCTCCTAAAGAATGGCAACATGGACTCCAGCGGTTCTGAGTTTATTTAAGTTCTTCCAATTTCATAGCCTCAGCACAAAGATGTTTACTTCCCAAAGTCCATCTCCTTGGACTATGTATTCCTATTCTTGAATAAACAATGATGCCATTAAGCAATTGGTAAAAGACATAGACATTTTTATGAAGATACACAAAAGTGTTCAACATCACTAATCATCATAGAAATTCAAATCAAAACCACAGTGGGCTATCACTTCACACCTATCAGGATGATTGTTATCAAAAAAGATAAGAAATGACAAGTATGCGTAATGATATAAAAAATAAGTAAAACTTGTACACTGCTGGTGTGAAGGTAAATTTGCATAGCTGCTATAGTAAGCTGCTTAAAGTAAGTCAAATAGAGATTCCTAAAAATATTTAAAAAACAGAACTACCATCTTATCTTGCAATCTTACTTCTGGGTCTATAGCCAAAGAAATCTCAAAAAGATATTTATTTGCACAGTCATAGTCACTGCAGCATTATTTACAACAGGCAAGGCATGGAAACAACCTAAGCATCGAATAATAGATGAATGAATAAAGAAATTATTCAGTCTTTAAAAAGGAAAAAAAAAACCCTACTATTTAAGACAACACAGATGAAACTGGGAGACCTTATGATAAGTGAAGTAAGTCAGTCACAAAAGGACTAATATGGCCCTTACATGAAGCATATAAAATTGCCAAATGTATAGAAGTAAACAGTGGAGTGGTGTTTCTAAGGATGGAGAGAGATTCCGTGGATTTAATGTTAGTTATACAAGATTAGTGTTCCAGAAATCTGCTGTTCAATATAGTACCTATATATAACAAGAGTTTGTATTTAAAATGATATAAAGAACAAGTCTCACAGTAAGCATTCTTATTTTTAAAAAAAGGACACAAGGAATAGTTGGAGATTATATGCTAATTACCTTGACAGTGGAAATGGTAATATGAATGTATGTATATGTCTAAACTCTCAAATTGTGTACATCAGTTTCAGTTATGTATAGCTTTTGTATACTAATTATATCTCAATGAGATTGTGAACAGGGGAGAAAGTTCTTTTAAAAAAGTACATTTTATAAGTGTCAGGTCCATTGTTTCCCCAACAGATTATTTGCTTATACTGGAGATCACTTTAGAGATGCAAAATTAAGTATCTGATCTACTAGCAATCAGATATAAAATATATATGTATACTTGTACAGAATATATTAAATTTACAGCATATCATAAAAAATTAATAATTTTATCATATTTTAATTAGTATTTTCTATGATGTCTCATCATTTATAATGCAAACCAAAAAGATCAATGATAAACTAAATCTTATATTTTTAGGATTAAAACTTAAAGATCCTTAACCTTTTATTAATTCCAGATAGATAGATAGACAGATAGATAAGGAGACTGAATCATATTAAATGTACAAGGACATAAATGATTAGAGGCATTCATTACATGAAAATTCATAAGACTAATTAGCATTTAAATTTTAAGAAATCTAAATTTCTTAGGATTTATAAAATTGTAGTAACAGTATTGATTTGAAGTAAGGAATTTTAAATCAGACAGATGCGGATTTGAGCCCCTTCTCTCACCTTTGTGTAGAAGTTATATAACCTCTCTGCCCCTTATTTTAAAATGGGAATAAGAAGAGCTACATCATAGAGTCATTATAACTCTTAAGAAATAGAATGCATTATGACAATGAACTTGTTACTGTTGTTTTTTCCTCAAATAAAGAAGTTTTTGTAGATGTAGTCTGTAATCAGGTATTTTTTTATTTATAAAATTCATGATTTTTAAGTAATTTTAAAATAATTTGTAATTAGTTTGTTTATTAATTGGGGTAATATTTGGGGGTTGCATAAAATATGGGCCATTCATTTAAATTTAGATAATGAATTTATACAGTAAATTTAGTAGAATGCAGGATTTGGGATATACTTCTATTAAAAAATAATTCATTGCATATCTGATATTCAAATCTAAGTGTGTACCTGTAGTTTTATTTGTTAAATCTGGTAGCCCTAGTTTTGTGAAATAATCCTGTCATAGGGACATGGGAACTGAATAAATCTAATTTGAGGAAACACAAGTGATGGCTTGTACTTGGATGCCTACATTTATTCTATAATCACTCCATATTATAATCATCTCTTCCCTAAAAATGAAAATTTGATTCCCTGTTCTGCTTACCTCTGGTAAAACTTCAATACTGTTCCTGGCCAGATGAAGCTTCTCGAGATTCTTCAAGAACTTAATCTCGTTGGGTAAGCAAACAAGCTGATTGTAGTTAAGTTGAAGTTCAGAAAGATTTTTAAGGAAACAAAGTTCTCTAGGGATGCTGGCTAGCTGGTTATGATTCATACTCAAATGTGTAAGGCTTTTTAACCTAAAAAATAAAGTATGTAAATGAAACTCACAAGATGAAAAGATCCACTATACAGCCACTACCTATAAGAAGACATGTGTCAATTTATTATTTTGTAGCTTATCTGAGTCTTTTTCATTAATTAATTTTCAATTTAGCTAATATTAGGACACCCCCACCAGGTATTACCAATGTAGTGCACTCACCACCAAATTGCCCATAGTCCACCACCAAAGACCCTTGTGCTTTCTTCTTTCTTTGTACTTAACCAGCCCCTGGCCATGCCCCCATGTTTCAGTTCTGTAGTTAGCTTTCAAAGGTTAGTTTTTAAGCTTGTCTTTATTTGATCCTTAGTTTGGTTTCTCTATATCACATACTAATAATCCCATCCAGTATTTATCTTTCTCCTTCTGATTTAGTTCACTTATCCTAGACATCCATGTTGCTTGCAAATGGCAAGAGTTTATCATTTTTAATCACTTTTTTGAACACTCATCTGTTTGGGGGCAATTAAGTTGTTTCCATACTTTAGCTATAGGCAATAGCACTGCAATAAACCTGGAAGGAAAAGTTTCCTATGGAATTAGTATTTTTGAATTTGGGGGTTAATGCCTAGGAGTGGAATTGATGAGTCATATGGCAGATCCATGTTTAGTGATATAAGACACCTCCATACTACTTTCCATATGGTCTGGACCAATCAGCATTCCCACCTCCAGTGGAGGAGGGTTCCCTTTTCTCCACATCCTTACCAGAACTTGTTTCTGGTCTTTTCCTATGAGCCATTCTCAAAGGTGTGAGGTGATATCTCATCATGATCTTGATTTACATTTCCCTAATGATAAGTGATGGTGAACATCTGAGTCCTACTTCAGTCAAGTGTTCACAACTACTGGTCATTTGAGCATAAAAAAAATGTTTGTTGTAATTAACATAAAGATTTCTTATAATCAAATGACTTATGTTCAAAGTATTTTATGTAATCAAAACCTAAATTCAAGGGAAATAACTCTATTTTTGTTCCTTGTATGGATACATTGGCCACACTGAAGAAGTCAAAGGACAAAGGAAATCATATACATACACCAACATATTATGTACAGCTATAAGTAGATATAGGTATAGAGACAGATAGATATAGAGCCTGTACCAAATAGGAGAACAACCTAATTGTTGTGGAAATTGCATAGATAGATAAGCCACAAATTCTGCCCCTTTGTGCATATCATGATCTAGAAGGTGATAAGAAATAGAAATATAAAGTGGGGAGAGAAATGCCATTGGATAGAGAGAAAAGGATTAGGAAAATTTGAATCTATAATTCAATCTGAAGTATGTATGAAAAAGACTACATATAGTACCTGAAGCCTTTTGGAAGACTTGAAATTTTCAATTTGGCACGAAATGATAGAATGTATAAAACAAGGGCCACAGGAGGACCTGTTATAATAAGCTGTGTCTGCAATGAGGTACCACCTCACACCGGTAAGAATGGCACACATTGAAAAAACCAACGATGTCAAATGCTGGCGAGTATGTGGAGAAAAAGGAACCCTGGTACACTGCTGGTGGGAATGCAAGCTAATCCAACCATTATGGAAGGCCGTATGGAGGCTCCTCAGTCTACTAGAAA
>JAGFMF010011568.1:14974434-15049716 GCA_019455555.1 Galemys pyrenaicus | reverse complement strand
AAAAATGAGAGAGAAGATAAACAGATGAGACTACATCAAGATAAAAAGCTTCTGTACAGCAAAGGAAACATTAAACAAAACAAAAAGAAACCCCACTGAGTGGGAAAAAAATCTTTGTGTTCCACACAACAGACAAGGGTCTGATCACAAAGATATACAAAGGCTCAAGAAAAATAAAGTGAAAAACCCAATCAAAAAATGGGCAGAAGAACTTAAAAGGCACTTCTCCAAAGAGGACATACACATGGCCAACAGGCTCATGAGAAAATGCTCAACATCCCTCATAATCAGGGAAATGCAAATTAAGACCACAATGAAGTACCACCTTACACCGGTAAGAATGGCACACATCAAAAAAACCAACAACAACAAATGCTGGTGAGGATGTGGAGAAAAAGGAACCCTAGTACACGGTTGGTGGGAATGCAAGTTAATCCAACCATTATGGAAGGCCGTATGGAGGTTCCTCAGTCTACTAGAAATGGAACTACCATATGATCCGGCAATCCCACTCCTTAGAATCTACCCAAAGGACCCAAAAACACTGATCCAAAAGAGCACTGTAATCCTATGTTTATTGCAGCACTACTTGTAATTGGTAAGACCTGAAACAACCCAAAAGTAGAGGACTGGATCAAGAAGATGTGGTACATATACACAATGGAATATTATTCAGCAATCAGAAATGAGAAACTAGGGGCATTTATAGAAACATGGATGGAACTAGAAGGAATTATACTCAGTGAAACAAGTCGGATGGCTTCACTCTTAGGAGGAATATGAAAGAGCAACAACTACAACAACAGAAAAAAAAGAAGCTCAAGGAAATGGGCAATTATAACCAAAAGCAAACAAAAAACTCAACAAGACCAAAAAGGCAAAGATAAACCAAAGGAACTAAAGGAAGGGAAGGTAGGGAGGGCAAAGATGGGGATCAGGGCAGAAAGAGCACAAGGGACTGAAGTGATGGTGCACAGGTGGAATGGTGGTGGGTACTCCCTGAAGAATACAAATGATGTCAAATATAATTAAATAAATAAAAAAAGAAAAGAAACAATTGGTGATTCACAGAAAGGCAAAAGTCAGCTCCAAATAAAATGTGCTTAACATAAAAAATAAAATAAAAACAGTTTAAACTGTCCATACAACTCCCTTTAAGGAAGCAAGCAGATCAACATTCATTTAAAAATCAACATTAAATACTTATTTTGAGCCACCATTTCCAGGTACTGAATTTATAGAGATGAGTATGACTATAAGATCTTTACCTTTAAGGCAAATAGTGAGAAAGGAACAATCAAATGAGTGAATGAATGAATGATCAAATAAGAATAAAGCAGACAATATTAAATACTCTGAGGATAATTATAAAAATGAAGAGATGGTGAACTAGTCTTAGAAGTTGATATTTAAACTGAGATCTGAGCAACAATATGAAAAAAAAATATGGCCAAAACATGACTGAGGAGTTGAGCGATGTGGCTGATAGAGCTAAAAATAATGGGTAAAGGAAGACAAGCAGAAAAAAAAAATTGTGAAGGTATTAAGCATGCTTTAGATCATGGTAAGGTATTGGGGTTTTACTTTAAGTAAAGTGAGAGATGACTGCAGTGTTTTGAGCAGAGATGTAGTGTTACTTCATTTGTGTTTTCACAGAGCAGTTATATAAAAAACAGTCTTCAGGTAGAGCAAGCAGTATGCCACGGAGACAGGATGGAAGCAGCAGCACAGTAGTCCAGGTGAGAGACTAATATGGCTTGGGCTAGAATGGTGGTGGTGGAGATGGAAAGAAGTCAATGAGCTTGAGATATGCTTTGGCTGTAGAGCCAGTGGTTGAAATTTTTAAGAGAAAGAATAATCATGGATAGGAACAGTTTTTGGAGCTTGTGTATGTGAGAGGAGGAAAACTGGGACCAGGGTAAGATTTGGAGAAAAGACAAAGAACTAAGAGTTGTTTTATGCATATTAAATTAAGATGCACTTTAGACTAATAAGTGGAAATTTCAAGTAGGCAGTTGCAGACACAGACCTAGAGTTTTCTAACGTCAAGACCAGAAAATGGTCTGAGACTTCAAGTTAATGCTTCATGTGGGATTATAAGCAATCACTGAGGATAAGAATGTGGGGAGAAGATAGGGTCCGGTAGAGAGAAAGACAAAATGACTAGTAAAGCAGGATGGAATTTTGGGCTACTTATAGCATTTGGTTTGATAGCCCCCCTTTCTTGAACCAGGGCTCAACACTTGGCTACTGTGGACTTTTCCAGTGTGAATGTTCTCCTGTGTCCTTCTCTGTAAAATTTTCTTTACTAGGAAAAACTTTACTTGAACATGCATGGAAGGTTATGACTTTCACCTCCCAGGGTGGCCTACTTGTGAAAGTGAAATGTTGATGACAGGTGAACATACAACCAGCCCTTTCGTTCTGTGGTACAAGGCATGCTCCAGAACACTAGTAGCACAGAGCTGAGGCTCCATTTCTCCGGAAATCACTCCCTTGCCTAGTTTGTCTCCATATTCTGTTCTGCTTCCCTCACACCCTTATAGGTTTCTCCTGAGAGCATAACCTAACTAATTCACAAAAAGTTATGACTCAGGCTTTTCAGGATAAACAGTGTCACAGAAGCCAAGGGGAAAGAAAAGGAAAAGAAAGCTATTTTAAGAAGGAAGATGTGGGTCAAACCCCAAAGGAAAGTTAAGTTAAATAAAAGCATAAGAAAAAAAACAACAACACTGGATTTAGCAACATGAAAGTCATTAGTGACCCTGACAATGGAGGTGAAGTGTCAGAGAAACTAAGTGGACTATGAAGAGAATGTGAAATTGAAGACAATGACTCTGACAATTCTTTTAGGAATGTTTGCTATAAAGAGGCATCAGAAAATGAGGAGGGAATTCGAGGGGGTTTTCCCCCTAAAATGAAAGATAATGCAGGTTATTTATATGTTGATTGAAAGAATCTTGTAGATATTGAGAAACAAATGATATAAGGTGAAAGATAACAATAGAATCATGATCATTTAGAAATGAGAGATGATAGGATCAAAAGTATAAGCAGGTGCTGGCATGTAGTGTAAGGGATGCTCAAGCTTTTGTGGCATCACTGGTGGCGGTGGCCTGGAATGCAGGATGTGCTTGAGAGTGTGAGCTTGGGGAATGCATGCCTAACTGTGGACACCTGGAGTATGGTGTGGGCATGCATAAATGGGCACACCTGAGCCTGGAGGCACATGCTAAAAGGGTGGTCTCACACAGAAAACAGCTAGAACCATAGGGAATGGCTATGAGAGAATGAATGACTAGAGAGAGGCGGGACCACAAGACAATGCCAGAGAGCCCAAAGTGAAAGAGTAAAGATCCTGCCAGAAGCTGGGATACTGTTAGCCTCCCTGCCCCCCGGGGCCCCTGCCCACTCTGCCTTGCTGCCTGCCTGCACTCCATGGCATTAGATGAAAATAGGACTCACTCCATCGGGGTAGTAACAAGGAATGTAGAGGTAGGTCCAGATATGGTAAGTGAGCTCTTGGCTTGTGGTGTCTGTTTTCTCAGTGAAATATGAAACACAGTCATCTGCTAGGAAAAGGAAATGTAAGAGGTTTGATGAAAGAGAAAAAGGACATTTTGAAGAACAATCTAAGGAGATGTAGGGAGTCTCATAGCCATATTTAGCCTTTTGATTCAACTTAGTTACCATAAAGAGCTTACAGAATGGACCGATAACCCAAGAAAAGGCAATTTCTCTGGATGACACATTAACTCCTTGGCCTTTGGTTAGCACGGACTACCAGGTGAGATTCTGAGCTCTACAACCAAGAATAGGATATGTAGACAGTGAAGATGATTTTACTGAAAACTTCAACATTGAAGCAATTTCAAAGTTAAAACTAAGATGAAGTGAATAGAACTGTATTGACTTTTGGTAGAATAGGATAACCAAGGGAAGATTCATTGATGACCTTAAAAATCAAGAAGTCTCTTACAAAGTGGTTATCCTATGTCACCATGTCAAACATGTCAGACTTCAGACTAAATAATAAATTATACAGAAATTTCTAGGGACACTTGTAGCAAAGGCGGAGTTATTATTGAGAAATAGCTCAAGACCCAAACTGTTTAATTAATTCCATTATATTTATTAAAAGTTTATTATGTGCCTCGTACTATTCCAAATATACAAAGAAAAAGACCATAAGCCCTCCCCCCACAATTAGATAGTGTTTATCTGATGGGAAGTGAGACAGACAAAAAAAAAATAAGTGAACAAGTCATTTCTATTAGCTCTAATTACCACATATGAGGTAGGAAGACAGGAAAATGCAATGAAAAGTGCTTGGACTAACTTGGGTCATTAGGAAAGACCTCTCTCAGGAAGTTATATTTGAGGTAAGATACCTGGGATGCCTTGACAAGGTTGTTCCAAATGCTATTTTACTGACAAATGATTTCAGAAAAAGCAGGCATGCAGAATAAGCACACACAATGTTTCTTCAGTAACTCTCTAAGGTTATGCACTTCTGGGGGAAGGCTTTTAGTCATATGAGGCAACTTTTTGATAATTTATATTATTTCAAAAATTATCTATCCTTAAGATCTGTTGGTATTTGCAGAGCATAACTCTTCTGTCCCTTGGAAATGAGAATATTGTCATTGAAAGACACTTGCTACTAAATGGTTTCTCATGGACCCATGATCCAAGAAATTATAGTAGCTTACATCAGAAAGAAGTTTCATAAATCACCTAGTGCACCATACAAAATGCAAGGGGGTGATAATATATCTTCCTGTTGAACACATCAGTAATGGGTAGCTTTTTTTTTTTAATCTTGCCAGAAAGTTTTATTTTTTTACTTATTTATATATTGCTATGCTTAGGCTCTCTGTAACTTCTACATGTCTTCCCACAGCAATCACAAAAAGTAATTTTATTCCCCTCCCTCCCCTTCCGAAAACAATCTTTCATATTTTGAAGATTGCTATCATATTCACCCTGAATTTATTCCATTCTTCCTTAACCATTTCCCTCAGGATGTAATTTCCAGACCCCTCACCATCTGGTCACTGTCTCAATTTTTTGTAAGTACCCTTCTCTGAAAACATGGTGCCTATGGTGAGACAGGAAATGTGATCTCAATTTTTTTTAATTAAATAAATAAATAAATAAACAAATAAAGGAAATGTGATCTCATAGCAGAGATGCTGGTGGGACCATGAAATATCCCTCAGGCAGATGACTCCACTTCACTTAATGTAGCCTAACATGGCATGTACTCTTTCAGCATCAGGGTGCATTGTTGGTACATAATTAATTTTGTCTGTGGCCAACAAAAGCCCCTAAGTTAACTGTCAATAAGATAACCCACATCCTGGACTTGTGCAATTGAATTCTTTTCTTAATTTAAATGTAGGAATTTACAGTTATCCCTGTAAAAATTGCAATGTTGTTGGTTTTGGCTCAAAAGACATCTCAAGTGGATGTGATGTTGTCACTCTAAATTCAAAGTCTAAAACTAGACAACCTCAATGGACAAACCAGATCTGTTTTTCTCACCCTCCCCCCTTTTTGGTTAATATACCCACCACTTTTGTAATGATTTTCAATCATCTAGAACTTCTTTCTCTATCTCTACCAAATAGTCACTAAGTCCTATTCTCAAAATTCCTTTTAGATGCATCTTTTCAGCTCTATTCCATTGTAATCACCCTAATACTGATCTTTATCATTGCCCACCTACAACATTACATAAGGAAAGAATGCACAGTGGGAGGTGTTATCACTTAAATTCCCTTTATCCAGTTCTACTACATTATAAACAGCTACCAAATAATCAGTCTATGAGGACTTCACTACCCTAAATGAGTCCAACTTTCTCATAGCCTTTTCTACACTTTCCTTAAATATCAGAGTGTCTAGTCCTACAGGCAGACTTAACTAATTATTTGACATAGGAGAAGGGAGAGAGGGAAGGAAATTGTTTGAGTTAGAGGTCATCAAGGAGATCAGTAAAACCATGCAAAGGAGAGACAGGGACACAATAACAAATTTACAAACTACCCAACTCTGCTTAGATTTGACATTATTTACAGTCAATTGTTTGTGGTCAAATAAAAAGATATGACAGAACTTATCTTTGTCCAGCCACACATGTGAGCCACTTAAGGGGCACTTGTAGAGCCACTGGATCTTGTGATCTGTGTCGACTTTGCTGCACCCAATTAGGTTAATTATTTATTTGGGGATTTTAATAGTATGGCTGATTTACCTACAAAGGACCTTTGTTCCTAATAGGAAGCTATGATAACACTGTGCTTCATTAAGCTGAATATTGAAAATAGCTTCCATTCCATTGCACTCAAGTCAGCATTGCAAGGAAGTAGGGACAAGATAAGGTCTCCCCCATCTATGGTTATAAAGTACCTCTTTGAAATTTGTTACTATGCCATCACTTGATCAGTCACAAACCAAATCCATTCACCATAAATTATAGAATATAAAAAGCAACACCTTTTTTATGTCATCAGAAGTGATCAAAATTTTCCAGTTTCAGTAATCAAACTAGCAGAAAAAAGAGATCAGATCCATACTCTCCAGAGAACTTCCTTCTATCTTATTGTTGTTGCAAGTTATGCCATAATGATAATACCAATCATAATAGCAGTTAAAATTTATTGAAAAGTTCTCATGTACCTGGTACTAAGTTTACATATACTAACATTTAACTTAATGTCCGAGCCTGAAGACAGGGACCATGATTTTTCACATGTATCCTCAGGAACAATGCGGACTAAAGGATGTTTTATAAAATTTTATAATTTTATAAAAGATGTTTAGAATTTGTGACGGGAAAGAAGGAAGTAGAGCTAAAGATGTCATCTTACAAAGTATGGAGTGGGGACTCAAAGGAGACTAGTTGATGAAAGAAACAAACCCACAAGAATATTCAGTTTAAATATAACTATGTAGGAACTGTGTTACTCTAACTGGATTTGTAAGGTAGAGTTATATCTAAAATGGACAAAATCAAGAAAAAATTGTTAGAGGAAAAGAGGAGAGCAGGACAGGAGATAGTAGTTTTCTTATAGTCTCTTATAGTACTCAATTTTATTAAAACAATGCACTACATTACTTTGAGGGAAAAGTTTCAAGCAGAGAGGGAGAATGGCTCAACATGCAGTCAAATCTTAAATTCTTTTATATATAAACTACTCAGCCAATCAGATAAATTCAAATCCTTGCTGGTTTATAATTACAAATGGATTTGAGGAATTACTTTTATTTGGGGGGGAGGTGCAGTTTTTATAGCCTAACTTCTCGCAGGCATTGTTGAGGTGTAGACTACAAACTCAGGTAATTTTGGAAACCTAAAAGGAAGTGAGGTAGTAGAAGGCAAGAAAATAGAGATTTTGTTGTTATTGCTGTTCTTCTGAGCTCATAGCTAATGAACTACAATGACTTTGTTGGTTATTTAAGGTTTTTTTCAGTTCTGATGACAGTTTAGAAGTGGACCAAAAGAAAACAGCAAAGTTAATATCCATTGCTTTCTCCAACCTCAAGATTTTTACCAGCTGGAGATTTACATCATTCGGCAGAAATGTTCAACCCAAGCATATGGGATTCATTCATGTCAACTATTGCTTTTTAAGAAGGTTACTCTTTATTTAAAATACTAAACCCTTTAAAAGATTACTTCAGAAGAAATGAAAGTCCTCTCCTTTCCATTCCCTGCCAACAATCCTCGAAATTCTGCCTGCTCTAGGAAATTGAAATGGAACAGCCTTCTTCCTACATCCCAAACCTCTCTTCATTCCATATGCAAAAGCTTCAGGGTACTCCTAGAATGAATAGCATCTCTTGAGATCCTCAAGCCCAATTCCAGATGGAGCCTCAAGGTAGACAAGCAGATCCTGTTCCCAACCCTCTTCCGGATAACAGCCTCCATAAAAATGAGTAGAGACCTAATCTTCTGATTCCAGATGTGGGCCAAAGAACACATAACTATTTAAAACATCTTCTCCCTCTACCATATGTAATTCCCAAGGGGAGAAAATATTCTGGTGCTTCTCCAACAACACTCACCAGTTAGCTCCCTAGAAAACTAAGTTTCTAGAGATCAAAGCTTTACCGTTCTTTCTTTTCTCTTTTCCTACTTTCTCTCCTCAATCCAAAAAAGATATGCTGTTCCTCACCTGAGTCAATGTGCTTATTTCTGGGCATACTTTGGGAATTAGATTGTTCTGAAGGTCTAGAGTCTTCAGGTTAGTCAGTCTTTCCAATGTTGACGGCATCTTTTTCATTTTCTTCCCATTCAAGGTAATGATCCTAGTGCTTTTACCACCTGTCAATGCTCTTATTAACAACTTCTCAGCCATGGGCTTATAAGAGAAGTAGAAAAAGGAGATAGGAACCACTAGAGAGTAAATTCTTCATTAAATATCCTTAGAACCTTTAATCACAGAAGTGGGATGTCATGGAAACAAAAACATTCCGGAATCTATTGTATTAAAACTGATGGGAAGTCATCAGATAGTTTCATATGTAAAAGAGAGGGAGGGAAGATATTGTAAACAACCAAACTGGGTCTTTCATTCCCTTTCAGAAACTCTCATGCTGAACTACAAGAATGTCTTTGCACAAAGGAGTGTATTCCATGAGGTAGCTATCAAGTGAGTCAGCAGGATTAATCTAAAAGAAGCCAGTTCCCTTAGAAGTAGGGGTACAGGGCCTCCCTGGTCATGCAAGGGGTTGAGCAACACATTGTGGGCTTTTGCAGTCACTGAAGTGTGAGTTCAAGCCCAGGCCAGGGAGGGGACTCACATGGCTCAGCAGACCTCTCCTGCCTCACCCACTGCTCCCCCCAGCAGTGTACTTCAATTGATCTGTCTGTTCTGCCCCCCACTCTTTTCCAGCACTAGTGAATGTTAGTGTAATCTAATAATTAGCATAAAATTCTTACTCATAGAAAAACTGAAACTAATAATTGAAAAAGTATACTTAGCAAAATCACCATTTCTATAAGTTCTAATAAAATAATGGATCTACACAGACTTAATTAGATGATAAAAGTATTAAGTGAAAAGCTGAAGAGGAACTCTGTCAGAAATCAAGCTAATAACTCACTAATCAACTTTAGCATCATTAAAACTGAGATAATCACAAGTTTTAAGTCTCATAATGTAGTAAAATAAAAAGGATTACAGCACCTATGAAAAATCCTTGCTTGAAAATCTAATCTGAACCCAATTATGCTTCTAGACCTAACTACCATTTACAGAAATATGAGGACTGGAGAACGAGCTAAATTTATCTCAGGAAAACAGCCAAATCTATAACAGCAGAAATTCTACAGGGCAAATAACACAAGGTTTCACCAACACATCAATGCAACAATAAAGAGAAAGAGAAATTTATAGGATAAATGAGACTTCAAAGAACTACTAGCCAAATGCATTGTGCACCTTGATTAGCTCCTGATTTTGTAACAGGGTCATCCCGGGAAAGGGGGAAGTTCCAGAATCCTGGTTCTGCCCTAAGTGGATGGAGCTGAGGAGGGAAAAAAGATTCTCCAGGGAGAGAAGGAAGGAAGAAAAAAGGAAGCAAGATGGCAAACAGCAAGGAAACCTGGAGGAAACACGTGAAGCAAAGCCACATGTAAAGAAGCTGCGTTTGCTTTTTAGTCTTAGACTGGTTGGAACAGATGTAGGTAAAAGACCCGTGGAAAGGTTAACAATAGCAACTTTCATCGTAATTTTAATTTTGCTCTTTTCCTCCCAAATTTATCTAATTCTTTCTAACCCTTTTCTATAAGTCTCTACTAAAAAGTCCTTTAAACATGTAGCAAACTTTTAAACCTTGCTTTAAGCCAATCCTACTTAACTAAACTTTTGCCCTCAGAAAAATAAGTAAATGCTTAACTTAGTAACTATGTTCTTTATCCTTTCTATATTGTACCCTAATTGTATTAAAGTTCCTTTCCATTAAAGGTTTTATATGTTTATCTTAATGCCGCAAATGGCAAAACCCATTCAGAA
Organism: Galemys pyrenaicus; assembly: GCA_019455555.1. Classification (NCBI taxonomy): domain Eukaryota; kingdom Metazoa; phylum Chordata; class Mammalia; order Eulipotyphla; family Talpidae; genus Galemys; species Galemys pyrenaicus. Next base: position 15,039,691 of record JAGFMF010011568.1, on the reverse strand, counting down.
AAAGCAAGTTTAGAAGTTCTGGGGTGCCTCTCTCCCTGCCCTGTAACAATTTCAATAGAAATTTTTATGGAGTTGATGGGGAAAATTTGATCATGTCTGAATATTAGGTGATAGGAACTCCTAATTCTGTTGTGTGTAGTGTTTTTTAAAAAGTATACTTAACATATTGAAAACCATCTGAAACTACAAGGTGAAATTACATAATGTTTGTTTTTAATTCAGAGGGAAAAGTAGATGAAACATTCTAAACAAGGTTAACAAACTAATGTCAATTATTGATGTTCAACAATCAATACATAAGAGTTCATTATACTATTCCCATTTTGTGTGTATTTGAAATTTTCAAAATATTAAGACAAAACCAAAATGAAGGGGGAAAGATTTGATGCCAGTGATATTTATTATTATCAGGATCCCATGTGTATCCAGTTATGAGGCTGCTAGGCATTTGGGTTACATATGTATGTGCCACATTTAGATTGCAGATTCCCAAAAACTTGCATACTAAAATTACATACAGCATTGAAAGTAGTCAGATCACAATTCAATCCTTTCTTTGTAGAGTAATTAAAAGATCACTTTATTCATTTACTCATCAAATAATTTAGGAACAATTTCTATCCTTTGATGTGCTTGGCACTTAGGAGAGAAGAATGAACTAAAAAGACAAGTCTCTCTAATTAAACACTAGTGGGGGAGGAAAACAATCAAGATAAGTAAATCTAGTAAATCTACATGGTGTTAATTATTAAGGAAGAAAACTATAAAGCAGGTAAGGAAATCCATGTGTAAGGACTGTAGAGTTGGCAATGTTAGATAGGCTGACCAGAGAAGACCTTGTTTCTATAGCAAAGCCTCCAGTAAGAGAGTAAAGCAGTATCAAATTGAATCAAAGCAGTATCAAACAGAATCAAACTGTATCCCAACAGTAAAATGAGAGGTGCTGATTAACAGTGACTACTAATTGCTAAAATGGTCACTTCCAACTACTTAGTCACTGTTGTTTGGCTTAGTTCTTCCAACTGCTTCACTCTGACATTATTTTAGTTTCCTAAGATGCTGTTACTACCTTAATAAAATGACCATAAGACTTTTCTCATGAACACTACTTCTTCTGTGGCCAGCATCCCAGTTGACACTCTCCAAACACTGATTTTTTGCTACTGACTTAAACGTGTAAACAGGCCATTGCAATTTGATACTATTTCCTATTAATTTGTTTAACCTAGAAAATGTGGTAAACGCTCATGATTTCTTTTGCTTCCAACATCTAATCAGCCCTATTAACACTGTCTACTCCAGCTATCTGTGGCTGGGTACATAATGGCTTAGAACATTTATTTTAGTCATAAATCTACAATTTGAGCAAGTCTCTGGGAGGACTGCTTGTCAGTGCTCCTCTTGGCATTAATTGGGGTGAAATGAAGGTTACAGCAGGAATCACCTAAAGGTTCTTTCACCCAGATCTGGTGCAGGGTATTGATTGGGGACCCCAGGGTAGTCAGCCAGAGGCAACATGTTATGTCTCCTGTGTACCTGGGGCTTCCTCCCTTCACTGTAGCTTGTATCTTTTTTTTAAAGATTTATTTATTTATGCATATAAGAACTGAGGTACAGGCCTGAGGTGTCGGGGGTGAGAAGATTCTCCAGAGACAGAGTGGGGAGCAGAACAGGTGGATCTACTGAAATACACTGCTCAGGGGAGCAGCAGGCGAGGCAGGAGAGGTCTGCTGTGCCACGTAGGTCTCCTCCCTGGCCAGAGATCAACCTCACACTGCGCCAGATGCCCCATGGTGGCTTAGCTCTAAGGGCAAACATCCCAAGAGAGAAAGCAGGTATAAATTACACCGCTGTTATAACATAACTTCAGAGATCCTGCAGTTATCACTTCTACTGCATTATCTGTCACTAAAAAGAAATCATAATACAGGGCAGCAAGGGGCACTAAAACTGACCAAAGACACTGCCCAAATAGTTTACCAGTCACCGTCTGATTTTTTTACCCGCGTGTGCAATTGCCAGACTACTCATATTCAGAGAACAACAATAATGGCATTTATTTAACAAACCAGGGAAAACGAAGAGTTACTGAAGCCAAAAATGTCCCTTAACCTCACCCGAAGCAGTGTCCAGTGGTTTAAATTCCTAAACACAAACATTCCCAAGATGGCATCTTCCCACCACTGGAGTTCCTCCCCCAAAACAATAGGCCATGCTCCCGAGATGTTATTTTCCTGCCACTGTGGACCTGGAGCATGAGGCAGCCAGACTATAGGCCAGGTTCCAAATCACGAAGACAATAGGACACAAGAAGAGATGCTCCCCAGAGCTGCCGAGATGTCCCAGCACAGCACCAGACAAGCGACACTCAAAACAGCAGCTGCAGCGGCTGGAACAACCCAACCAGCAGACCACACTCACATAACTCAGCGAGGCACCCAGCTCTGGATCTTCGCCTTCCCTGTCAGGCTGTAATAGCAGCAAAACTGGAAAAGTTTCAGTGGCTCAGCTACTTACAAAGCCTCCGAACTTTCCCCCTCTGAGGCTGGCTGCTGGAATCCTCTTCATGACCTTCAAGAGGCCTACAACAACCTTCTGGAAGATGGGCATGGTGGGGACAGAAATCACTGACCCCGGAATGACTGAAGACACAAAAACACTGAATCCCAAACACTGACTGCTCAAAGCTGCTTCTGCAGTCCCTTATATTTCTTATCAGTCTCCACCCTAAATGTGATACTTTGTTCACATTTTCCCAGAGAGATCTATCTTCACCAGCACCCCTTTCCTTGGGGCACCACCTGTAGTAGTTGTTGGCTTCAGTCACCAGTTACAATGAGACTATTCAGAGGAAGAGGGATTAATTGGTCAATCCCTTGATGGTAAGTGAACATGTCTGAAAACCTACAAGTTATTTATATTGTTCCAACTTGAAAAATAGGTACTCTCTCCCAAGCACCCTCTCCTCCAAAAATTGTACCTACTTAGAGATTTGGGTCCCAAAATCTTGTAATCTAAATCAAGTAAAATGGTGAATGCAACTCTTCAAGGGCAGTTCCTGAGCACAGCTTAAGGACAGGTCATCTTGACCTGAAGGCTAGTGAACTGAGGAGAAAAGTTATCTATCTCTACATACACAGAATACAACAATGGGTGAAATATCAGATGGGCAATAGACAGTCCCACACAGAACGAGAAAATTAGAGGCACAAAGCAGTCACTGGTTCACAGGAATTCTGGAAGTCAAAAAACCAGTCAATCACTGATTCACAGTAATTCTGGAAGTCAAAAGGTTCATGTTATCACGTCCTTGATTGGGATTCAGTCCTACAGCCTGGGGCTGACTCCAGGTTCCCCTCTCTGGGCTTTTCAATGACCTTTTCTTTTCATTAAACAACAGTCCATGTTTGCTGAGTAGTTTTCTCAGATTGTTCCTATTCCATAAAAGACCAAGTGTTCAAAGGCCTCTTCTCATTTGTTTCTCTTTTGGTAATAAGTTTACTGAGTTTTAATTCACACAGCATACAATTTACCCATTTAGAGGCCTCCCTGGTGGCGCAGTGGGTTAAGCAACGCACTATGAAGCAAACCGCAACCACTGCAGCACGAGTTCGATCCCTGCCGCCGGCCAGGAGGGGGACCCACATGGCGCAGCAGACCTCTCCTGCTGTGCCCGCTGCTCCCCTCAGCAGTGTACTTCCCTTGATCTGCCTGTTCTGCTCCCCGCTCTGTCTGTGGTGAATCCTGTCACCCTCCCACACCTCTGGCCTGTACCCCAGTGCTTGTATGCATAAATAAATAAATCTTTAAAAAAAAAAAAAACAATTTACCCATTTAAAGTACACACTTCAATGGTTTCAGTGTAATTTCTGTGTTGCACAACTGTCACCACAATACATTCTAGAGCATTCTTATCACCCGCAAAAGAAACACTGTACCCGTTAGCAACCTCTCATTCCTCCCATCTGCTTTCCATCTGCTTTCCATCACTACACACCTGTCTACTTCACTTTGCATTGCTATTGTCAGAGTCCAAAGTAGTTTATCACCTTCATATTAAATTCTTCAGCTTTCTTCTGGGTTCTGAATGACCTTTTGTTCCTGGTGCTCTTGTTCATGGCAAAGAAAAGTATGAGAAGGTTGCACAATTAAGTCCCAAAATATAAGGATAGACTTAGGAAGTACAATATTCTTTAGATTTGGAGGACTCCACCATAGCAGAGCTGTCTATTATGTCTAGCAAGTGAAGGTGGAGAACTCAGCCAAGGGATGGTTCCTTGCATCTACTGTCCACAGTGACTGTCAGGATGGAAATCAAGTACTTCATCATCTCCAACATCACCTCTTTTTACTTTCAGTGTGTGGACCTTCGGTTCTTGAACCAGAGGAAGTTCATTCCTCCATCAACTTCAAGTTGGTCCTCTTCAGCTTTTGGAACAAGTCTGTGAGGTGGGGATATATTTAATGACTCTTCTTCCAGTCATTGTCTAGAGACGTCTCAGTCCATTTCTTACTCCTTTTCAGCAGTGCTAAGCTTGTCAATGAGTTGGCATTTCTTCTCAATCTCTATAAACAGTGTTTGTGAGCTGCTTTTTACAATTTACAAAAAAAATTGACTTCCAATAGCCTGATCAAGGCTAAGTGTAAGTAACAGGCCCACCAATAAACTTAGGACAGGCAGACACACCATCATCTCCCACTAAGGCTGTGGGAATTCTGTCGTGGACTCAGAAAACTTGGGAGCAGCTCCACTACCACCTTAGCCTGCTTCCGAAGGATCAGCCAAAGCCAAGCTGCAGAGAGCATCTCAGGCCCCCCATGGAACTCTACCCAGCCACAACACACCCTGGGAACACCCTAACATTCCTCTTAGAAACCAGACAGCAAGAGGCAGTCTGAAATGGTCAGTTGTTTGGTCAGTGTTAGGACTGACTTACAAATAAAATGTTAAAAAAGTTTCATCACCTCTACCTCTTTCCCTTATACACTATGCAGGATTACATTATATACATTACAATCATCATCAATCATCTTTCTATAATAAACCTGTAACTCTAACATAAAACCATTTAATGGCCTCTTCTTGTTTGTAATTTAAAATCCCAACTACTGGGTTGGGACTCAAAGCCTCGTCAATTCAGTCCCAGCCTCCCCACATGATTTTTCTTCCCACAAACCCTACATTCTGCCTTTAAGAGATCACTTGCTATTCCTCAACAGCATCAAGTACATTAACACCTTTGCTCATTTTATCCTTATGCCTTTTCTGCTTGTTTACCTTTTAAAGTTCCTAACCCTTCGAAGAATCTGTCAAATATTTCTTCTATCATTTTCCTTGAACCATGACATTCTCTCCAGGGAGAATTACCCTCATACCTGTTTCAGGACTTCATACACACTCCATTTTAGCATTTAATATTTTATATTATTGTCCTTTTCATATTTCACCCTTGCTACACATTTGAGCTGCTATTTGTAACAGATTCCGTGACACAGATCGGTAGTCAGTAAATGTTCATTAAACTGAACTGACAATTTAAGGTTAATTGTTGTCTGAAATAACATCATATATAAAGTTCATCAATAATGTAAATTAATGTTCATACAAATAAAGGAAATGGGATTATCACAGAAGTCAAAAACATTGAGTAACATTTGTCAGGCACTGTCCAGGATACCCATCATACAGATATGAATGTGTTAGTTACTTCCCTTGAGAAGCCTGGAATCTAGAGGGAAGTTATAAATATGAATAAGTCATTCATTCATCAAATATTAAGTTGCCACAACAGTGAGATGCCATTGTAGCATTGAAGCATGAAGAAGATAGATGAGGTCATTTTTCTTATAAAATCAACATTTCAATACATTGAATGTTAGTTTAAGCATACAAAGTGATAAAGAACTCGATGTTGTTGGTGCAAGTATTTCCTACTATCATAGACTGCTGAGTCTAGTCACATTAAGCAGAAAGAATTAACCAGCTGATGAAATAAATATGAGGAAAGAAAGCATTTAAATAAAAGCAGTATGGAAAAAAGAAAAGGCTCAGAGACATGAAATAGTTATTTATACATTAAATAACTCTAGTGTATAAATCTACAGAGAGGAATAATGGGAGGTGATGCAGAAAGGTAGATAGAACTAGTTGAGAAGGACTTCCCTGAAATGTCACTATAAGTAGAGTGGACTTCATGCTATAGGATGGGGAGCCACTGAAATGTACAGGTTGGGAAGGCAGTAGTCATACCTACATTTCTCATAGGTTAGCAACATGAAGGGGAAGGTGAAGGGAATAAGACTGAAGGCAGGGACAGAAATTATGAGGCTTCTGTATTAATATAAGTGAAAAATAAGTAGGGACCTTGAGAGACAATGATAGGGTATAACATGGGCAAGACAGACTAGAACCTGGGCTCACTAGTATATTAGATGGACGACCCCAATTTAACTTGTGAAGTGGAGAAATGAGAGATGAGTAGTCTTTGGCAGAATAGGCTGTAGCATAGACTCGGGTTTATGAAGACATTAGGAACCTAGGAGAAATGTAAAAAAGACAGGGTTTGCTATTTCAAAATTTTGAGTTTCAACATGCCACTCTCTCTGAACACCCAGCTAAGGGTAGTGCTCTCTCTGCTATCTGGGTTAGTCCCATGGAATTTCAGCATCCATGTCAGCTTTCCCAGCAACCAGAAAACCAGAAACCCAACCATTTGGCAGGAAAATTGAAAAAAAAAAATCACTAGTTGCTTTTTTTTTTTAAAGCATCAGTCTGTGAGCTCAGCATAAGAAGGCAATTGTTTTATTTTAAGCAATCTCACATGTGTATTAATAGCAAGAGTTCAGCCTTTTGTTAACAAATCTCAAGGTGCAAACACTACTCTTGGAACTGATACAAATGCTAAAATGCCTAGCATGCCAAAAACCTGTTTCCTTGTTTCCACCTGTGTCCCACCCTCCTCCTCTTTATCTACTATTTCAAATTTTTACTTAGGTATCTGAGTGCATGCTCACTAGAGGATCCAAATGAGAAGTCAAGTGAGGAACTGTCAGAAATGTTCCAGAATTCTTATGTTAGTCAGGCTGGGAATGCTAGTAGTTCAGACTAAAACAGGGAGCAGTTTATGAGAAATACTGTTGTCAACTCTTTAATCTTGCGAGTCCTTTTAAAAAACTGGGAGGGTTGAGGGAAGATGGGAGCACGAGGGACTGAGGTGATGGTGCACTGGTGAGATGGTGATGGGGAATACATGGGGATTACAATTAATGGCAAGTATATGTAAATTTTAAAATATTTTAATAAAAAAAAATGAAAAAAAAAAACTGGCTTTCATCAATAACCTCCACAATTTCATAAAAGAGTATTTTGAAACCCTCTAGTAAAAGGGTATAACCCATAAATTTATTTTTTTAGATTGATTTATTTATGCATACAAGAGCTGGGGTGTAGGCCAGAGGTGGGGGAGGATATAAGAGGATTCACCAGAGAAAGAGTGGAGAGCAGAACCAGCAGACAGACTGAAATACTCTGCTGAAGGGAGCAGTGGGTGAGACAGGACAGGTCTGCTGTGCTATGGGTCAACCCCCTGGCTGTGGATCGAACTCATGAGCCACAGGGGCTGTTGATAGCTTGATAGTGTTGGGACTTAACCCCTTGCACCACTAAGGAGGCCCTAACCTAATAACTTATTTAAAATGAAAACTTGCTTTGTGAAAACCTATCTTACACTACCTCTTCTTATTTTTCCAATGGTTATTAGTTTAAAAGACCTGCATGTGATTACTATTACATTGGCTAGACCTCTCAGATTCTACTGAAAAACATACACAAATACATACATTTTTGGAAGTTTCTACCAAAAGTTAAATGCATAGAAAACAGAAGGAAGTAACAAATTAAAATAAATAGACATGAATTAGAAAATAGAACACAGAGCTAAACCAAGCCAAATAAAATCTAAACATCTAAAATAATAATTACAATAATAGGGGCCTCCCTGGTAGCGCAGTGGGTTGAGCAGCGCACTATGAAGCAGACCACAGCCACTGCAGCATAAGTTCGATCCCTGCCGCTGACCAGAGAGGGGAACCACATGGCACAGCAGACCTCTCCTGCCTCGACCGCTCCCCCCCTCAGCAATGTGTTTCAGTCAGTCTGCCTGTTCTATTTCTGGCTGTCTCTGGTGAATCCTCTTGCCTCCTTGGACTCTGGCCTGTGCCCCAGCCCTTTATGCATAGATAGATAAAATCTTTAAAAATAAAATAAAATAATTACAATAACAAATAACTAGATACAAATAATTCCAAATTCATAGTTACTAGAAAGAAACAATTATCAACTGGGGTGTGAGATCAGACTTGCTTAGGCAAGTGCTGTACCCAGGACTGTAGCTACATGGAGCAGGTTGGGTAAAGCATTCAACTCTGAATGATAGTTCAAAGGTCTTCAAAATGAGAGAACAAGGGTGGATAAAACAACAAGAAAAAAATCCTTCCTAAAAATTACTGTTAAAAAAGAATTAGAAACTCCATGAGCTTTAATTTTTTCAGAAGATGAAGAAATTACTTCAGAGATTCAAGAAAAGGAGAAAAGAATCACTATATGTGGAAACATGAGCAGGAAGAAAAGCTATTCCTATTTGTTCAATAGAAGTAAGAGCAATCTGAAATCAACAACTAACTTCTCAGAGAAGAATTGAGCTCCATCAGGTAGTTCTTGACAACCTGTGCAAAGACAATGTATGAACAATTGTATTTGCCAGTATTAATTTGCGCAAACTAACTTCCTACTGTTTTGCAATCTTGCACACAGAAGTTTACTCATTTTTCCTTACTTCTTTAACAACTTCAAGTTATAATATTCTTCTAATCCATTTTCCCTCCTAATTCATTTCCCTAAATAAATTTTATTATTCTAAAATATTCTAAGCTTCCACCAAATTTGCTTTTATTTTTTTTTCAACCTTACTTCTAAAAGCCAACACTTACATGGCTATTATTTTATTATCTTCCTCTATTCTGTATGGGGAGTAATGCTATCTATGCTCTAATCTTTATCCCAAATCTCTAAGATACAAGAATCTGATTGTATTATTTCAATTTTATGTGAAGACAAAATAAGCGCTAGAAAAAATTCTAAACCAAAATGAGGTTTTTTCTCCATTTCTTAATTGTAAAATTGTTAAAGGAATAACAGTTCGAACAAACAAGTATTGATTTAATTAATTCATATTTTATTTTCCTTTTGGCAAACATCACATAATGTGAGCAAAACTAAGTTGCTCACTATACTCACATATTCTTTTTTGCTTTCTACAAGTTGTAAACATATTTAAGTGAATAAAATTCTTGGTTGAAAACATATTCCAAAACTCTGACATATATTTTTCTGAGTTAGAACAAAAGAAAGCTTATGAAACCTCCATTAGACCATCACCACACAGCAAACTAAATTAGTATATCTTACTTTAAAATGACACCAATCATCTTGTAAAGATTCCAATATTAGCTTACAGTCAAAATTATTTTTATCTGAAGTTTTATGAAAGAACTGACCACATAAATCTCCATAACCATATTGGCCATTTAAAAATAAAAAATAATAATAAACTTATATCACGAAAATTTCATTCATCTTGTTAGGAAAAAATAGCTACCAATAAGTTATTTTAGAATACTCTAAATATAGATGGAGTTTATTATAACTAGGCTTCATGATATCTTGTTTTATTACTTAATATTTACCTTTTAATTTTAAAGTGGCGTTACTTCAAAATAAAGTCAAGATGTTCAGCTTTTAATAATCTCATTCTTAAATAAATTTCAGAATTCCCCAAAATTCAAATCAAGAATTACAAAACAGACAAGCTTCAGAACATATTTTGTTTGGCAGGCAGACTGATTTTCAGTCTTTTGAATTGGAATACCTTCATACCTTACATCTTTCTTCTAGGTGACCACAGTCCCTACCAAAGAGCTGTCTACACTGTAACCTGACTACTGACCCTGTTTTGAATCTTACAAATCTAATAATTTATTACAAAATGTAGTTGCATCCCTGATACAAAAAGTTAAATATTATAAACTTGATACTAATTGTTACTAGTGGTTTCTCATTGGGCAAAAACAGGTCAAATCACATTTTCACAATACTTCCTTACATGACAGATTATCAGACATGTTTGTATGCATGTGTACTCTCTTCTTAGAATAATGTTAGGAGTAACCGGAAATACAAGCAGGATAAGTCAGTCTGAAAAGTACTGTATACTGGTCTACTCTACAGTATTGGTTACCAAACAGTGGTTTTCAACTTTCCTCATATATATAACATAAACATACTCAAATATCTGAGTTAAAGGAAAGATGACATTAATAAGAATAACAAAACAAGTAACAAAGGTACTTTAATACTAGAAAATGAAGCAAAACGTGAGACATCTAACACAAACTGAAAAAGGGGGAGAATATGAAGTAAATGTGGCCTTGAACCATTTTACACTACTATTCCTTCAACCTACAACAGTTAAAGAAGACAGGCCACAAACTGTTTCTTAGTGGAAAAAGCCACAAGAAAAGGGAAACAACTGAGTGGTGACAGAGAAAATACAATGAACATAAACATTTGTAGTTATAATCTGAAATGATGGTATTAATTCTAGTCAGAAGATTAATAAACAGCAAGAAATAACAAATGAATTAGTAAAACTATAATCCGTTGGGTTTTTCAATTATATTAATTCTTCATTCTTTAGATATTTAAATTGACAGGGAATGCCTATTTACCTTTGTAGTCATCTCATTTCTTAAAATTTAACAATTTGAGTAAATATTTTAAAATTCTTATTTATCAAAGCAGACTTCATAGAGTTATTAATAAGCTTCAGGGCATCCATCTCAATCCCCTCAATACCAAGATAACTATAATCAAGTTCATTTGTAAGCATTAGTTAAAATCTGCAATTACCATCACCACATTGCATAATGACAGAGACTGAGTCATTTCATTTTTTCAAGAAAAATTATATTGAAATCATTACCGAAAGCTTTTAGTAATGGGGAGAAAAATACTCAAAATCTATTTTAACACAGAACAGAATGTTCAGGATCCTATATTAATAAAAATATCAGTGAATAGGGTACCATCCTGGCCTATGTATGATGTTCTCCACAGTGAACTTGAAAGTGTTTTTAAAGTAAGAGGATACCAGTTAAGGTTCATCTGACTCTTAAAAAAAAAAAAAAAAGCTATTAGTAAGCTTTCCATAAAACCAATTTAAGGTAGTTGTGTTTTTCAGTGATCCAACACTTGGTATGAATACTCAGATCAGCACACTTTACTGAAACATAATTGTACAACAGTTTATAGACTAGCTGCAGTTTTCAGTAGCTGTGTTCACCAACTGTGTAACAGAGTTGTAATGTTCTCCTAGGCCATATGCATGTCTCATATATCTGAAATGAAAAAAGAAGAAATGAGTAGTTTTGAAGAAAGTAATTCATTGTATATAAATGTTTATTTATAATATATAAATATAACACCTAGCACAGGGTATCCTAAAGACTAGCGACTACAATGATATATTACTTAGAAATTCAACATTTGAAAAGCATTACCAGCAGTCAGGAGGATCTAGCTCAAGATTCCTGTCTGCTGAGGCTAAGTCACATGAAACAAAATCACTGGAGGGGAAAAAGACTGACATGTTTAATACTCAATAAGCTAAATTTTTACCTAAAACTAAGCCATTAATTGCCTATCTTAGTGGTGAATTTTGTTTCAGAGATTTCTTAATTATGCAAAATACTTGTACAATATGAAAAAAAAACATACCTAGGAAATAAGCTATCAAGTAATAATAATTTGTTTTAGCTTTTATACTTGTTGAAACTTTTGGCACTATTAATATCAAGCCAGAACAATATGCAAACTAATTCTAAAAGTTTGCAGTCCTTAAAAATGACTTAATTCTTAATTCGTACATTACAATAAATTAGAAGGTTAAACAATTATCTAAAGTACATATTTTAACAATGTGTTCTAACTGCCTTTAACATAATTACCTTTCACATAAAAGTCAATTAAAGATAGATTTTTTATTGAATACCATATTCAACCAAAAATCTCTTAATAATCTTGTTTTAAATATGAAAAATACAACAGTAGAAATGTCTAGGTACTTACACAAGAATTAATGGTTTTTTTGGATATTCTTCGCCAACTACAATAGGAGGAGACTCTGCCTGTATTATCTCTATAGGTGTTTGTAAAATGTGAGACAGAGCTCTCAGCTACAGGAAAGAAAATGTATTAGTAAGGAAAATAAAAAATTTTAAATCCCACTTAAATCTTAAACTACTGAGCTATGCAACCAGTCAAAAGTAGGGATCAGTTCTATTCCTTCCTGTAAACAGAGAACTTGGCACATAATGGTTGCTTATTACATATTTGTTGAATAAATAAATAAGTACAATATTTATTAAACTGAATGCAAATGTTTCAAGTTCTGGCTGCAGGTCGGCTTTTAGACATATCAACATCCTAGTTAATAAGGTAAGGGAATGGGTAGACTGGGTTCACTAGTCTGTCTACTTTTAAATATGTTTGAAAATTTGCATAATAAAGGTTTTAATTTTAAAAATAAAAGTTTTTTAAATAGCTAAGCAACAAACAGTTATTAATCATAATTTGGGAGGGGAAGGGGGAAGATGAGGGAGAACAAGACAGAATAGCCTTTTTAAGTTTTTCAAATCATTCTAAGGTACAAGTAGTGCTGAGAATCACTGCTCTACAATTCTCACACACAAGCAGAATAGTATATATATATATATATATGAATTGTACTACACTTTAAAGAAATTTATTCTGACTAATCTTAAATTATATACCTTATAATATAAAATAATAAAGTTGGATAAACAGTAGTTAGACGTGAATATGGTCATAATACTCTTTGGATTTATTATGACCAAGTATTTGAAGCTTTATGCAGATCAAGTTAATTCATTCAATGCTCATAATAACTTAAGGGAAAGGTACTACTGTTATACTTATTTTAAAGACTAGAACCTAAGGAGAAAAAGGTCAAAAGGTCTACCTGAAGTTCAAACACAAGAAAATAAGGTGATATGCAATTAAACTGAAGAAGTCTGACATTACAGTCCATAAACAAATTAGTCATTATTAATCTTCAATCATTGTACCCTGATCCATGTATTTACTCCATAATCAGAACATGCTAGTTGCTCACAAATATAAGAAATTACAGTAGAAACAGGTACAAGGTTATATGCTGCACATGGACAAACTTAATCCTATATACTTATCTCGCAAAATGATCCTGGGAAGAACTGTTATTTACACATAAAATAAACATATTTTAAAAGCTAGTGTGGAATGAAGGCTATAAAGCAAGTCTGGAAGCCTCAATTTCCCTAAATCTTCAAAAATCTAATATAAAAACTTTCTCTTTAATAATTTAAATTTACCCCATTGTGAACACAGCAATTCTTATTTCTAATGAATTTTGAGGTAACTTGAGTAAATATCAAGTTTTGAAGATGTTTTGAAACATTTTTTTTTCCACTTTAAGAAGAGTAGCAAATGTTGAATTCTCTAATCACATTAACCTGCAATTCAACCATCTTTAGTTACTCCTAATGTGGTCACAAAGGTACAATGAAAACTTGAGTTTCAGAGACCCAGGAGAGGCACACAAAATGAATGGACAGAGTTCCCTCTGGTGGCTCAGAAGGGTACAAATATATAAATGCTGAGAAAAAGATTTTGATGAAGCTGTCATGCTGGAGACCCATGTCAAACAAGGGTTACTTACAGTGAAATACTCAAAAGCCACAAACGATGCAAAATGATTAATCATCATTACACAATAAATAGTGATAATAATACTAGACTCCTGCTTCTGGAACTTTAGCTTATAATCTTAAAGTCCACAAATGACCTATTAAATATACATAGGGGTTTTATTATCTTCATTCAATCATGAAGAAACTCAGGCTTAGGAAGTGGCTTAACTCCCCTGAGGTTCAAATATCGAGAAGTAGATGGCAAAGACAGAACCTAAACCTGGATTTGCTCTCTTATCCTCTGACTTTCCAATAGTCCAAACTAGCTTTATCATTTCTTAGGCCACTCAAGTGCTTTATTTATTGTTTTAGTGAAACAAAGTTAACAGACAAATAATTAAAAGTTAAACGGAAATAGTGGTTAACTCCTTACAAGTGACTGGACATATTGTTTTCCCACACGTGAATTTTAATGCATTCAAAATTGCTCTCAAGTAGGTCAGTCAGTATCAAGGAATTTAAGATAAGATTAACAGATATCTTGTGATTGGACTTGACCTGCAATTGCACATAAGCTTTATTTTCTATATCTGATGTAATGAATTAATACTTTTCCAATCATGATTTTCATCAACAGTATTTGAGTAAAATCTTCACTTTACAGAAAATCAACTATATTGTCAATAAAGAATCACAACTGGAAAGTAGATGGGACACTGTCCTCATGAACCCACAGATCAAACATTGCATTATTCAAATGAAATAATGCTTCACTTCCCTAAAGTGTATACTTAGAGTCCTACGTATGTTAACTCCCTATTTCAATGTTTTGTCAATACAGAAATAGGAAATATTGACGAAAAGGAATCTTCAAAGAGAAATCGGGATCATCTGAAAAATATGTCCCAAAACTACAGATGGGATTTAGAAATAATTACAAACTTACCTCAAGCTGACCTCCCCATGCAGCTGTGTTTACAATATCATCACAGTATTTTCCAAACTCCTCTGCAGAGAATAGATCAGAAATAGCACTTAGTATTTTTCATAACTCATGCCACAAGAGCCCTTTTATAGCTCCTACAATTCCTGATGAAGCTGCCTGAATTATGAATTTCCTCCTTCTGTACCTACACTTTACAGAATTTAATCCACTTCCCAGATTCAAACTTATACTCACTGCAACTTTCCACCGCCTTTCCATCCAAGAGTAAAGCAATCCATTTCTATTTATCTCCCTCAGCCTCAAGTTCAGACCTTAACTATATAACAAGTCTACTCTTCTCTCTTTATTCTAAACAATGAGCCCCCAAATTGTTAACATATTCACTGCCTTGACATGTACTTTAAAGTCTAAATCTACATGTGAAAGAAAACGCTGTAAGAATAAAAAATACTGATCATAAAAAAATCAGGTTCATTAAAAGATAGCCATAAGAAATGTAAGCAAAAGATTAAGATAAAACTACAAATGAATTGAAGCTTCTTTCCACATGACAGCATCAAATAGTGCCTCCACTTGTCATTCTGGAAGTGTTTACCCTATTTGCATCAATTATCAGTTCTAGCTAAAGAAGGGTTTTGTGTACCAGCCCTGGGAGGATATAAACCAATTTCAGAGTTTTAATGGCATATCTTGAGCACATACACTTTTATACAGAAAATTAAAATGGAAACTAGCATCATTAGTATTTAAAGAAAGGGAAAAGAATTATGGGAATCTAGGAGAAAGTATGTCCTGTGTGTTTGTTTCATTCATTCACTGCTTTATCTACAGAGCTTAGAAAAGTGCATAGTTAGTTCCTTAGCAAGCAGCCTTCAATAAATATTGATTGTGTGAATGAAGATAATTAAGTCTCCTGTGTTTTCTTCTGATTCAGCATGCTGAGTTACCATCTCCTCTCCACTGCCCTACTGCCAGCAGAGTTGAGGAATTTGAATGATGCTACTTCTCATGTGTGATACATCATAGCCAATTCTTGTTATAGAGAAAATAGCAATTACCTAAATATAGTAAAGAGATATTAACATTCCCAATGTGGCATCTATGGAAAATAAGCTGACTATAGAATAAGGTATGTTCACATATGAACTTGAGATCTACCAACAGATTACCTTAGATCACACACACAGTAGTATACCTAATTCACTGCTAGAGCTTACTCTTACCTATTCTGCATTGTGCTGGACATTCTTTCCATGGAGTGCTTACCCAGTAAAGGAAAGGCAACCTTAGCATTCCCTAAGCCCCCTTGAACTCATCCAGACCACATGACTTACTCCCAATGTATACTACGCCACATCTGCTACTAACTTTCCTCTCTCATATCCCTTGTCCCTGAACCTTTCATATTTTCACTTGCTCGCTCCGTAATTTCTCCCCATAAATATGTTAATTATCTAAGATAATACAGAAAAATAAGGTAGGTTCGTACCTTATTTATTTTTGGTTTTCAAAGCAAAGTCAAATTTTTCTTGACTATTTAGCCTATGAGAATAAAATTAACTCTCCACAGGACAGGAGAAAAGATAGAACTAGTATTCCTAAACTTTCACTACTTAAAGTCCAGCCCTATACCTTCAGAGGATGGTCAATGCCTACCTTCCTCTAAACTTCACTTCATGAAAAATGAACTTAAGAATACACTTTTTAATGATGATGATGATGAGTCCTCTTCTTACTTGTATCTTCTATAGAATGATTAACATATTTCAACTATAAAAAACTAAGTATATAAAAGATATTAAAGTCAAATAAATGTACCAGTAGCTATTAAAATTACAGAAAATAATTCTGCATATATTCAGTGTTTAAAACTTTCTATCCCCATAAGGACTACATGAGTTTTACTGATGCTCAGTCATGGGAACCACTTGACGTAACAACAAAACATAGTAAAGAAAATAAATTACCTGGAGTGTACATATCTCCCGTATTAGGGTTTGTCAAAAACGGCAGAAAGTCTTCCACGTGGCTCTGCATATATTCAGCAGCCTGACTCCTTAAGGCCGCCACCGTCAGAGGCCTTTCCTGTCCTTGCAGCTGATCTTCAATGGCTCTATACATACAGTGGCCATCGGATTGGATCTGTTTAATTTCCAACTGCCTCGCTGCCAATATTTGAGAAAGTTTTTCACTTTCTATATGTCTAGCTCCAGATAAGTTCTCAATTTCAGCTTCAGCTATCCTTTCTTCCCGCTCCTTTTCCAATGCAGCTTTCTTTTCCTAAGGGGAGAATGTAAGGAAATTAATTCATTAATATTAAGATTAATTTACATTTATTAAAGAGATAAAAATATAAGATCCTCAAATTGTTTTGACCTTTCTCTTCTATCACAAATATTATCATAGTGATTACATCACTTATAGTTTTCTATACTGGGAAATCTTAAAGGGCACCTTTCTTATCTGTCTCTACCTAGCACCTAGCTCTGTATTGAGACAAGGAAAAAATTATTCATTGAAAATTGTTTAAAAACTATACAGCAAGTTTCTAAAAAGTTCACTTACTAATTTCATGCACTTCCATAAAACTGCCTTGTCCTTGGCTTTCAAGCACAACATTAACATATTTAATTCCAGGCTAATTCAAGATTTTTCATTTATCCCTAGTAAGGCATTAATTTGCTAAATCACTAGAGAGGCATCAATGTGCCAAACCTTGAAAAGGAAGTATCTATCTTTTTTTTTTAAAGATTTATTTATTTATGCATACAAGCACTGGGATACAGGCCAGGGTTGCGGAGGTGAGAATATCCACCAGAGTAGAGAGCAGAACAGGCAGATTGACTGAAACACACTGCTGAGGGGAGCAGCAGGCAAGGCAGGAGAGGTATGCCTGTGCCATGTGGGTCACCTCCCCAGCCAGGGGCAGGGACTAAACTCATGCTGCAGTGGCTGTGGTCTATTTCATAGCACGTTGCCTAACCCACTGTGCCACCAGGGAGGGCCCGGAAGTATCTATCTTTTAAAAAGGTGTGCATGTACTCATACATTTAATTAAAGTAACAGATAAAAACATTCTTTATTGAAAAAAAACTATTACAAATAGACTAAGAGCTCTTCCTAGGGCAGCATATGCAAGTAAAGGGGAGAGGGCAGTCCATAAGAGGTATGTGATTTGAAGGATGTATAGTCGGTAGAATGTAAAGTTTGTAAAAGAAAAATTTTTCATAGTTGGACAAGCAAGAATCAAGAGCCAGAAAGCACTATGTTTTATAGTTGCAAACAATTCAGATTGCTAGAGTATAGAGAAAAGTGTCAAGAGGTGAGGCTGGTGAAAATGGGGTGGGGGAAAGGAACAATGAACTATTGTAAAGCACTTTGGGTGCTTTGGTGGGGGGAGAACTATGGTGACCACATACATATGAGAGGAGACATCTTATACTGTCAAAAATGAACAAGGATATAAGAAAAAATAATTAATTAAAGAGAGAGAGAGATGATAGATGGGGGGTTAAAAAGAAAGGTTGTGTAGTTAAATACTGAGTCAGTGCATACATAGTTTAAACAAGAAAAACACACTGAAACGATATAAACAAAATATAGTGCTTTTCTCTGGGTGGCAGAATTACAAAATGAGTTTTGGAGGCGCATGCACATGCGTGTGTGTGTGTGCATGTGTGTGTCTGTGTGTGTATATAATTATCTGTCTCTTTCTAATTCTCTATAGTGAGTATAGTTAAACATGTATAATCAACTGGGATATGCTTTTCAACTTAAGAGGTAAAAATAGTTCAGTTAAGTACAGTAAAGAACTTGGTAACACAAGAAATGAATAGGAAAAGATAAATATTTTCATGCCCAACTCTAACTCCTCCTTGACACAGAAGTGGTGAAGGGAAAGGTGATTTTCTATTTAAATTAATGCCACGTAGTGTACTACATGCCTTTATGTCCCAAGGAAGCTGGACCTAAGGTGATTTTTAAGTTATATGAATCAAAAGCAGTATCATCACCCCAATAAAACATAAGCCTACGTAAGTTTCTTCCTCAAATCACACAAGAAATAACATGAACACATTTATTTTACTGCATATCTACAACTGTGGATTATAGCATGATATACCCTAAAACACAAGATGGCACTATTTCTTTATAAAAGACTAAAAGACAGTTTCAGAGGGGAGAGGGAGAATAAGCACCTTAGATATCATCTAATCCAAAACCCCTCATTTCCCCTTCTGAGGAAACAGCATGCAGAAAGATTTCCAAAGGTCATACAGCTGGTTAGAAGCAGAGCAGGGACCAAGCACAACACAGAGTTCCTTCTATCCAGGCACCTGAATCAGAATAAAAGTTGGGGTAGATGGAGCTGGAGTTAATGATGTGTTTTACTAGTTACTGGAAAGTGGAACTTTATATTATCTGAAAAACTATTTATACCTATAAAACACTAATGCAATCATTTCTTTTTTTCTTTTTTGTCACGTGCTCTGCTTTAATATTCGGAAGCAAATGAGTTTCCTTTCCAGGGCACGAGATGGGAAATTCACTAACTTCTTTTCCCAATAATGTATAGTTTTTGGGGAATGTATAGTTTTCCACTGGTCTATAACCATCATACTAGAGATGATATGATACCAAGTGGTAAAATTTAATGAATCTCTCTGTAGGATAGCACATAATTCATAAATATAATGTCAATAAAACTGTAGTCAATAGAACTGTAGTCATGTTGATATGGTACTATAGCCAAAACAACTCTAAAGAGGAATCTTAAAGAAATCAAACCAGATTTCATTCCAGAACACAGATACAAGTTTTAAAATCCAGTTCTTCTAAATTCTATTTTGAAAATTAACAGATGCCTTGAGTTTTTAATTTAAATAAAATACTCCTGTTTTTCTAGATTAGAGAAAAAAAGAGATTTGCTCTACAACATTCAACAATATCCCCATAATAAAAACTTTGTAAAATGTTTTTCCAGATACTCTAAATGTATTAAGTGGAAGCAGTTCCAGCAAATATTTCATTATGTTATTGCCAAGCAAGAATTCTGTCCTTCACTTTTGATCTCTATAAATTAGATGACAACTGCAAGGCTATCACAAAAACAACACATATAAGTAGATAGTTAAACTAGATAACCTTAAAGATACCATGAAATCTAAATTCATAATAATATTTACTCAATAATTAAATTTTATACAGGTATGAAAAATGACTACCTGCCATTTTATATTCCTTTCAAATAAACAAATGCCACTGTTCTTAGGTGGAATTTTTTAAGGAAATATATTATCAGTTTTTAACACAGTAAACAACACTATTATTTGCTGACCCACTAGATCTCAGACCTTGCATTAAGGGCTTTGTAAATGTTATATTAATTAACATTCAAAATGATTCTATGAAGTAGGTATTTCCCCCACTGTATACATGTGAAAGGGGTTAAGAATCTTACCCAGAGTCACAAAAGTAAGAGGAATTAAATTCCCCTATTCATCTAACAATAAACATCATGTGCTAGTAAATTATGTACTACTAAATTATGAGACAAAATTAGCTTAAAAATAAATACGTTAATTCTTGAAAGCATTAAGTGTTAGTAAAATGATCTTTGAACTATAGAAATTGGATTTAAACTCCTTATTATGGACACCACATATTTTGCTGAACTTCTAGGTTTAAATGTTTGTTTCACCACTTAATAGCACAATTTTTTTGTTGTTTTCTTTTAAAGATTTATTTATTTCTGCATATATGAACTGGAGTACAGGCTACAGGTATGGGGGTGTGGGAGTGTAAGGGAGCAGTGGGCAAGACAGAAGAGTAATACCACAGTTTTTAACCAAAGTTATTCATCAGAATCATCTGGGCACACATTTTGAGGTTTCTGAATTATCAAATCTAAATAATTATATACTTTGTAAAAAAATACCCTTTACACATCCCCTTCCAATCTCTATCCTTCTATGAGATTTTCGGATTGTACAAGTTATTTTATATTGCATTAGTCTATTTTCTTTATAAAATGGGGATAAGAAATCCTATTTTATAGGCTTATTATTAGCACTAAATAAAATTTCACAGAATCTATTAACCCAGCATAGTACCTGACAAGTAAACATTAAAGTCCTTTTTTTTTCCTGTTTCCTTCCTATATAATTCCTAAAATAATACTGTGCACAGCAGTAAAAAATTTGTTGACATGACTTTCATACCCGTCTCTTCTGTGCTTTAGAGATCCGAGGCACATGATTCTCAAGAACCAAGTCTGAAAAGTCAACAGCAACACAATCTATCTGAAGGAAACAAAAAAGTATTAACAAGTTAATGAAACACATTTCTAACTTATTATCCAAAGTAATCGATTACGAAACTATTCATAAAAATCACAAATGTGTAATCCCACAATATTCAAAATTAAGTAAAAGCATTAGATGTCATATTAGATGACATGATTCATCTCCTATTCCATTTTTAAGGAAAAATTGGTCAGATTACCATGACGTTTCCTTATAACTCTTCAAGATATTGTTCATGACTTCATGCTCCTCTTCCTGCTTAGACTGCCTATTCCATTAATCTACATACTTCCTTGTAGATGCCAATGCATATAGCATCCAAGCTTTCCCTTCCAGTGATGATACTACTTAGAGGATCTCTAAGATCCTGTGCTGATTCAGTTCATTATTAATTTTATAACTTCAAATATGGCAGCAGAGACTTTTCCTTCTTAATTAGTCACGACTTGAGGAGCACTGCTTCTTCACTCTACTAATAAGCAGAGATTTTCCATCCTTTCTCAACTATAAAGTAATAGATACAGGTAGAAAATTCAACATAATTATCAGGGGTCTCCCTGGTGGCATAAGAGGTTAAGTTTCAGCACAATGAAGCTATCGGCAACCACTGCAGCACCAGTTCCATCCTCAGCCAGGAAGCTGACCCACATGGTGAAGCAGGCCTCTCTTACCTCCCTACTGCTCCCCTCAACAGTGTACCTTACTTAGTACATCTACCTATTCTGCTCCCCCTTTCTGTCTCTGGTGAATCCTTTCATCCCCCAACACCTTTGACTCACACCCTAGCTCCTTTATGCATAAATAAATCCTTTTAAAAAAATAATTATTGGTAAGATAGTACAACCAATTTTAATAATCAAATAGCTATTAAGTATTTGCTGAAAAAAATTAGACTTAAAGAGTATTAGCTCTTATTTTATTACTGCAACAAAAAGATAAGCTAGCTTTTAGTGTGATATATATAAAATATAAGGAAGCTTTTAAAAACAGAGTAAGCAACATCCTAAACTATGACCCAAATGATCAAAATACGAAAATCTGATTAAGACTTCAAAGAATGTTTACCAACTTTGAAAAAGGATTTTGAAAAACTTTGGAGGAATCTGCTAAAGTTTACAAACTGCCTAAGGACAAAATACAGAAAAGTAGTTGAAAAACAAAAGGGAAAGCAATAACATAAAAATTCAGGTAGCTTTCAGGAAAAAAAAAACCTAAAGAAAAAGAGTGTAGTCAATGTAGAAACAGAGTAAGTTTGCATATTAACAGGTAGACAAGAGATAGCTTAAGAATCAAACATTTTTGTCCTTAGAAACCTGGACAGAAATCTCAAAACTGAAAGGCCCATGAAGTAGTGAGACAATCAGGAACACCATGATTTTGACAGTAAAATTAAACACCTGGAGAATCAAGGCCTTATATCTATAAATAAAATATGTTAAGAGCATGCAAAGCCCAAATGTTGATGACTGGATTAAAAAGCTAAAAAAATGAGACTAGGGCCTCCTGGTGGTACAGGGGTTAAAAATCTCAGCACTATCAAGCTATCACAGGTCACTATGGCATGAGTTTGAACCCCAGCCAGGGAGCTAACCCAACTGGTGCAGCAAACTGCTCCTGTCACACCCACTGGTCCCCTCAGCAGTGTATTTCAGTAGCTCCACCTGTTCTGCTCCCCACTCTGTCTCTGGTGAATCCTCTCACTCCTCCCACCTCTGGCCTACACCCCAGTGTGTATAAATAAATCAATCTTTTAAAAAAAATTGCACATGTCCCATTTGATTTTATAAAATCTTGTGCACTTTTAAATAGCGTAAGTATTTGCACGATATTATATGTGGAGAAATTTATATCAAGGAAATTTAAGTAAATTTACCGGATTTTCCGATCCTACTGTAATGGCAATTATGGGACTAGAAATATGATGTTGCAACTTTGATTTGGTGAATGGAACAGATCTGGTGATTTGGAAGAGATTTGTTTATCTGTTCACTTTACCAACCTGTTCACCTTTGGGCAAGTTAATAGTTAAATACATAGGTCTTTGTTGACCTGCCTTACAAAAACACACTACTAAGTAAACCTAATCACATAAAAGTTAATGAAAGGTGATGTATGAACAGATTGAGTAACTTCATTTTCCTCCAATTAGATCATTCACATAGTAAACAGTTTAACAGGACAACTGCCTACAAATACTATAGGCAAACACAAACATTACTTCATTACTTCACATACCTTACTCTCCTTAGATGCTAATTTAAATTGCTCTAATTCTTCTCTATGTTTCTGTTCCATTTCAGCTTCCAACTTTGCAACATCTTCGGTGAGTTGCTTCCTCCTCTTTTTGTCATTCTTGGGAACAGCATTTTTCATACCCTGAATTTTAGCTGAAGAGCCACCAAAATCATTAAGCCAAAACCCAGGGAATAAGAGAAACAGGAACAATAGGGGATGATTTGGGGAAGAAGACGTGATAATGGAAGCAAGAAAATACATACATATATCGGATCACAGAGAAGAGTCCAAATGAAGCTGAGAGCCCCCTCCACAAATATGGCAGGAGGATGAAAAAGTAAATAACTGACTGCAACAAGTTTTAGATCAAATCTTTCAAGCATCCGTTCTGAGTCCTCAAAGCAGAGACAAAATGTTTCAAGAAGTGCCCGCTAAGGCCAAGCGTCAGATACAAGGACTGAACGGGGAAAGAGGACGGAGAACCGAGGGCGGGGCAGGCGGGCGCGAGACCGCGGCTGGGAGGTGCTCTCCGACAACCCAGCCGCGGCAAGGCGTAGGGGGACTCGGCAATCCCCAGAAGCCTCTGAAACTCCAGGTGATTGAGGGGGTCCCCAGGGCAGAAGAGGCGGGGAGGAAGTCACTGGCTTCCTTGGGGGAAATCTAGGAGGATACATATCAGTAGCCCTTTCAAGATTCCCCAGGAGCGACCCGCCACGCGCCCTAGCTTGGGTTCGGGCTCCTTGAAGTTCCCACTCAAGCCCTCACCTTGCAACTCCTTCTTCTCTTTACGATGCCGTCTCATCAGCTGCTCTTCCTCATCAAGCTCCTCGGTCAAGACAGCCTCCATGACGACGAGGTAGCTGAGCACACGCGCTAGCAGAAACCTGCACCACCGGCGAGCAAGCACCTTCCACCCCTCAACCCTCACCCGTAGCTCCATTGGCCGCGGCTGAGCCCCAGCCCCGCCTTCGAGGCGGCACCGGATCTTAGCCGAGTCATTGGAGCGAGAAAGGGGCTTGGATTGCCGCGCCTGCGCTCTCCCTTTACTCCCTCTGCTCGATGGGGCGGGGCGGCGGGAGGGAGGAGCCTGACAAGGCTCGGGGGTGTGGCTTGGCCAACGGGAGTTTGCAGCCTCGCGATTGATAGCGCCCTGATATTGATCGAGCCCCTACGGTAACAAAGTGCCGGCCTTTCGGCGTTGGCGTGGGCGTGGGCGTGGGCGCGCAGAGATGACGTAAGAGGAACCATTTTGGATGGTTTGGATAGTTGCGTTAGTCTTCACTTTGCATTCGCCTGGTAGGAAGAGCGGTTGAAGAGGTAAGAAAGAAAAATAAAACTTTTATATGAGACCGTTGATAATTTTCAGTGGGAAACTTTGAGCTGAATTAACATAACAGACTGTAGAGAATTAAATGTTGTTTACTGTTTTCAAGGTTTTAATACCGCAGTTCAGAAGAAACAGCAAAGTAATAGAGAAAATGCCGCCTCTTGAAACGGATATAGCGGTGGGAACAGAAGAGGCAGTAAGGCTTGAGTATCATGTACTTCGGCAGCTTAAAGATCTGTGCACAATGATAAAGAGGTTAATGTCAGAGCGCTTGAAAAATATTGAAGAATTAAGAGCGATAACGGAGATGAGCAAACCTGATGGTGCAGAAGATGGGATTGCTGAAGTAAATGCAAAACAAGAAGAATTCTCACAGGATGAAGAAAAAGGGGAAACGAAATGAAGAAAACGAGAGCCCTAGTATGCAGATCCAGAAGATAGAATCTATGAATACCTAAAACAGTGAAAATCTAAGCTGAAGCTGTAAGAACCAGTTTAACTGAAAGAAGTTTTCCAGAATTGAAGAACAAAATAGATCTGCATACAGAAATCGATCACGGCGTTTAATTTAATGAAAAGTCAGCAAAACAACCCTTAACAGAAAGACATTCTGGTAAAGATATATCCTGTTGCCGTTTTCAAATTTGAAAGATAAAAAATTCTACAAATATCCATACAGAAAGGAGATTGGTAACCTATAAAAGGGCAAATGTTAAGCTAACCTTAGATTTTTCTGTTGCAACTCTGTATGATAGATGACTACAGAACAATACAGTTTTCAGAACAAATAATTTTGAGCCAAGAATTACATACTGTCAAGTTATTTCTGTATGAAGGCAATGGAAGACGTTCACAGATATGCAGGGATTTCAAAAGTATATCACCCAAGT
The DNA here is from genome assembly GCA_019455555.1 of Galemys pyrenaicus. Taxonomy (NCBI): domain Eukaryota; kingdom Metazoa; phylum Chordata; class Mammalia; order Eulipotyphla; family Talpidae; genus Galemys; species Galemys pyrenaicus. The sequence continues at coordinate 15,014,182 of JAGFMF010011568.1, read as the reverse complement.
ACCATCCTTGAAAAATTTGCTGAATGATTGACTTTAGCCAACAGAGAACAACAGTTAAAAATAGAGAAGAGATTCTATGAAAAAATTAGTAGTAAGCATTAAAACTACCTAAAGCATTAAGAATAAGTTAGCATATATAGGATTATAAGACAAGTTNTAAAAGGTAGATTTATAAGTTGAATCAAAACTTCAGTGTATGTCATTTCAAACTGAAAAAGCATGTTAATGTTTGATATATAGAGAATAAATACTGGTGTCTTTTTTTCTGAGTGTTTTGTGAAAGTATGCATGTTCTTAAGCTAACAATAAGACTTTGTCATTGTGGACAAGCATTCCAAGTGTTAATTTGACCAAGTGGGAAACAGGTTAATACAGTTTTATTTCCCCTCTTTTTAACTGGGGGAGGAGGGAAGAGAAGGAAGGGTGCGCCAAGTTTGCACTGTTACGGTGGATCATACTAAAAACTTCAAATCACTGGTAGGGAGGCATTGTAAACACCTTCGTTTTATGTACATCTTGCATAGGGAAGATAACTAGGTATTGCTTTTTGTAGTCATTTATGTGTATCTGACATTGGGATAAGTGCAACAGATAAAAATAGAATTATATATTTGGATAGAAGGGAAAATAACAAGAAAAACAGCAAGAAAGCACTGAATTCAGCATAAAATAGAGGTATTAGATGAGCTATCACATAAACTGGTTAAACATCCCTATTGAAAATCGAATTGGGTGAAAAGTCAGTCTAACCCTAAATGCTCAGGTCTGTGTAAAACAAGGAATAAAAGTTTAAAGAAAGTGGAAACCATAAGTCATAGTGACATTTTTATCAGAATTCAAAACTATATTTTCAAAGCTCCATATAGATGTAATTTAAAAGACTATGTGGTAAATTATGTAGTATTTTATGTAAATGGTCCAGACCTTGGTAGTTTTTGCTGTGGTTTATTTGCTGATCTTTTTATTGAAAAGTATGGTCCTCAAAAGCAGTGTATTAGCATTGTCTCAAAGCTTGTTAGAAATGTAACATCTCAGGTTTTTAACAGCATGAATTAGATAAAAAGTCTATTATGAGGCATCTAGAAACTTCCTCACTTAAAACACCTAATGAGTGTACAGTATGAGTGTTGATAAATGACAGGTATTAAATTCAGAAATTTGTTTTAGCAGTGTTTCTGTGTAAGAGTTTTGGTGATTGTGTTACAATCTTGTAAAATCCCTATTTGAGTCAAGGATATGTTAACATTTTCCAAATATTTCAAGTGAGGATTGATACTTTGTTTCCTCTTGTCTTGGAAATTTGTGAAGATGGGACACAACAAACCTTAAGATTGAACGATCCAAATTTGGAAATTTTGAAGGAGTATAGTTAAAAATGGTAAAGAAAAAATGTGAGTGGCATAAGTTTATCTTTTGATTCCTAAGTAATCTGGTGGTCACAGACACACCAGCACCTCCACGTACAAGTCATGCTTGGGGACTCGCCAAGGTGCAAGTCATGGAGCAGGTTTGTAAGGCAAGAATGCTCCGTGTGCAATGCTCTTGCTGTTTATTAGCATTAATACATAAGCATAAGCATGATTGATCATATGACAATGGTAGGAGAAGTAGGATCCAGGAAAACAAAGGGTAGTCAACTTCTGGGAACTAGGACTTCAAAGACATCAAAAGTGATAATCAGTTTTATGGGGAACAGGGAAGGACATGCTGTGCAGGTACTTGGTATAATTTCTGAGCTACTCCCAGACCGTCTTGGACTCTGACCACACAAAAGCTACCTACGCATCCCCAGCTGCCTAGGTAGCCTTGTCCCAAGGCAGTCACATGGAGTACCTGTTCCAAATCTTTCACACATAGATACACAGAAGCCCTAGGAGGGAGATGTTACAAAATAATATTCCATTATTAAAATACCCATATCTCGATCCAGTCATCTATTTTTGGGCATTTGGGTTGTTTCCATAGCATACTTATTGTAAATAGTGCTGTTATAGGGGTGCAGATGTCCTTTTGAATTAATGTTTTTGTGTCCTTTGGATACCTAGGAATGGAATTGCTGGGTCATAGGAAAGCTCCATTTTTAGGAGTTTGAGGAAACTCCACAAAGTTTTCCATAGTTGTTGGGCAGTTTGCATTCCCATCAGCAGTGTGAGAGTTCCTTTCTCTCCTCATCCTCACCAACATTTGTTGTTGCTAGTTTTTTTAATATGTGCCATTCTCACTGGTGTAAGATGGTATCTCATTGTGGGTTTGATTTGGATTTACATTGGGATAGATTTAAATTCAGTTCACGTCTAAGAATTTCAACAATTCTGGACAAAATCAAAGTCTATTTCTAAAAGCTTTTAAAGACCCGAATTAACTACGTAGTTGGTGACAGGAGTATTGACAACAATTGAAACAGAAGTTCTAGTAAATTGCAGAGAGGATAGATTCATATTCCAATGACCTATTCCCTTGTAGGTGATAACTTTGTATTGATAAGTGTGGGTAGACCAATGTTCTTCACATTTGAATATGCAGACTAGTTGTCTGGAGGTCATATTAAGATGCAGGTATTGGTTTCTGTATTTGCAGGTAAGACTCAGATTCTGTGTTTTTTACAATTTCTCTTGTGTTGCTGATGTTGCTCATTGGGTACCCACCACACTTGAAAGTAAAATAATACAAACTACACTAATTTACTAATGGTGTAAGTGAGGCTTAAACATAAATGTCTTAAAGCCACTCAGTGAATATTAGAATCAAATCTGATTCAGGATTATAATTATTATCTATGTAATTCTGCCAGTTATCATTACTACAGTACCTACTAAAAAGATTGACAAGGAAGGAAATTCATTACTTCATGTAAAGTTCATATCCAGAACAGAATGTCAAGGGAGTGGGTGGGATGAGTGGGTGATGAGCATGATTTGTATCAGGGATATTTGTGAATAAATCAGACAAGTATTTGGAAGTTCAGAGTCAGAGAGAGATCAAGACTAGAAATTTAGGTTTGGGTTTTCTGATTTGAAGGTGATCTTTGAAGCCATAAGAAATCACCAAGGAAAGAGTGGTAGGAAATAGAGGTAAAAAGAAAAGGATGGCCTCCCTGGTGGTGTAAGGAGTTAAGTCTCAGCACTATGAAGCAATCTGTAGCCACTGCAGTAAGAGTTCCGATCCCTGGCCAGGGAGGTGATCCACATGGCGTAGCAGACCTCTTCTGTCTCACCTGCTGCTCCCTTCAGCAGTATATTTCAGTATATCTGTCAGTTCTGCTCCCCACTCTGTCTCTGGTGAATCCTCTCACCCCCCTGCACCTCTGGCCTACACCCCAGTTCTTTTATGCATAAATAAATAAATATTTTTAAAAATCTATAAAGACACATCAATTATTCCATTATAAATTCTGACTGGTAGTCCACAACTACATAAGTAGTTGAGTTTAGTAGTTATGTTCTATAAAGACACTCAAACTAAAATAGTGGCTAGGAGAAATACAAGATTGGGTCCCGGTGATCCTCTGGTCACATTACTTTTGTCTATTGTTCAATAATACACAACTCTGTTTTAAGATACTTTATTTAATGTACGTTGTGATTCACTAACATTAAACCCATGACCAACAGCATTATCATTCATAGCCTTAATGACTTTATCCACATTATATTTTCTCTATAAAGCATGTTACAGCCTTGCACTTAGAAACATGACACAGCACTATTCTTGGGGGCCATTTTAAACCTCAAAATCACCAAGTAAAAGTACTATTCAGTGTAAAGAGCACTTGATTTTAGTATGAGCATTGAGACATGACTGTGTCACCTCTTTTTACTTCAGCTGGAGCCCTGCCTGCCCAGTGATTCAAATTCACTCCTCTATATATGCACATGCCCATGAAAACATCTTTTGTATTGATTGGGGAGTTAAAAATTTAGGAAGTAAATAAATTCACAAAGACTCCACAAAAATGACTATATAATTCATTCAACATTTTCTTTCAGTACTGCTGTTTGGAAGCCATCTCTCATCTAATGAAATAAAGATACTGATTTTCCTTGAGATATTAAAACACTGACAATTCCCATGGAATTAAAGATAACTTGAAAAATTCTAAAGGACTCCACAGTTACCATGAACTGCTCAGCTGACTTTGCTATTTTCCTTCTGTTGGTGCTGAGCCAGGAAATCTGAATATCCAGCAGTTGTTAGTTTGCTGTCCTCTCTGACACAACAAAAGAAAAATGTTTCCAATATATATAAGACAGACCAAATTGAAATCTAGAATACCTGTCCCAAATGTTAATTTCATAGAACTGGCAACAAGACTAATGATGCCAGAAAAATATAGAAAATGGAGGTTTTCCTTTTTTGTGTGTAATTGACCAGACAGCATATTTGATATGCAACCAGATGTATGATGAGACTCAAAATTTGAGTCATACTCAACCATCTACAAGTCTCTGCAGCTAAAGAGAACTGGGCCTCAGTTTTCATTAATTGACAATTTTGAGCACCTCATGCTAAAACTCTCACAATGATTAAATGTGTATGATTGTGTGTGTGTTTGTGTTTGCTTGGACTGTGTGTGTACATGTGTTAATCTACTTTGACTGCTATAACATAATACCATAGACTGAGAGGCTTAAGCACAATTCTCATCGTTCTGGAAACTGGAAGTTCAACATCAAGGTAGCAGCCAATTCCATTTCTAACTAGTGTTCTCTGCCTGTCCTAGAAACAGAACCTTCACACAAAAGAAGAGAGCTTGCTGTTATCTTCTTTAAGGACACTAAACCTTTTGCAGTAGAAGCCCACAGCCCACCTTGCTGGTCTCTTTTAACCTTCTTCACTCTGATTGCACCACCCTGGGGGGTTAGAACTTCAACCTAAAAAAATTTTTGTGGGGGCACAGTATTCAGTCTGCAATTACAGAAAGGCAATAAAATTTGAAACATGCAAACTGAAACACCAGCTTGCCAGTTGAGTTTTTAAACAACAACCTGCCTTTTACTCATATTATATGCCAAAAGTGTTATAACTATAAAAATGTTCAAAGAAATGCAAGTTGAAATTTTGAGTTTAAGAGATTATTGACTTTTGAAAAAAAGGATTCCAACTGAATTTCTAGATGCTTTTCTTGTAAATAAAAACTAAATATTCTAATTTTGCCTAATATGCACTCTGTGATTGTTAAAGCAGACAGTGCTTTTTTAGTTCATAAGGTTCTTTCATGTATTGTTGTTTTCCTTAACGTTCAGTCAAGATAAATAAGATAAATAAGAAAAAACTATTATCACCATCATTTCTATGTTAGAGGTGATCCAAAAAGTCTGAAATGGAACAGAATAGTAACTAAGAAATGAATAAATTTATTTCAGTGTGAATAATTTATATTTTAAGTAGTTTTATAATAACATCAAAACCAGCAATTTTTCTATTAAAATTTATCTTAGAAAAACAACAGAAAAGTCTGAAAAATTTAAAATATTGAAAACTATGCCCAGTTATATGAGCTTAAACACATTAATAAGTAACCATAAAAAGAAATACATCTATAATGATTGATAAGGAAAACTGATATGATGACATGTAATAAAGAAACTAAGGACAAAAATACAGTGATACTTTTTGTACAAGTTTTTTATGTTATTTATTCTTTGTCTCTCTAGAAGATGTATAGAAAAAACTTGAATATTGCCAAAGTCGTATTTGGATGTTAGCTTCTGGATAATTTTTTACTTTTTTATTTAGTATGTATCAGGTTACCAGAAAAATAAAGCTGTTTTACTTTTTATGAGTTTTTCTGGAAACTTGAACAAGATAAAATCTTGATAATTACCCCACTTTGCAGAAATGCTTTGAGAAAAGGATATTTCTTTCTGTTCACTCAATTCAGTTTTCAAGTTTAGAGTAATAAAATTATTATTAATTTTTGTTCATTTGAAGTTATAATATCATTTCCCCAAGTCATTATTCTTCAAAATCATGTTTAAGTACTGCTATCTCCATCACATAAGCTTTCAAAATCACCACTTTTCAGCCTTAAGTTAGACCTTTTTAACTTCTCAGAAACATCAGCCACTATTTACTATATTTCTGTCCACTTTCTACTCAAACATCAATGAAATCTGCTGTTGTCCTTGATTTATTATGTGCATAGAAAAAAAAGTGCTATCCCCACCCAACTTTCCTATTTTGCTGCTTGATTTCTCTCCATAACAGTTATCAACAGTATTTTATAGATATTTAGATTTATAGATTTAGATTTCTCCTTGTTGAAATGGGTGTTTTCTATCACCTCCTTTTGTTTCCATTACATAGTCTCTTCAACTTTCTCTCCTTTGGTTCTGGTTGCTCTTTCTTGTAAAGTCTTACCTAAGGCTTTAGGTAAGACCCCTTAGGCTCTGTCCGGGGCTTATTTTTCACTGTATGCTCCCTCTTCCTTCAATTCCCATGGCTTCAATTACTAATCTGCATGCCAAACAGACCTTTCTCCCAAGTGCCAGGGTCACATATATATACTTTGCCTCCAGGGTGATAGCACATGGATTGCTCCAACGGTACTTAATATGTTCAATTTGGTCTCATCATCATCTCTAAATTATTTTTCTCCAGAATTTTATTTGGTTGATTTTTATTTTTTCCCCTTTTGAATAACATTTATGTATTTTCAGGTTTTTTTATTTTTTTTTAAATCTCAGTAAATGGTACCACTCCACATTCCTAGTGTTCTTGTTTCTGCATTCACCTCTGATGGCTCTACTTGCAATCACTAGAACTTTAGCCACTATGGTACGTTCTGTTTTAGAAAAACCCAACGTCTTCCTGCTACAAGAGTTTTTTTCAGGGTGCTTACTTGACTTGATAAACAGATGTCTGAAATTTTTTAGAATTAGTTTTTTATTATTCAAGTCAAAATTGTTATGTTTCACTTTCACTAGGATGCCTGACCCTCGCCAACAACCTGTCACCAGGTACCAGAGAGATAGTTTAGTCAATGAAGGAACATATATATGATGGCGTTCAACACATAAAAAATACACAAACTAGTTAACTGTCATGGCTACTGTATATGTAAATTATTTTTTAATTCAATTTTTAAAATTTTTGTTTTTACTTATTTTGCATAGAACTGGAGTGTAGGGGAGAGGAGTGAGGATGGAGGCTGAGAGGATTAACCAGAGACAGAGTGGGGAGCAGAACAAGCAGATGAACTGAAATCACTGCTGAAGGGAGCAAAGAAGAGGTCTGCAGTGCCATGTGGGTCAGCTCCCTGGCCAGGCATTGAACTTGTGCTGCAGTGGCTCATGATAGCTTGACAGTACTGAGACTTTAACCCCTGTGCCACCATGGAGGCCCTGCTACTACTTGATGTGACCTTGAACAAGGGTTAGCAGTCTACTACCTGTGCACAGATAACCACATTTCACCTCTGTCACCAAGTGATTTATTATATGTATGATCTGAAGCCTGTACAGGAATGGTCCTGGTCCTGGTCCCCTTTAAAGAGAAAAATTAGTGGCAGACAAAACCAGGTCATTAGCTCAGATCGAGTCTGCTAAAGATGGAACTTTGTTGGAGTATCCACCTTAGTCAAAACCACAGAAAAGATAGAGTTTATCTTTAGTGCTCTCATTTTCCTTTTCACGTCCCTCTTTCACTTGCTGGCATTCTTCCCCACAAAGCATTTAAGCTGTTCTCTCTTTATCCAGAGTTGTTTTCCTTCCTTTTATACTAAGCATAACCCAGACTGTAAATGTGCATTTCTACTGTATATTGATTTTTTTTTTTCCTTTTATGCTTTGTCTCCCCACCACCCCACCTCTGTTTTTTGGTTTTGTTTTTTTTTGTTTGTTTTTTCAGGATCTCAGCTTCTGGGAAACCAAGGAATAGTGCTCACATCTTAATGAAAAATGCCATAAGAGAGGAAGTAGCTGAAAGAATTCATCAGAATCAGAATACTCATCAGAATGGCAAACTGCAAAAACCTGAAGTTGTCTAAAGACTTGACAAAGCACACACTGCAAGAGAAAAACAACCACAAATGCCGCCTAGTCAGCTGTCTCCATGAAATCACCTCACTGAGCCAGAGAAGGCAAAATGGTTGCTCAGGACTTCCAGTCTGCCATCTTCTCAGGTTGCTAACCAAACAGCAGGACATTGGCCTCCAGCAACAGGACCTCCCAAGTGTGTATTGCCCCCTGCTTCACACCCCCAAACAAAAGGGGGGGGAGGGGAGGAAGATAGGAAGGAAGGAGGAAAGCAGTGATTGAGGAAGGGAAGGTTTCTGAAAATCTTAGATGGTAAAAAAGTCATTTAACAAATTTATTTGAGACAAAATGAATGACCATAGCTTATAAACATATTATCAGTTTTTCTAGAACCTTTACATTTTAAGAATAATTATTAACCTGAATATATATCAGTTTGGGGAATTTGAGGAAATTGAAGAATTTCCCAAAGGGTACGTTAAATGATACAGTGGAGGTGGACTTCTGACTCTTTTTAGAACTTGATATTTTAACTTTTAAAATAAGGTAAGAATATTAACTATGATGACTTTTGAAAGTTGGATGATCAATGAGAAAATAAACCCTAATAATTAACTCAAGAATAAACCCTAATAAGTTAAGTGTACTTTTAATAATTAATACAAGAATAAACTCTGAGTTAAGTGTACTTTGGGTGAAATTTGCTGGACCTGATGATTTGCTTGTTCATTTTTCTCTGTCAGAAAATAGATTTGGCTTCACTTTCCCAAATATGGAGTCTCTTCCATTTTAAAAATGTTTTTTGCTAATGCACGAAGAATTGATATCTACACTGTCTGCTTCATGACTAGACACCACTAAGAGGAGCTGCCTTTGTGTCTTGGTCTGGAGAAACCCTTCTGTAGTATGTGGAACAATGTTCCACAAAAATGCCCATCCCCATACTAAACCCTGGATCTTGTGAATATGTCACCTTACATGACAGATGAGACTGTGCAGATGTGATTAAGTGAAGGAGATGAAATAATCAGGATTATCCATGTGAATAATCATGAGAGTCCTTACAGGTAAAAGAAAGCAGTAGAGACAAAGCCAGAGATGTGCAGATGCTGCACTGCTGACTTGGAAGTTTTCTTGTCTCTGAGAAAGGCCAAAGTGGCTCTGTATGACCTGCCCCAATCAGCTCCAGACCACGTTTCTTTAATCTCCACTTTTACTACCCCCACCCCCACCCCAACCTTTCAAGCTCGCTTGGCAAAGTTTCAAGACTTCCTAGCTTCCTGCTTCATCCTTATTCCTGGGTGTACCAAGCACATTCCCTCCACAGCCCTGACTGTTCATTGTCACATTTCTGTTCAAATGTTAATGAAGCCAAGCTTAGTTTCTCCTGGTGTAAAAGCACTGAGCTTCTTTCACACAAATTTCCAATTTCCCCTTACTCTGCTGTATTTCACTCTATATTATCACTATTGACTGATTACATATCATTGTTAAACTGATGTTGCTTATCTTCTGTTATAATGAGATAAGAGATACAGTATCCCCAAGAACAATGTTTAGCACATAATAGGGCTCAGTAAATCTTTGCTGAATAAATGAATAGTAAAATAAATACACTGGGATGATACACTTTAAGTGTCAAATAAGATAAAATTTTAAAAAATGAATTAGAATGTAGTTGTGTATCTCATGGAAGGAAATGCTTGAAAAACCAAATTCTGAAGAACTAACAGCTATTTTTCTTACCCAACTGGTTTCTGAAAACATGAAAAAGGAAGTTTTTCTTCATATGATGTATTTCTACATTTATCAACAGCTTCTATGATCTCAAATAGGTTTTTATGTGAACAATGTGTCTCTAAGTACTAAAAGGATTTTTTTTTTTGAGGTAACTTTGGTTTACAACAATGTTTATTTTTTCATTAGTATAGGATCACAACTTTTCAGATGTGTTACCACGCCACACCCACCTCCAAGGTCCCCACAGACCTCCACCATAGTCCACTGGGACCCTTCCACAACCTGCTCTCCATTCTTCATCCCATGCCCACCATGCTAAACTCTAAATCTACAGGCATTCAAATATTGGATTTCTCAAGGGGGTACAATGTGAGTTATTTCAGGGTCTTCGCAACCCACAGTGCCCTGATTAATACTTTTCTCAGCTGTTTAATTCAGTGGTATACCTACTGTTGCTGATTGTTTTTCCCCAGCAGTACAACTCCTAACGTCAATATCAGTATAAAGGAACAAGTCCTATTTTCTAATGTTCTTTTGACCTTCTGGAAATGCACATTATCTCATCCAGACAGAAGTGATAACTATCCTCCACCACAGGTCTTTTTGTTTGCCCTGCCCTTATTCTCTAGTTCTGTTTTCCTGTTCAGATACATTTTGGGAAGGTCAACTAGCCTTTCTTTTTTTTAAGATTTATTTATTCATGCGTACAAGAACTGGTATACAGGCCAGAGGTGTGATGGGTAAAAGAATTCAACAGAGACAGAGTGAGGAGCTGAAAAGGAGGATAACCTGAAATATGCTGCTAAGGAAGATAAAGCAAGACACAGGAGAGGTCTGCTGCGCCATGTGGATCACCTCCCTGGCTGGGGATCAAACTTGTGCTGCAGCTTAACCCCTTGTGCCACCAGGGAGGCCCTTTTCTAAACAGATATATGATTAGAAAATAAAGTGATAGACACTCCGGGCTTTTCAAGTGAGCCTCTAAGAGTCCTCCTCATAGGATGGAGAAGGATCAGGACAGGGGAGGGAAAAGCATGAGGGACTATGGTGGTGGTGCGTGGGTGAATTGGTAGTAGGAATTTCACAGGGAAATCATACATTGTACAAATATGAAGGGTGATATAATTAAGACATATTAAAAAATTAAAAAAATAAGAGTCCTCCTCACTTGATTTTTTGTAAACAGGCAGATGGAATCCACGGCATTACTTCCTAAGTCAACAATTTATGCTTCCAGTAATGCCTATCTTCCTTCTCCCCATTCTCCTGCTTATATAAATTAGGGCAATTGTAGTTACTGAGAGATGAGTTTTGCTGACTTAGCATATGGTGACACTTGCTGCTTCTTTGCCCTCAGTTTTGGATCCTAGCTGTAAGTATTGGACTGACAGGGCAAGTTTTATAACATTTCAAGTCACATGTCTTCTGTAGAACATTGTGTTTCACTTTTTTCTTTTGGGGGATATTACATATCACATCTATTTTAATTGGTATTTGCATCCTATGAGATGTAGAACAACTATCTCCTATTTTGCTGATAAAACTGAGACAATAAGAAGCAATCTATGACTAATTAGGTGAAATCAGCCCCATCTGTGACTGCAGTCAACACTTCAATCTTCCTCTTGTTTCTGCAAAATGTTGCACCCTTTAACTCCAGAAGATAGCCTATTCTTTCAGGATACATCTCTGTCTGCTGGAGAGTTAAATAAAATCCCTCAGAATCAAGGCTGAAGCTATTAACCTGAGGCTTAGTTAGTACAGTACCCATCCTTCAAGTTGCCATCACCTAAGAACCACTTTCCTGTCTTACAGGGTAAGCATTTCATATTTATTCCTTCATGTGATATCTAAATCCCATTTCCTTGGACCTGATAGTGCTCCTCAAAGTCCCTTCAGTAGGCATTTCCAAAAGACCTATGAATTTTCATGCTTAACTATAATTCCCACAGTCTGCTGAGAGACTTTAGAGTTTTTGCATTAAAGTTGCAGAATGCACACTAAACCCCTAGCGTATGATTAGAGTAAGGTAAGCATAAAGATAAAGATATTCTGACTTAGTTTAGTGCAGTGATTCCCCTAGTTTTTCCTTCCAGCAGAGTTAACAAGAAGAGTTGTTTTAAAAATAAAAAAGCCCAGCTTATATTTGCAGAAAATCTATGTACTAAGCACTAATAGTAGTGTTCCATACATTTAATTCTCATCAATATCCCATGATATTATCTCTGTTCTACGGACTGATTAGACAGTTCAGGTGTAGCGCAGTTAAGCTTACTGAGCTAAGATTATCAATCCAAGGTAGTGAATACAAATACAATTCTACTTCATTTCCTAACCTGGGCTTCTGCCTGCCTGAGAGTGCCATGCAGTGAAGAAGCCTGCCCAGAGAAGAACAAGAAGCCAGAGAGAGTGTGTGTAGGTAAGGATCCCATAGGCACTGAGGAGCCCTTACAAGAATATATATATATATATATAGCATGAGCATAATTTCTGTTGCATAGATAGCTATTGAAATATAGTTATCACTTTAGAATTACATATTAAACTTTTTCCTAAAAGCATAGTGCCTTTAAAAAACTCTCCTTTGCCCTTCTCTCTGCCTTTATTGTTTTTTTTTAATTTTATTTATGCATACAAGCATTGGGGTACAGGCCAGAGGTGTAGGGGGTTGAGAGGATTCACCACAGAGAGCGGGGAGCAGAACAGGCAGATCAACAGAAGTACACTGCTGAGGGGAGCAGCGGGCACAGCAGGAGAGGTCTGCCAGGCCATGTGGATCCCCTCCCTGGCCAGCAGCAGGGATCGAACTCGTGCTGCAGTGGCTGTGATTTGCTTCATAGTGTGTTGCTTAACCCACTGCACCACCAGGGAGGCCCATCTGCCTTTATTGTTTATAGCTGTGAAAGATCAGCACAGAACGGTATCCATGAATCACATCTTCCTGAATCCAGGCTCCTCTGCATGTAACTGTGCCACACCTCTCATCAAGAGACTGAATTTTTCTTCTTGCTCCTTGAACGTGAGCTGGTTTTGTTACTTGCTTTGACCAACAGAATGTGATAGAAGTAGCCTTGTACATGTTTCAAAATATGAGGCTTTGGCAGCATTTACTTTTGCCTTTCTGAGAGTGCCATGCAGTGAAGAAGCTCAGGATAAATGTGCATTTGGAGAGAGAATTTTAGCCAACCCAGCTTTCTCAGCTGAGCTCAATTCCAGTTGATCTACAAACCCAGTGCATCATTTGAAATCTAATATATTGTTGTTTTAATACAATAAATTTTAGAAAGGTGAATTATTACAAAGCAATAGATAAATGAAACAAAAACAAGTACTAGAAGTACAAAGCAGCAGATAATGCAGCAAAAATTGGTACTGACATTATAAAGCCATAGATAAATGTAACAGAAATTAGTATTGCTGTAACAAATTCCAGAACAAATGGCATTGTCTTCAGAGCCAGGCAGAAGGTGAGTGCTGGAAGAGGTTGACAGTGTTTGCCCTTGGAAGCTAGAACATCAGGGAGGAAGTTCCTGAGACTAGAGAACAGAAGTGAATCAATTCATTGTTGCCTGTGGTAACTTGGAAGGTAGAAAATGAACTTGTTGATTTCACTCAGTAATTTCCATGTAGATTATAAAAACAGCATTTAGCTTCTGTTTGATAAAATATTGCAAGAGAGATATGCCATTTTCTATCATGGCCATAACAAATTACCACAAAATTAGCAGCATCAATGATGTAAATTTATTATCTTATAGTTCTATTAAAAACCCAGAAACCATAAGAACAAAACCAGATCAGTAACCTGATATTTAGTTAAAGTTTATTGTGCACAAAAGAGCAATTCATAAAATGGGGAACCTTCAAGTCAAACACCGAAATGAAGCTCAGAGGTATGATGTCACAGGATGGCTTATCAAGTGGAAATGAAGAAGCTGTTAAACTTTTACAATAATTGATAATTGTAGTGGGATTTTCCAGGGGACAGGGGATTGTTTAAAAGTGATTATCTTACAACGATGACTTAAATTTATGATTATCAGAGGTATTTACAAGTGATAACCTAAATTAAGTTTCACTTATGTTTATGAAAAAGTTTAAGTGGCTTAAACGGTTTTGTTCATTTGGAGGATTTTCAAGACTTGTTTCAGTTTGATTTGGCTGAAGACTTCAGAAGTCCAACACAACACTTACCCAGAACCAAGGTGTCAGCAGGGCTGCCTTCCCACTTAGAAGTTCTAGGGAAGATCTATTTTCTTTTCCATTCATGTCTGGAGAATCTAGTTCTTTGTGGATGTGAGATCAAAATGCCCACTTCCTGCTGCTGTCAGCTGACAGTCATCCCAGCTCCAGAGGCCACCCATATGGCTTGGGCCTCATCCTCCATCTCCAAAGCCAGCAGTTGATTACTTTCACACTTCGATTTATCCTTCTCTGTGAATATCTCTAGTCATAACCAGGAAGTTTCTCAGCTTTCAAAGATTCGTATGATTAGCTTTGACATAACTGATAATCTAGGATATTCTTCTACCTGAAAGTTTGCACCCCTCAATCATATGTGCTAAATCCCTTTGCTGTTAAAGGTAAATAATTCACAGATTTGGGGGACTAAGGTGTGGAGATTATTTTGCCTGCCAAATAGGTGAATTAAAGGAATTCTCAGTTTAAAAAGAATTTAAAGGAAATAGAGAGGACACAGGAGTCTTTCATCTGGTGAAGGATTTTAATTGTAAGAAATGGCCTCAGAATAAAATTCAAGTCAAGGAGATGATTATAAAACCCTTTAAGACTTCTGATCAGTTCATCAGTCCAAAGCATTGGCTTAGAACTTCCTTATATAGATAAATGTGTTGCTAAGACTCTGAAAGGCCTCAAATATAGCCCAACTTAGAGAGATACCTGTCCCAAAAAAGAATTATGTTTATGTCTTCTATGGTAGTAGGTAAACTCCAATCAGATTCATAGGTATTACCCCAAGTTTTTAAGGGAGCTGTATCAACTTGGATTAAAAGGGACAAAGATGAAAAGACATCTCAGGACCCCTGACTTTCTGTAGCAGGAGGCAAGCTGGGGAAAGCTACTCAGCTGCAAGCTTTTCTTTTCCACATCTTATGGAAATACAAGAATCACTGTCAGGGCCAAGAGAGGACAACAATAGATGAGGAGACCAAATATCATCAGGAGCAGAACTATGCCCTAATAAAGAAGCAGTCCCTGGCTCTAGGGTCACAGGAGCTGGTGACATATGACCAAATAGATTTCATAATTCTGTGGTTTAGTAGATACTAAGCACCTTCCATTCTGAATCCTATAAATTATCAAATTGAATTATTTTTTAATCTCATTCTTGCTTCATCATTAAATATTGGAGATGAAGCAAGAGGATATGAGGAGGGCATATAATTTATCTTTTCGTTCGCAACAGTCCGAACAACAAATGCTGTACTCAAGATGCTAAGCCTGTGGCATCACACTGGAAGAGCTTTGTCTGATCTGGTCCTGATTTAGATGATAGTGTACACAAAGATGACATTGGTGATTAATGAGACTGGGAGTCATGGGAATGGGTAGGTTTGTGAGAGGGACATTAAGCATTGTGACCAGAAGTGAGATCATGAGATTGGTAGATAATAGCCTCCAAGGAAATATGCCTTCCCGTGTTTCATACTCTTTATAAAGTGACACTGTCACTCTTTTTAACATGAGATGGACTCCCATCTTGACTGGCCTTGTGATTAACTTGACCTCTGAGCCCCTAGCTTCCTTTGGACAGGAGGCTGATGGACAGGCTGATGGAGGAAGAATGTGGTAGAAATGATGTGATCTGAGATCAGAGCCTAGATCTCGAGGTCCCACAGCTTCCACAGTCATCCTCTGAGCTCAGAGACTACCAGTTATGTGAAAAAGCCTGGCATGAAAGACAACATGGAGTGAGGGGCCCAGTTACCCCAAATGTCTCAGTTGAGACCAGTCCCCAGTAATCTGCCTGCTGCATGTAGCTGCCTGTGTGGTGTGGTTTGTAACTCAGTAGTAGATAACTAGAAGGGTAGCTTGAGGTACTAAAGTAAGTACCTTTTCTTTCAAAACACACATTAGAGCATCTCATGAATAAAAATAGCCAAGCCCTATAGTCATAAAAAGTCTTTAATTGATGAATATTATTTAGTAGTTACTGAACAACTATATAGTATTATCTTTAAACTAGAGTGAAATGATAATGATAATCTCTAAAAAGTTTTTTATTTTTTGTGAAATTCAACATGGTGAAATTGTAACCTCAATAGACCTACTAACTTTTATAGTATAAGAAGAATAATTGCCATTATTCTTAGCTGTATCACCCTCAGTTAAGATCTGAAATAAAGCAGTCGTATAAATAAGGAAAGAATGGGAAAAAAATCTTTACGCTGATCTTTACCTGGGCAATAAAAAAAACCTAGTTGTAGAGATGCAGAGATACAAAAGCCAGTGGTCAGTCAGATGGTTGAACTGTCATCTTCAAAAAAGCCAAGAATTATTTTAAGTTTTTTCCAGCTAAACAATTTGTTTTAGTTAGATTGTTGGACTGGGAAGGATTTGTACATTCACTCATTTGTTTATTTGGCAAATATGAATTGAGTACTTATTAATGTGCCATGCATTGTGGTAGATACCAGAGACACAATAATGAATGAAATAGATATGTTTTATTTAAGGTGCAGAGTGAGGGGCATCCCAAGATGTTAATTTCTAACTTCACAAAGTCCATTGTGTGTAGAGGGAGGGTAGGTGGTGGAAATGTAAATAAACTGCTACAATAAAGTGTGGTAGAGGTGACTCCCTGGTGGAATAAAGGGTTAAGTCACAGCAGTATGAAGGGATACAGAGCCACTGCTGCAGGAGTTTGAGCCCCCAGCCAGGGAGGTGACCCGCATGGTGCAGCAGACTCCTCCTGTCTCACCTGCTCTGGACCCATTCTGTCTCTGGTAAGTCCTCTCACCCCTGTACCTCTTGCCTGTACCCCAGTTCTTATATGCATAAATAAATCTTTTTTTAAAATGTGGTAGAAGGAAGACAAGACACTATGGAAATAAGGTTTTGTGGATCCTTCTGACAAATTTCTTTAAGTTTCAGGTGGCAACTGTAAAATTACCTATTCATTTTATAAATTATCTGCACTTTACTACTCTTGACCCCTCAGTTTTCAGGTTCCGAGAGACCTATGGATGCCCTGGGATTATTTCATTTGTGTCTCCTTTTATTGTATTGTATGTATCCTCACACTACTGACCCATAAAAAATGTTGCATAAGAGAAAATATCACTCTTTGATTTTTAATTTTCTCTTAGGATTTCTAACTGGCACTGAAATGGATTTTCTGGGAGAAAAAAACAGTTCAGAAAGCAAAATGAAGGCCCTTGTTAATGTAAAGTGAGAGGTAGTTTCAAACATCTAAAGTTTACTTCTCCTCATTCCCATTTAAGTCTACAGTTGGCAATACCAGCCTCATTTTTGGTTTTTGGCTGTGCTACCTCTCAGGTATCTTGAAGGTCAAGACCATGCCTGATTCATCTTTGCAGACCCTGTAATCAGGTAATGTTTGATGAATGACTCAAAGAATTGCTGCAGAGAAATTCTTGCTCAAGACCAGGTCTATCATCTTATTGCCTATTGCCTTTTTATTTGTGCATTTTCAAAATTTTATTTTGTTTTTATATTGATGTAAACCACTTTAGCAAACCACCTAAAAAGAAAAGAAAAAAAAAAAAACTAAACAGAATCGTGGATTTTAAGTCAACAAAATGTAAGCCAATACCCATGCCTAGCTTTTCTTTTTAACTGTTACGTGTGAAAGATTATTTAAAAACATTAGTTCAAGAAAATAGTTTAAAAATTGTCTTACATAAGACAAACTTCATTATTTGTGTATGTATTGGGTAATACAGCAGAAAACCAAAACCAAAATGGCAACCTAGTTTGTAAAACGAAACTTATAAAAGGAAACATGGTCTGTATCATTTCATTAAGGTATTGTGGCTCCATTATCAAACAAGCTTTATAAAATTAACATGAAAAAACGAGAATGGTACCAATCTTGCAAAAAATCTACTTCTTCTAAGACAACAGAAGGTGAAAATTGGTTTCATAACAAAAGAAGCAGCTTCTAGAAGGAACCCCTAATCCTTTCCTCCTATAATTGCTGCAAAGTTTGACAGCGAAGAATCCCTTCTCCCCACTGAAGTAAACTTGAGATCTGTGTTTGCGGTAGTTTCCAATAATCAAGTCACCGGCCTTTTCTCTTAGCCCCCTTTCAAGCTGCTCTATACCCTTCTTTTCCTTAGTTAAGGAAATGCAAAGTACAAAGAGACTTTTAACCCCTTCCTCCTGCTTTCCTTTTGCCCCTTTAGCTCACTTCGCACCTTCCCTTCCCCACCGTTCCCAATCAGTCCTACTGAGTTCCCAGGGTTGCAGCTCCTCCCCTTCCCCTGGTCTCCCCCTCTCTCGCGCTTTCTTTCTTTCTTTCTCCTCCCCTCCCCCATTCATGCATCCCAGCGCGCTACCCTTCCCCCGCCTCCTGGTCCCGCACCCTCCCCTCCCCTCCCCCTGCCTCCAGCCTTGTGACACATCCCGGGCGCTCCCGGAGGCGGCTGCAGCGGCTGAAGCACTAGCCACCACCTCCACCGGAGCCGCAAGCCCCGGCTCAGCCTCCCCCCCGGCCCCGCCACCGCTGCTGCAGTCATGGCTGCTGATGGGGTAGACGAACGCTCGCCGCTGCTGTCAGCATCCCATTCGGGAAATGTCACTCCCACCGCCCCGCCGTACTTACAAGAAAGCAGCCCGAGAGGTAAGACAGCACAAACCTTTTTGACTTTGCAAGAAAAAGCCTATAACGTTAAAGACCCAGGAGTTGGAGGAGGAGGCGAGCCGACTGTGTTGAAGCAGAGCTTGCCTGCCTTAGAGCTTCACCGCAGAACCTTCTGGCGTGGGGTGGTGGCGATGGTGGTGGTGTGTGTACTTCGCCCCCCTTTTATCCACTGTTGTGGTGTGGTATGGTGTGTGTGTGTGCGCGCGCGTTTGTGTTTCGCCACTTCTTATCCAGGGTTACAAGATGTGACATGAATTTCCCAAGCTGGACTTTGCTGTCTCAGAGCAGCCCCTAAGTGCAGCTGAGGGTGGTGCAGATCTTTCACAACCATTCACAAATCCTTTTAGGTTGCTGAGAAACCCTGAGTGCTGCTCACCTTGGCATCTGTCCTTGAAATGGCTTAGCTTGAAAATTATGCATCTTTTACTATTCACTCACCAGTGCTGTCTTTAATCAGGAAATTGCTTTACTAAAAGGAAGAGTTAATCAATATTCCTAGTGTGTCTGAAATTCCTGCCCTTATTACTCTTACTGTGAGGAGTCTATGTTGGCTTTAGTTGTGAATGAGGAGGAATAGAAGGGGAGATGGGATATTTGTGATGAATGTTTGGGAGAGGTTGAAATTAACTTATAAAAAGTAATCTAAGTTAATACTGCATGTATTTCTATTTATTTTTCTTTTCAAGATAAGACCAAAAAGGATTTGATAGCATTGGGGTCTGGAGATTACCAGAGAAGTAAGGTGAGGTCTGGAGTTCTAGAAAATGAGGGGCAAGACTTAAAAAAAAAAAAAAAAACAACAAAACACATTTAGCGTAGTGAAAAGATTGGTCAAATATGGCACTTGCAAATATAGCTAAGTGCATCTTTTGGTTTTGGCTGAATGTGAAGGGAAGTTTAAAAGCCCAAAGAAGCAAAAGTGGATGCTTTTGAAAATATGAGTAGATCATGTTTCTTGTAACTCAGCTTTTTCTAAGTTCAAGTCTGGAACTGGAGCAGCTGTAGAGCTGGTTGAACTTGTCTGGTATTTAAAATTTCCATGAAAGCTGCAATGTAGATCTTAATCCACAATTAACAAGAAGTAGGACAATGGAAGATGTTTAACTGTGAATAATTCAGTGTGATCAATGAGTTCAGAAATAAGGTGCAGAGACTCACTCATAAAAAACCCACAAGTCATATTTGTTCTATTAAAGTTGTGTCAGAGTATAGCAGGTCGGGGAATTTACTATAATGGGCAAATTTGATATTAACAGTCTAATGTTACCTAAGTGGTAAGGTCTAGAATAGGTTTAAATATACAGCAATGAGTGCTTTACCTTCAAGTCACCCTTTTAAAACAAAATATTGACTATTAAGAGAGTTTGAATTGAGGCAACTGTCTTATAAACAATTTTCATGCCCTCTATTTTGCATCTCTGTTTAGTATTTTCAGTCAACTAGTAGCTAAATTATTTCACAGAATGGTCATACTCATTGACCTGCTTGTAGTGGACTTCTTTATCACTTGTCATGTTTGTTATCTGATAAGACTCCTTTTACTACACAAATAAGTTATAGGTTCCAGTTCAGCCACTGAGAAGAAGTTTCACTCCAGAAAAATTTAATAACCTGAGAAATTCAATAATTTAGCATTTTCTGTCTTTTGACAGAATTAGTTATTTTCTAACTGATAAAAGAGATGGGTTAGATAATCAGAAATACTAAGTTCATATGGTATAATACCTAGGGAACAAGGCACACAAGTGAGTATTAAAGGCAATTTATCTGCAGTTTTGATAGAGTACTTCAATACATAATAGACATCTTCTTAAATATTTTGAGTGATACACAGGATCTAATTTTAAAAGACCAGAGCTACTCTTTCATTCATTTAGTAATTCACTGGGAAACACCATATGCTAGAGGTTGCTCTAGGTGGAGAAGATTGACTAACCCCTTACCTTCATGGAACCAGGTTGTAGTGGGACCAAATAAGTAAACACATGAATTATTTTAGATTGTATGAAACATTCTGCTACTAGACCAGATGTTTCTAATAGTTGACAACAAGTAAAGTTGAAACTTGGGATTCAAAAGACCAGAAATAGAATGCAGATTTTGATAATGAACTTTGGTTTGTGATGCCATTGATAATTATCCAGACTTTTTTTTTTTTAGAAGAGCTACAACAAGCAAATATCTTCTCCAACTCAGCAACCCTTTGCTATTTGTGTCTCCTTCTAGGGTCAGGAATGCTAGCTCCCACCTCAAGATGAAAAATTGCATTTCAAGTTGAAAGTTGATGGTGTAGGGACAGAAAAAAAAATTTTTACCCCCTATATGTTCTTTGGCTGGTCAAATAGTTAATTTGACATAAGACAGTTCAACAGGAGAAAAATTTAATGATGTATATGTATGGAACGCAAGACATGAGACTCAAGGGCAAGTTGGGTGGCTGATATGCACCCCCCCCCCACCAGCTGAAGAATGGGCTAGATGCTTGTGGTTTCAAAGGGGAGGAGGGCACTTCACAGGATGGTAAGTAGAGCAGTTGCTTGGTAATTAGATATTTGCCCTGCCATGTAGGTAAATCTTTCAGATAAAAAAAAGTTTTCTCTATTGCTTTCTTTCTGGGCCAGGCCTCCTATCTAAATTCCTACACACTTAAGGGAGAAGTGAAAGTTTTTCCTCAATCTGCTGGGCCTTGGTTTCCTATGGCTAAAAATACTACACAAGCCAAAGCTGCACATTTTGAGGTGACATTTCCTGTTCCCCTTCAGTGACGTATTTATTTCTGGAGGATTATTGGCATTGTAGTGGAGAGTAGTTAGTATTTTGTGTCTGGTTTTAGCACAGTGAGAATTGTATATGGTCTTTAACAGTCCATCTGGGTATCCAAGTGGATTCCTTCTATTGGTCTTTACAAGTCTAGATTCGTGGAAATCACCTCTCCCAAGATTACAATGCTCCATTTGTACACTTGTCAGCTTTTGTTAAAGCTTAGATATAAAAATAAAAGATCAGTTTTAGATTCATTCAAATGAGACATTGGGGGAAATAATACAGAACTTGGATATATCAAATTTATTTCTTTGTATATCTGCTAATCTTACAGGTAGGCTATGGCAAAATAATATGGCCCTTAAATTTATAAGATTTTCTCAGTGAAAAAATTGTTTATACCTGTAATTGTATGTTAAACATGGGAATATGATGATTATACAGTTCATTATAATTCTAAAGGAATAAAAAACTGTTATATAGAGACACACAGTTTTATTTTCTTAGTTAATTTACCTATTCATTATGTGAATATATATTTGAGTAGTAGCCAAGCATTGTGGTAGGAAGAGAAAAACGGATATGGCTTCTCTTCCAGTTGAGTGGGGATATTGAGACATAAATTACATAATCATGCAAAATGAAGTGGGGATGAGGACAGTCCTGGAAATGTGTCATTGCTAGGAGGTTATATAATAAAAGATTTAGGCTGGTTAGGGAAATCAGGGATGACTTTCCTGAGACTTAATAGTGGTCTGAAAGTTGAGCAGTAGGCCCTGGTTACACAGTGGGTTGAGTGCTACACTGTGAAGCATCCACAGCACAGCCATGAGTTCGATCCCTGGCCAGGGAGGGGACCCACATGGCACAGCAGACCTCTCCTGCCTAGCCCACTGCTCCCCTCAGCAGTGTATTTCAGTCCATCTGCCTGTTCTGCTCCCCACTCTATCTCTGGTGAATCCTCTCACCTCCTGTGACTCTGGCCTATACCCCTGCTCTTGTATGCATAAATAAAAAATGTTTAAAAAAAAAAAGAAAGTTGAGCAGTAGGGGTAGGGGGTTACTTGACAAAAGGAGAATTGGAAGAACATTTTTAGCAAAAAAAAAAAAAAGAAAAACAGTATCTAAACAGACCTTTGCGAGGTAGAGCATGGTAAGTAAGTACAAGGAACTGAAAGAAGGCCAGTGTGGTTAAAGAGGAAAAAACAATGAGAAATGTGCTGCAAAAATAGGATTGGAAAGGTGGATGTAGTTGAAATTCTCTAAATATACCTTGCGTCCCCATCACTTTGATATTCAGTTTTTGGGAGAGTGCCTCTCTTGGAATCTGAGCTGACCCTGTGACTCAGTCTATAATGTTAAAGAGAGCTGAGTGTCTTGGAGCCTAGGCCACAAGGTTGCCTAGCATTTGTCTTGGTCTCTTTCGTAAAGTGCTTTCAGGGGAAAATAACTTGTCATGTAAGAAGCTGAATACAGATTGCCATGCTTTGAGAAATTCTTCACTAGCCAGGTGGAGAGACTATCTGAAGAGACACCTCATCAGCCCCTAAATTTGTGAATGAAAAAGCCATCTGAGATGCCTAGCCCAGCTGAGCCTACGGATAACTTGTCCAAGCCAAATTCTTACTGCCTCCGCATGATAGATTCTAGATGATTACCATTCAGCCAAAGCTGAATGATCCACAAAGAGAGCTAATACTAAATTACATTAGGCCACTAGGTTTTCAGGAACTTGTGCAGCAACAAATGACCAGAATAGTAAATATTAATATTAAGTCAATATTAATCAGTCCTTGCCAGTCATCATCATTGCTCATGTTCAGAATTTTTCCTTAAGCAAAGGGATGATCTGGCTTGTATTATTATCATTGTCTTAAACCACTCTATAGATTTGAGAGTGAATGAGAGGCTAGAGTGGAGGCACTTGTGTGCTTTAATTAGTTCAGGCTGCTATAACAACTATAAGGAAGAAGGTATAGTCTGGATGGCTTAAACAACAGTTACCAGGCATGTCCAAGATCAAGGTGCTAGCATATTTGGTGTCTGGTAAAGACCCTTTTCCACATGCAGATAGAGAGCAAGAGAGCTCTCTCAGGTTCCTTTCATAAGGGCATTGATCCTACTTATTAGGGCTTCACCCTTATGATCTAATCATCTCTCCAAAAGCCCTACTTCCTAATAGCATCACATTGAATTTGTGAATTTTGGGGGACAAGCATACAGACTGTTGCACTATGTATATTTGAACTGTTTTATATTTCTAAAACCCCTTGTAGAATTTAAGGTTAGCAGTGGATTGGCAGTAAGGATGATGCAGATCCAGAGACCCGTATCACTGGTAGTGCCCAAAGTACAATTAGATTAAGCTCTCAGTTCATTTGCTAAGGGTTCTGAAGCACACTGAAAGCCACACTGTCATAATTAGGAGAAATAGATGGAACATATTGGTGAGCAGAGCTTTCTGAAGGTCCAATAGGGTATGTACTTCCTGTGAAATCAAGCAACTTGCTGAAGCTTGGTTTTGTACTATAATAAATTTAATGTTCTATTTAGAATTCTTTTCAAACTGGTTCTTAAATCAAAATCTGCCTCATAGAGCCCACATGCTCATGAAAGGAAAATAGAGCCTAAATATTGGTAGCCTCTCTGCTTCCAGTTTTTCAGTATAGCAGTGAGCCTGTTTCCTATTCCATTAATCAGCAAGCATCGGGGCGCATGATTCTCTCATTCTATTTTATAATGCCCACATTTCTTCCTGGGGCTACCCAGCGTCTTTCAAACATTAATCAAGAAATGGTTCATTCAGTTAGTCATCCTTTCAAATGAGTGCCTCTTATACTTTTCCAGATGCCACATCCCGGTGAGACATACACACTGAGCATTATAATTTCAGAGTGTGAAGAAAATAGTGGTGAATGGGGATAGCGGAAAAACTGACTGTGTGGAGAGTGTTTTAGATAGTGTTTCAGGAAAAGTATCTGAGGTGACATTTGCCCAGAGACATGAACATTAGTTCAGATCAGCCACTTAGGGAAGAGTGCCCTAGGTGACTGGAATGGAAGTATTAGACATGCAATTTTTATTTTTCTTTAAAGGTTTATTTATGCATACAAGAACTGGGGTACAGGCCAGAGGTGGGGGGGTGAGATTCACCAGAGATAGAGTGGGGAGCAGAACAGGTGGGTCTACTGAAATACACTGCTGAGGAGAGTAGCAGGCTAGGCAGGAGAGGTGTGCTTCGCCATGTGGGTCACCTCCCTGGCTGGGGATTGAACTTGTGCTGCAGTGGTTGCAGATGCTTCATAGTGCTGTGACTTAATCCCTTGTGCCACCAGGGAGGCCTTAGACATTCACTTTTTAAAACAACAAGGACAGTGGTTTAGAATAATGTGACACAGGGCGAGCGTGGTAGTGGAGGTTAGGGGAGCCTTAGAAGGCTGCATGAGGGAAGGCAGAGCAGCTTTGTAGGCCACTGTCAGGAGGTGGGATTGTATTCTGAGGATAATGGGAGGTGGTGGAGGGTTTGATGTAAAGGAGAGACATGAAGTGTTTTACTTTTTAAGATCATTTTGATTATTGTATGGAGAATAGATTATTGAGGATAAAAGGAAGAGAAAAAACAAACAAAACCTGAGACTAATCAGGAAGCTGTCAAAGTGGAATAGGTAAGAATTGATGGTAGGCAGAATCACGGCACAGGTAATGGAAGTGGTGAAATGTGGGTGGATTCAGGACATATTTTAAACTTTGAACAGCAGGAATTGCTAATGAATCAAATGAGTAGAAAGAAAGGAATGGACTAAGCTAATTAACTACTAGTTAAAAGTGCTTTTTCTAGGATGCGTAAGCAGGAGGAGAAGGTGTAAAGGGCCACAGAAGTCAATATTTTGTTTTTGACAAGTTGAGTTTGAAACACTTTTAGACACTGTTCAATTGAGATGTTGAGTAGGCAATTGGATGTCAAGTCTGGAGTCTCAGCAGACTTTGGGGCTAGAGAGGAAATTTCATTCAGCAGTGATTTACAAAATGTATGGTCACACATTGCTGAAGTGGAAGATGATGTTCTCAACTTTCTTTTTATTTCTAAGGACTCTGTAAGCTCTTTTCAGGAATGTCAATCTTTAGAATAGAACATTATATTATAACCTTGCAAGATTGGCCAGATGGGTACAGATGTTAGCCAGATGGATACAGAAGAGAGTTAGCAAGATGGATGTCCTTTACTGTATTTGAGGGCAATAAGGAACTATCTGGGAAGTGATCCAAATGGAAATCCTAATCCGTACACTTTGAAGAAAAGCAGACAACCCTAGATATGGTTTTGTGCTCAGCTGTTTTGTGTTTCATATTTGCAAGGATGAAGAGATATTGAATAACCTGGGAAAGAGTCCTTTTCATAGCTCTTAAAAGAGAATGCATTCTCCCTGCTGTTTTCTGTTCTTTGTGAGGGTTTGTATACGTTCATTTAGTTGGGAAACAGTACATTGAAGTTTGTGTGTCTGGCACTTTGCCTTTCCCCAGTTATTGTTGTTAAGTGAATTTCTTCTTTGTAAGAATTAAAAACATAAGTGAAAAAGAAAAGGAAACCATAGTTCCTCTTCGTGGCCTTCAAGTGAGTTTCTCAAGCATTGTGTAACTAAATCCCTGATAGTCTCAGAGGACTGCCTTCAGGTGTGGTTTGACCTGGAGGATCTGCCACTTGAGTTTCTGCTGAATACTAGCTTTGACCTTGTAATAGTTACTTTACATCCCTGAGCCTGTTTCCCACCTGTGAAGGTGCGGTGTAGGTGTTACTTGTTTTTATATTCTATTACACACTTGTTCTTGGTAAGGAATCTGGATACATTTGGGAGAATATATGTCTAACTTTGAAATGTGATGGTTATGTTTCCCTCTTTGAGTTAAATTTCTTTTCCAGTACTTTTTGAAATTTTGAAAGATTAATATCTTGAATTTGAATTAAAAAGTGTAAGTTGACTCTTTTGAGTATTAGAAGCCCAAATAGCATGCAGTATTTTCTCTCTCCATACAATGGATTTGTATATGCCTCATGATTGATTAGGGCATTTTATTCAAAGCACATATTTCCAAAGCAATGACAAAGTCTTTCTTCATCTGATATTTTGCCAGTTTGAATTATTTAAACTTGGTAGAATCATAGTGTGGATTGTGAACAGTATACAAGAAAGCTCCTAGTTGTTCAACATTTGTGCATGTCATTAACACAGAGGGAGAATTTGGGGAAAGGTATGTTCAATTTCACAAATGAAATTTTATAATTTGAGGGATTTAGCAAGGTGCTAAGTTTCCTCGTCCAGAGGAGACTAATACACAGAGTGAGGAGAAGCTGGTGACACAATGCTAGTGAGGAGATTTTAAGTGAGAGAACTTTCACAGACACCTGAATTGTTATTAAACTTACCAGAGAACATTTCCCAAATAAGCATTGATAGCTATTAAGTTCTATGGATTCTACCAAATAATACAACATTATAAGTTTTTTTAAAAAAATGATAAGGGCATTTCCCAAATTTATAGAATTCAGGGGCACTGTTCTGTTTCTTTGTGTAGAATACTTTGCCATGTTCAACAAAGTAGTATGTGAATTTGCCACTAGCCCCTAATAAGATTACAGATCAAGACATGCCTGAATACAAGATGGCCTAGATGGAAGCAATATGATCTTTTATGATTTAGTTTCAAAAGTCTTGTATACTGCCACTTGTACCATGCTCCATTGGTCAAGTCACTAGAACCACCTGGACCCAAGGTGAAGAAACTTAGGCTTTACTTCACAGAAGGAAAAATGTCAAAGTATTTGTAGCCGTGTTGTGAAATCACAGTAATAGCCATGATATTCCCATAAGCTAGTGCACTATGCAAGTGGTAATGAAAAGAGGAAATTATATGTAAGGTTATGAAAAGGTTGCCAGGACACGCTATAAAGTGAAAAAAGTAAGATGAAGAAAAGTGCATGAGGCATACTTCCTTTTTTTGTAAGAAAGTTGGAGGATGAGACTATGTATATGTGTATATTACATGTGCTAGGCTAAAGAAACTCAAAGGATTTATACAATAATAATCTAAGTGGGAGTCTCTGAAGCTGGAGTTGGTGGATGGACACAAGAATTGGAGTAACAACTATGAGCATACACTTTTCTATGTTATTTTGATTTTTGAGCCATGCAAAAAATTCACTAATACAATTTTAAAATAACAGAAAAATATACTAATACTTGACTTATATTATATTATAGACTTTTGTAGAGTTTATTCTTGACTAATGCCCTGAACACTTTAAAAAATGCCATTTTTAAAGACCACATCTCTGTACAGGTACTCACTGTTGAACACTCTTACATTTCATTGTCTTTGTTTTGGACCACTACCCCACCCTGTCAATGTCTTAAGAGGAAGAATCCGTTTCTGAAATTGGAAACATACCATTTTGTTTATGCTGTTCTCTGAGACCATACTAATAGCCTCATCCTGGTGTTGTTTATTACCCATTTATAATCTTGTCTAGCATTTACATTTTGCTTTCTATGGGTAGATGAGTAGGAAAGGGATTCTGGAAATGATAGCACTTGAATTCTACCCATTCAATAAGGCCTTTTCTTTCATGCAATCCTTTTTAATTACTGCTACTGGAATATATACGTTCCCAAAGCAATCATTCCTGAACATGTACACTATATATCTTACTATTTATTTCTGTACATGATCCTACTGAGGGAGAAAAGGAGGGAAATAGAATTCCTGTTTCTTTTTTCTCTCAGTCTTTGAACATGAAACTGTACATCTAAGCACTCAACTTGTAATCAGCAGTATGAATGTATGATAGACTGAGAAATCAACGAAGGACATCATCATGTCATCATGGTGATTCTAAAGTCACCGAGGGTGTGAGGCCTTTACAAGGAACTAGAAGAAAATGAGAACAAAAGATGGAAGTGATCCAGCAGAGCATGTGGCCAGACCCCTTTCCTCTTTAGAAATGTCCACATGGCCAAGGAAAGAGCTCTATGGCTACACATAAATATACACACATGCATACAGACACATATGTATATACATGTGTACATATATATATTTATACATGTATGCACACATATATGTATATGTATATAGCTGTTTGTACTAAGATTTTGGTGAATATGTCCCAAAATACAAAATTACTTAACTTGGATTTTTCATCTATAATCTTTTAATCTCCATGCCATTTAAAGAAAAAGGGTGAACTATTTCAAACTAGAAAAATACTGAATTTAATATGATCATTACTATATCTTACCATCTAATTTTATGGAACATTGTGCCATATTCATATATTTAAGCAAATAAAACATTACAAATCTAGTTGAACTTTCCCTTTTCCCTATATTGTGGTTGATACCCCCTAAACCCATCATATTTGTACTTATTTAAGATAATCAATAATTAAATTGGATTCAATTATATTTAAGTATGTTATAACTGAATTATGAATACTTGTAACCTATAAAATTACCATTTATATATATATACATATATATACTATCTCTGTACAAAGGAGTATCTTGCTTTTTCTTAGAAAATGTGCAGTCTTTGTACATAGTAAAAATGAATTGTCGAGCAAGAAGCAGAATAGGAAATTTTACCTCATTGGGCTGGAGAAGGAGTTTCTTAATTTTTAGACTGGTGAATTTTTTTTGTCCTTGAAATAATTTTTTTTCTATAGGAAAAATGAACTTCACTCTTTTTTTTTTTTTAATGCAATTTTCCTGGAAGTACTATTAAAAACAACGCACTAGGAACAGAACCATGCAAATAAGTAATATTTCATTTGAGTCATGCCAGAATATTTTGCACTTTCGAAATAGAAATAAACATAGTAGTTGATGAAGAAAGAAAAAAAATACATCATGTCAAGACTTGAAAAAGGCACCTGTGTTACATGTGAGAGGCATATTAGAATAAGTTAGAAATACTTAGGAAAAGAAAATACTTAGAAAAGAAAAAGAGAATTCAGAGCAGAAGCTTTTATCATCCAGAAATTGACCATTGGTGAGTAATTAAGATTTCTTTCCATTATCTCCAGTGATATTTCAGTTTTTTTGAGTTTTCTAGTCTAAGGCTCTTAATGCCATTCCTGACCCCTATATATATGGTGGTGTTTTGGTACAACCCAATCCTTGAGACTGCTAAAGGAAGAAAATAGAGCAGATTAGTAGCTCCTAGTGGAATTTGGTCCTCATCACTTGCTATATAGGAGTTTCTGCTTTAGTGCTACCTTAGGATCTACTGTGGACCCACAGTTCCCACATGCAGTACCAGAGGCACTACAGAGTCGATTGGTATTGGTGCAAGCTGATGCTACAACCACACTTTACACACTTTACATGGTATGCCTATTTTTCTAGAGTGACTGTTTGGAGAAAAGAGTTAATGATAAAAAATTATACAAGGGCTGCATGTCTTCGTCAGATTTAGATGCCCTCTTCTCTGCTTCCATAGTCTGCTGTGTGCACATCCTTATCATTTATCATACTAAATTATAATTGTAGTTTTTTGCCTTCCTATGTGCTAAGAATGTGGGCTCTTTGAATCCCAGACAGAAAGCCTCATTCTCCATGGCATACTTAATATACATCTAGTGCAGTACCTGATACAGAGTAGATACTCAATGCTTGTGGGTGATGGATATTAACTCTTCGGTGTCCACAGTGTCTGGCTGCTGCTGCTTTTGCCTGCCTTTTAGTTGAAGGCCTCTTGATTTTTGCTGGCATACAGCTCATAGAAGGCTACTATCTCATACCTCTTCGGTTATGAAACTAGGATTGCTCTAGAGCAACAAAGCCATCAAACTAGCCAGTGCAGTGAAGATGTGTTTGGTGTCACAGCTGTCTTACCTTTCATATCTTTTGCAGTAGTACTAACTGTTTCAGTCCTCCCGAAGATGTGCTTTTGCTTCAGTGGAAATTCCTGGGGTCTCTATGTAGCCCTTCTTCTCTTAGGCCTTGAGTAAAGAGGTTTGTTTTACACTGGAAGGAAACATCCCATAGAAGCCAAACTTACTCTGTCCTCATCTATATTCTCCACAAAGATCTCAGGAGGAGGAAAAAACAGGACTTTTTCACTGCTGACCTTTTATACTTTTCTGTTTCATCCTATAATCAATCACAGTATCCTAAAATAGCTCTGATTTTAATCTGATGTCATTTTTCAGTTTTGATACATTTTTCTGAAGGGCCTAAAGGGCTGAATATAAAAAGTGTATTAATGAAGTAAGTGAACTGGGAAATGCTGCCATTGAGGAGACTTAAAAGGAATAACTGATGCAAAGGTCAGCACATTCTAGCAAAACAATTCTAACCTTTAAAATGCTAGACGACGTATCTGGGAAAAAATGAAGTGTGGATTAATACAATAGAATGAATTGGCAGCATGGATGGATGTTAGGCATAAACTAGATAAATTAGGTCCATGTTTGTGACAGGAAATGTAACCTGACCACTTATGGGTTTAAAGAATAATAATAGTTTCTTTTGAGTATTATAGGAAGTCTATGATGGATGCCTTGTGATCCACATACCTTCATCTTCTGTCTCAGGTTTTACTAGTCTCAGCTTTCTGGGAAGTTTTTGTTACCATAAACTGGTTCTTTTTCCATCTATGTTCTATTCATATACTGTTCTATTTTTCCATTTTTCTTGGCTCTTCCTTCTCTTTCTTCCAGTCCCCTTTAACTCAGATCTGGCTCTTTTCTGTTTCTACAGATTCCTTATATCTCTTCTCTATGTTAAGTCATTATCTCTCTTTTTTTAAGATTATTTTTGCATAAAGAGCTGGGGTGTAGCACGAGTTCGAGTTAAGTCATTATCTTTAAGAAAGGCAACTGTTATTCTGTGATCATAGTGATGGCGACAGCTCTTTGATGAAGTGCTGTATGAAAGTCTATTCAAAAGTTAGAATCTCTGGGCTTCAGTGTTCTCTATAAACTGAATGTTTACTATATAATCCCTAAGATGGCTTGAATTTCTGTTGTACAATTCTGAAACTTTGAGTTTTTCCAAGAGTGAGGATTGTTGTTCTAACAAATACTGCTCATATGGAAGAAAAAAAGATTTTTTATTTTGGCAAATTTTTTAGAAAGAATGGCTTATTTAAATATCAAGGAAGACATTTCCAGGATATTTGTGACTCTTCACATCTCATGACCCTGAGTTCTGAGATTACAGTGGCCTTTTTATTCAGGGCACACATTTAAAGTAGGTATGATAATTGCGATCTGTTGGCTATTTTAAATGGAAAAGAACTAAAATGAACAATCTAAGTGCTAATTATGGTAGGTTTACTAACTATGTGATAAATTTCTGCAGTTACAAGTCCCTTTTAAGACAACATGGAGTTAATAGGTAAAGGTTCCTTGGGAAAAAAATATAAGATACTATCTCTAAATCATCTCTGGGTTGAAGTAATGGACAGAAAATTGAAATGATAGTCCTGAAAGCCCTGTTTAGTGGAGCAATTAGGCTGTAACATCTGTCATCCTATTGATCTTTTGGATTATTTCCATTTATCTGG
This sequence comes from Galemys pyrenaicus, assembly GCA_019455555.1. Taxonomy (NCBI): domain Eukaryota; kingdom Metazoa; phylum Chordata; class Mammalia; order Eulipotyphla; family Talpidae; genus Galemys; species Galemys pyrenaicus. The sequence continues at coordinate 14,982,292 of JAGFMF010011568.1, read as the reverse complement.
TGGACCCAACTAGTGTCCCCTGACTACCTCACCTCTCTGAATGCCTGATTTGGAGAAGGTATTCTATAAAGAAGAGGTCTTTTTATCAGTCAAGCTGCTCTCCAAGGAAGAGAGCAGTAATATTTTTAGTGCTATTTTTCTAAGAGTAATAGATGTGTCAGACATATTTCAGTGATTCATTCATTCATTCATCCATCCATCAACAAATACTTAGTGAGCATCTACCATACACGTGTCACTAAGGTAAGTACTGTGAGTCAGTTCTGAACAAGCCAGACATGACCATGTCTAGTTAGAGCTTATAGTCTCTCCCATTTTAGACTTCTAATCCTCACTGTTACCTCACTTTCCAAGCCTTCACAAGAGTATATAGGAGCATATTTTTGTTGCTGAAGAGGCTTTTATTTTTCTTCATCTTCTTGTGATTCAAAATTATGTAGTGCGAATCATAGAGATAAACTTCACAGAGTTCCATTGGCTCTGATGCACTTCATATCCTTGCTAAATCATCCCATGAAATTTTGTGCTTGGAGCAGAGTTTTTGTCTGGGTTTTACTGTCTTCTTACATAGTTGTAATGTGTGGTCACCTTGCCTCACCCCTAATGCACTTGTTTTTCTTTGTGAAGTTGTCTCATCTTATTTTCTACCATACTATGTAAGATGGAGACCTAGAATTATGAGAGAACTAACTCACTTTAATCTGTAATTCAATTTTATTAATAGTGTTGTTGCTAAGAAAGATTCAAAACAATTTTTTATTACTATACATCAGGAAGTATATCTTGAATTTCCAGTGAGGTATATATATTTTTTTCCCAGAATAATGCCCTCTTTATTGCGATCTGATAAAGTACTCTGCAAAGGTCAAAATTACAAGGGTCAAATAATATTGTTGACTCACTGTCACTTAAACCTGTTTTGTTTTCTTGATTAATACAGTACAGGTCACTCTGGATCGACCTCAAATTCTTTCAAGGATTTAAAGCTATTTTTATAATTTAAGACATCTACAGCTTCTTTTTAAGTCTGTTTGACAGTGTTCTGGTATAAACCTCCTAAAAATGTGCACATTTTGTCATTTCAGAGTGGCTACTTTCACTGCCTTAGCTGCTGCAGAAATTGGCTAATTATGAATCATTTGAGTGAATAAGACTTGTTGCTAATTCTTTGTAGGTTTGAAGAAAATACACATGATAAACCCCAAGGATATCCAAGTGATAATATGTGGATTTTAGACACACATAATGTGCTGTGCTCTAATAAAAGATAGTACAGAGTTCAGAATCAAATCCAGTTGTAGGGAAATTTCTATTTTAAAAAGAACTCTTTTTGTGATTGACTATTGTGATTATATTTCATAATGTTACAGAAATTCCTTGAAATATTAGTACTTTGTAGTGGAACTTCAACTCTGTGTTGGGGTGTAGCCCTTTCTAGGTGTCCTAAGACAGTATCTTACCTTGCCAGCGCCGGATATCCATCATTAGCTACAGAACAGAGCTAGGCAACCCCTTTAGAATCCAGGAGGTGCACTTTGTTAGTAAATGGTACTTACATGAACATCTCATCTGGAATAGTATATTCCTTGTCTCAGACTTTCCTACCAAGTACATACTTCTGACAGCTAAACCATTTTAAAACATGACTTCCTTTGTCAATCATAAACTCTTACACTGTGTGTGTGTACAAATACATGTGTGTGTATTTGTAGGTTTTCTGGGAATTTTCAAACACAAATACTGAGAGCACTGATTAATTATCAACATTTTGTTACTCTTGTTTCATCTATTTCCCCATCCTTTTATTTTTCTTGGAATATTTAAATTAAATCCCAGACATCACATTTTTGCCCATAAACACTTTGGTCTACTTGTTAGATGTTTAAATAAAATTAAGTAAAAAGTTGAGTTAAAAATAAAAATATTGTTAAATTAGTTTTTGTTTTGTGACTAAAGTTAGCATGGTTCCATTCTAACCAGCTTTGATCCATGTTGGTGAGTTTGGTCTCTCCTTTATTGCCCACTGAAACCCTATTTTTTTTTTTTTTTTTTGTTATAGCTGGTAGTCATTGTACTGGTTTCATTATAAACATAGCATGACAGCTCCACAACTTATGTGTGTGTGTAAGCAATTTAAAAACTGCTTTCTTTGGCTATTTTTATTTCTAAGTAGTTAGGTTACTAGCGTAAGTTTTTTTTTTTTACATTAGGCATAAATTACTGTTTTCTCTTACTAGGTTTATGAATTGACATATAGGAACAGAGTGAGTATTTTGAGTATAGGTTAGTAGAAAGCTACTTGATCATTGGTAGCTTTGATCATTGCTATCTAGACAAGCATGGTTTACCAGAAATAAGAATTATTCAATCGATACTTTACAAGGTGGTCACATGTGTCTCTATACTCTGAAAGTAGAACATGCTTGCTACCTTTGAAAACAGTTAAAAGAATGTGGAAAAACTTCGATAGTTTCTGCTTTGCTTCTATTGCTCATATGCTCAAACCAGCCATTATATCGCTAAGACTGATTTGATGACCACTATCTTTTCAGCGGAACTCCCACCTCCATATACAGCCATTGCCAGCCCAGACGCCAGTGGTATTCCAGTAATCAACTGCCGTGTGTGCCAGTCTCTCATCAATTTGGATGGCAAGCTTCACCAGCATGTGGTTAAGTGCACAGTTTGCAATGAAGCTACAGTAAGTGGAGATTTCCGTTAATAAAAGCAGAAATTGTTATCTGACACCTACTCCCTAAAGAAAGTACTCCAGTAATGTTACTTAAAAGTAGATGTGGGCCGGATCCAGATATGGCGATATTTTTTTTTATCCTATTCGCATTTGTCATACAAAGATGTCTCTAGGTATTTAAAGCTAATTCCATTTTGAACATTTATGGTGAATTCAAATATAATGCCATTCAGAACTTTATTTTCTAAATTGAGACTGAGCATAGTTATTTATTATCCTCAGTATCTATCCACATCACAACTAAATCCATTGTGATTTTCACTAACATGAAAATATCTCAAAGTTCACTGCAAATGTGGACTTTGTGCTAATGTGGGAAAGTATTTATACTTGTTCTATGTCTGTAGCCTGTCAGTGTGGTTTTTCTAAGCTTTTGTGATTAAGCATTTATTATTGACATCTGTGTCAGGTGTTTCCAAGTAGCTTGGTATTATATGTTGTTTACTTGATATTGTTTTAAAAAAATGAACAAGTAAATTTTACTGGGAAAAAACCCTAAATTTTAAGTAAAATTTTTGTAATTTTAAGTAATTGATATACATAGAACTATACATTGATTAGGTTATTTTTACTTTCATGGTTAGGCTTATATTAAAAATTTAAACCTCTCAAGCTTCATAACGAAATATTAAATTTAATTTTTGGTACTTACATGTTTCTCTCTTCAGAAAAGTCTAAAAAAGTTATGCATTCTTGTGTCTCGAGGACCCATGAAACCTGGATATATTTTATGAAGAAGTCATGAAATAAAACCTTAAGACAGAGGCATATATTTCATTGTAAATATTTTTTCCATAAGGAACATTATTTAGAGACAAATTTTAGATACCAGCAAATTCAGTTAATTTCTTTTTAAGTCAGTACTCACTAGGAAATTTAATAGCATTAACTTCCATAATTCTATTTGTAGAGTTACCAAGCAAATATAAGTTATTAGCATAAATAGCAATTTTAAAAGTTGCTAGTGCCTTAAAAATTTCTTGGGATTTGGTGTTAGGGTGATTTATTCTTGGATTCCGCCACACATACCAACTTTTATTCTTAAATAAGTGGGAGAAAAGGAGTTTTAAAGCTTTATACTTATACTTGAAAGTATAAAAAGGAGCAGACTAGATCTTTTTTTTCCCTTGCAAGAATATTTAAGTTAATATGGATTCAGCTTATAGCCTCAATCGAATTCCACAGAAGTGATGACTTCATAGAGAATCAATAGGTTTTGGCTATAAATAAACCATTTCTGAACATAGGAAAAAGTGTGCTAAAATGTTTATATTGTTATTGCCCCTGTTAAGTAAAGAAATGTAAATAATTGTGAATGTTCTAGAAATAGTGAATAGTATCTAACGAGATTGCTTTCTATAGATCAATAACATTACAGGAGGAGGGGGTAAAGTGAAAAATAAGTCTTTGGGAGTGCTTTAATGTATACTTTGCTAATGTTTGCTGTATAATTTGACCTTACATTTATGATTGATGAGGTGGCAGACAAGAACTTCTCTGGAGAAATTCTAGGTTGGAAATAACAGATATAATGGACCAGGATCCAACAGAATAGTGCCCTTATTTTTACTGTCACTGTTCCCTGCTCAGTTTTACTGTGATTCATTCTTTTCATGTCACCTAAAATAGGGTATCAGCATATCTGTCCTCTTGAGCGGTCACTTGTGACAGGAACTTGATATTCCTGTATAGATTAACAAAGTAAAGTAAAACAAAACTAAAAAAGTCCTTTTTATTTCAGTAGACAGAACTGGAAGTAAGTAAGTAAGTGTGTGTGTGTGTGTGTGTGAGAGAGAGAGAGAGAGAGAATATGAATAAATTTTAGCAAGATTTAGAGAATGCAGAATTTAAGGTTAAAGGAAAAGTGATTTCTAGAACAAGTTAATGGAAAATATGAAAAGCCCTGGAGAAACAGTGGATCTTTTTGGCTACACATTAGTTATGAGTCTGATATTTAGAGGCTCACATAGTCAGGTTTCCTAACTCTTCCATTTACTAGCTATTTATTTCTGGGGATATAATTTCTCTAAATTATGATTACTTCATGTGACCTTATGGGGTCACTGTTGGGATTCCAGGGTAAAGTGCCTAACACAGTGCCTGGCATATACAAGTTTATTTTGTCAAGTAGGAATGTTAAGACTTATGCATACGGTACCCATTTCACTGCAGGCCAGACATGACATGGTATGGACTTATACTGAGGACTAGTGCCTGAAATCTAATTGCCCTTTTTTCTAAAAGATTCAGTTGGGGTCTGGAAGTGCAGTGGGAATAAAACATAAAAAAAAGGAATCTTATCATTTTCTGGGCACAGATTTACTTAATGGTAAATTTTGGATATACAGAAATTAACTTGAATTCTGTTTTTTTCAACACATTAGATTCTATCTATCTATCTCTCTATTACCATAGGTGTTTGTGAATTTTAGATATTCACATTTTGTTAGCTATCCTATAACTTAATAAATTGTAAGTGGCTTATTGCTGTTTCATATTTTCTTAAACTTTAAAACATTTTTAAAATAAACTGTAGCCTTCCAGAAAAATCACAAAAATAACAGCACATAGCACAGAGAACTCCCATAGGCACTTCACGTATATTTTCCAAATATTAACATTTTGCCATATTAGCATTCTCTCTGTAAATAAATCTCTCTAAATAAATATTTTTTCAGATCCTTTTAAAGTAATTGTGAATATGGTATTCCTCTGCACCTAGACATGTTAGGGTGAATTTCGTGAAAACAAACAAACAAACAAACATATAAACAATCTGACATACCTTAAAACCAACCCTTTAAAACTGACTATAGATCTGAGGCATCCAGGAGGGAGGAGAAAGGAAGGGGAGGGGAAGAAAAGCAAAGGAGCTGGGAGAGCATGAGGGTCTGTGGTGGAGGACTATGGGTATTTTGATGGGTATTTTGGTGGTGGGAGAGCTAGGTGACAACATCTGAGAGGAGAAATCCTGCTCTGTCAAGATATTAGCATGAATGTAAAACAATGTTACTTCATTTAAAAAAATGAAAAGTAAAACAATGGTACTTTGTTTTAAAAAATGAAAAATAAAAAAGAAACATTCACTTGTACATAGTGCAAAGATCAAATGCAGAAAGTTAACATTGATATTCTACTGTAATACTGTTATCTAATTCTTTCATCAAATTTATGTTTGCATGGTTGTTTCTTTTAAAATAAATCTGGCTCAGTAGACAAGTCGGAATTGCGTGTTGCATTTGGTTATCATATCTCTTTCATCTCCTTTAATCTAACATCTAGTCTTTGTCTTTTATTGCCCAGATATTTTGCAGAGCATGAAAAAGATAATTTTATGTAATGTCTTTCACTTTGGGTTTGCTTGATGACCTCTTATGATAGGCTTGAGTTTATACATTTTTGGTAGCAATGCCACCAGAGAAATGTTCCGTTCCGCTCAGTGCATTATGGGTTGCTTACTTTGGTACCATTTAGGAGTGTTGTCAGTGATGTTATTTATTCTTGCTTTAAAATTTGCTGCAAAGTTGCATTAAGAGTTATGACAACCTCTTTTACTAAAAGAGGTCCAAAGAACTAGTCACCACTAGTGATTTAACCCTAGGAAAATTAGAAATTTGTCATAATCTCCTTTTCCTGTACTTGCTCTTTCTAGACAGGTGCAAGAACGCTCAGTGAGTGCACCTGACTAACAGGTAGATAACCCTGTCTTGTGAAGTTGAAAGGGATAACAGCTCTTGGTGTGCACTAAATGTTTCTCCCATAGGACAAGAGCAGTACAAATTAATTTTGAAATATTCTCTCATAATCAAATCTCTACAGTGCCCACAACTTCATAGTGTGTTTGCCAACCTTTGAGCTATTTAGAACTATTTACAATGTACTTTTCCCTAAACTCAACTTCAGTAACCTTTGGGCACTTTCATTTTAAAGGAATCATTTCCTTTTTAAACACAAGGTAAAGCAATCTGTACTTTGGTTAATTTTCTGTGTTTACATTTTTCTTCTCTTATCTAGCCAATCAAAAACCCCCCAACAGGGAAGAAATATGTTAGATGCCCTTGTAATTGTCTCCTCATTTGTAAGGACACATCTCGGCGAATAGGATGTCCCAGACCCAACTGGTAAGAGATAAAAATTCAGTAATTCATTTGTTCATTCAACAAGTATATATTAAAGGCTTATAGTGTATAGGATTTGTTCTAAATACACTTTATCCTCAAGTAAATACAGGACCTAGATTATTTTTTTTCTTTGTTAAAGGATTTATATGTGTAGGTATTTCTAAAATAATATTCTTGAATTGGCAATGGAAGTTTACTTGATGTTATATAGATACTTTATGCTCTATAATAAGTGATTCATTAAACTATTTAAAAATAACTAGTTTACCTTTGGTATAATTCATAATTATGTATAATCTCAGGTACAATTTAGCATTCATCTTGATCTGGAGGAGTTTGGTCATTTTAAGTAGCTCACTGTGTACGCCAAATCTGTGCAATAAATTCTGAAATTATTTGCCCATGCCACCTCTCATGATAACATGCTCAGAGAGGAGTGTATCAATAACTTAACTGTTTTTTTCTGTGATCTTTAGCTTTTTTTTTTAAAGATTTATTTATTTATGCATATAAGCACTGGGGTCCAGGCCAGAGGTGCAGGGGGTGGGAGGATCCACAGAGTGGGGAACAGAACAGGCAGATAGACTGAAATACACTGCTGAGGGGATCAGTGGGTGAGGCAGGAGAGGTTTGCTGTACCATGTGTGTCACCTCCCTGGTCAGCAGCAGGGATGGAACTCATGCTGCAGTGGCTGCGGTTTGCTTCATAGTGCGTTGCTTAACCCACTGCACCACCAGGGAGGCCCCGATCTTCAGCCTTTTGACTACTACATAAATCACTGCAACCCCATCTAATGGTAGATTGGCAAATAGAAAGAAAAAAAGGCTTCCATTTTCCTTTCTGTCTAACTCTGACTAGATAGCTCTCAAGAATACCAACTATTGGGCCTCCCTGGTGGCGCAGTGGGTTAAGCAACGCACTATGAAGCAAACCGCAGCCACTGCAGCATGAGTTCGATCCCTGCCTCCGGCCAGGGAGGGGACC
>JAGFMF010011568.1:14962729-14974374 GCA_019455555.1 Galemys pyrenaicus | reverse complement strand
TTGATCTGCCTGTTCTGCTCCCTGCTCTCTGTGGTGAATCCTCTCACCCCCCACACCTCTGGCCTGTACCCCAGTGCTTGTATGCATAAATAAATAAATCTTTAAAAAAAAAAAAGAATACCAACTATAGAGAGAAATTTGATTGTGACTCAACACTTTTCACCTCCATGACACACACATTTGTTGATGTAGACCAGTATTTCTAGATAAGGAATGCTATTTTCTGATTTGAATTTACTTTTTCAAAATTAGAATTAAATAAAAGTTATAGGTTTGTCCATTTATTATTAAAGTATTAAAGTAAACTTGCATTTTTAACAATGTCTACGTTTTCAGTGTGAATCATTAAGAATCATCGTGTATATACTACATTAAGTTCACCACAAATGAACTTATTTTCTGACTTAAACTTACAAGAATTTGGAAATGAAAGTTAAATTGTTGTCAGAGTCATTGATTTGGAACAACAGCATCATAGATGGTTTCAATGCTAAATTTAAAAAGACTCATTTTGTTTTTGAAGTATTGACTACTATTGTTTTCTGAAGATTTCGCTTCAGATTCACATTTACTTCACTTATTTGTAAAACAAATATATTTTAAGTGTTATAGTCCATAATTTGGGCCATACAGTTCAGGCTCAGCCACTAGTCCATTTGTGGTATAATGAAGTTGTTTCCTTTTTCTTTCCACAGTAGACGCATAATTAACCTTGGTCCAGTAATGCTTATTTCTGAAGAGCAGCCAGCTCAACCTGCATTGCCAATCCAGCCAGAAGGAACCAGGGTTGTGTGTGGGCATTGTGGAAACACATTCCTGGTAAGTAACCAGACATTTGTCACAGAAACATCGGCATGTATATGTAGATCATAATCAGACAGATTTGACCACTGCTCATAGTCTTATAGTTTACCCAAGTGCAAACTGATCAAATGATTAAATTAGCCTTTTTAAGAAAGAAAATCAGAGGTACAGCAGGAAATTACTGCTGCTTTTGTGAGTTGGATATGAGGTGCATCCTTTGATCGGTTCAACTGGGAAAAGGGACCTGTCTGGATAGGCCAGTGAGAAATAGTGGTTTTCCCTTCAGGTTTAGCAACAAGGTTGTCTTCACGTGGTAAACTCTGAGTTGTATCGTTGTTCTCTCCTCCTTAGTAGAGTACCAAGTGGACAGTCTCATGTTGTAGCCCTGCTTCGTGGTTTCTAGATTCAGAAAAAATTCTAATTTATTAAAACCCTGCTGACCTTTTAAAAATTAAACATGAGTACAGGGAATTCATGCTGGTGTCTGCAATTAAATAAACCATTGGATAAAAACTAAGAAGGTGTAAGTAATTTGATATGATCAAAGTTATAAAAGATCCTGATTTGCCTTTAACTTTAACCCTAAATTTGATTTTAAAAAGTTAATTTCATAATGACCCTGTTGGGAAGAGTAAGAATTTGTTTTCTTTTGTTACCAAGACTTCACAGGAGACAAAAGATTTTTCTTAGAGCCTGAGCACTAAAGGAAACTTCCTGAGTGTAGACACGGACAGGGCTGAGGTTACAGTGGTCTATAAACAAGACCTGCTGTCACGAGAGGATAAATGAGCTTTAAAAAAGTAGAGATGATTTGCTTTTTTGTCCAATTTTCATTTTTAGTATATATAACTTCATTTGTGAAATAGGAGTGTTGAGTTTATAGGGAAAGTGTGGTCGTCTCCTTATCTAACTCACCCCAATTATCACTCCCAAATACTTTCAACACTCAACTGTTCTGAAATACTTCTATTTGTTTAGTTTTTTTCTTTTTTAATTACGTTATTTTAGACATTACGTAAAAGGCAGGTTGGGGAGCTATGATTTATAGCACCCACTTCTTTCCCCACTTTCATAGTCTAGCCGAGTTATAATGTTTTATTCAATTAATAGTGTTTACTTTTTTTATGATTAGGGAAATCATATTCACAGCTGAGCCAAGTAATAGACTACATTTCTTTCCTGTATGACTTAATGTTTTTTTCAATTTGTTAATGATTATCCCTCCCTCTTTTGGATTAGTTTAGTTTCTTATATGTACATTGTTAATTCTTTCCATAGTCTTTTATATATGTCCAAATAAAATTCCTGTGAATTCTCATCAGAGAATCTACTTTTTCATCTTCTTTCTACACAGCTGTCATTCTCCATCATAGGAATTTCCTTCCACCATTGTCCATGGCATCCCTTTTTCTTCTTTCCCAGATGGAATCCCATGCCATCCTCAGAGTTCTTGGTTTATTCCTTTATTTAGTTGAAGCGCATCTTAGCTTTCTGAGAAAAGGTAAAGGGAGATAAATTTGAAATCTTTCTCTTCTTGAACTGTTTTTATTCAAACTAATGTAACTAATCAAACTAATCTAACAATAACTTTATAATTTGTCCATATGTAGAATTATAGGTTGCTAGTAGTTTTCTGTAAGAAATTTGAAGGCTTTACTCCATAGTTGATGAAAATATCAAGTGTTATTCTGACCTCCAGTACTTTCTCTGTGACCTAATTTTTCCTCTTATTTTCTTTTTTTATTTTCTCCATTGTTCGGAGAACATTGCATTAGAATTGCATTTGAACTTCTTGTCTGTGTACTAAGTCCACTTATAGTCCACTTATAGTCCTCTTACAGTCCACTCCATATTCTTTGTTCCTTTTTTCTAGAATTTCTTATATTAGATCACCTGAATTGATATACTCTCTCTCTTTTTATATTTTCTTTTCAGTTTTGGACTATTCCTTTCTGGGAAAATTCCTCAATTGTATCTGGAAAACGTAATTAAAATTTTTAAATTTCAAATAACCTAACTTAATTTTAAATGCCTAATAGTTTCCCCGTATTTTCTGATTAAATTTTCCTTTTTCTAAATAGCATTCGTTTATTTATACCATCTTTCTAAAGCTATTTGTTATATTTTTCTGAGGTATTGTTCTTTATGCCTTCTCTATGTTTTCCCCACTCTATTTTTTTTGTATGTTTGATGGCGGATTTACAGAAAAGTTTATTCATATTTGATAGTGAGTCAATGGTTGAAATATCAGTGCATACAGCAGAAGCAAACCCCTCTATTCCTTTCTTCCCATTCATTCTTTCCTTCTTCTTCCTCCTTTTTTTCCTTCCCTTTCTCTTGAAGAACTGTTAACTGGCAGTATCATTAAGTCATTATTTTTAATGCAAATTTCTCTGGGAAACAGTTCTCAGATGTCTTGTCAGGGACATGCCTGGGAGACAGCATTCTAGGAGCCAAGAAAGGTAAAGGGATAGAGGTTTGTACTGTTCAGACTAAAGACTTTGACTGTACTACTTTGTTTTTAGGATGGTATTGTTTTCTTGTGTTCTACTGTGCCTGGTGTTCCTAAGACTATAGACTCTTTAGACCATTTTCTCACTAGAAGAAATAATTGTTTTCTTTCATGTGTTGTAGAGGGCGGGATTTATGGGTTTGTGGTGTGAAGAAAAGAGTTTAAAACGCATACTCCTGTTTTTGTCACTACCCCTAGCACCCAGCTTTGTGAGCACGGGGTAGCCCAAATGCCTAAAAGGTCTAGTGGGTTCTTCACTGTGAATCTGTCTGCTGTGCCCTGGCCTATCTCTCTGTAGGTAGCAAGTTTCAGAAACCTTTTCAGTAAGTTCAATAAGTATCCACTAACTTTCCATTGTTCAAACATTTGAGACCATTTTCTCTCTGATTTTTTTGTACTTATGTTCTATATATCTTAATATTTATTTACTATCATTTTAGTCAGGCTTTGATAAGGAAATAGAAATGAATCAGTTCATCCAATTTGCTACTTTTAACCAGAATTACTAGGATTTTTATGATCTTGTAGGGTAAGATGCATCCTTTTTGCTTTTATATTTTAGTCATGAAATCAGTGGTTTAGTACATGAACTTGAGGATTTCTTTTGTGGGAGAAGTAACAAATTTCTTTTAAAAAACCATACTGATTTTATATATACTTTGTAGATATTGATAGATGTCAAGTTAATTGACTGAGTTAATATGTATTAGATATATTTATTTTACTTTCCTATTTGCAAACATATTGTACTTTGAAATACGATTTAAAAATCATCAAACTAGATTTCTTTTAAATTCCCTTCAGTTACCTTTCCTCCACAGCTACCTTGCCTTTGCATCTGCCACAGTTGTATTTTATATCCTAAATTTTTGCAATGGATAATCCTTGTAACAATAGGATAAGAAAACTGATTTCATTGGTTCAAAGATGTGTACTGAGAGTGAGGAATATGTGCTGGGGAAACAAGAAGTCATACTCCCTGATTTTGTGGGATATTCTAATCTAGTAAGAAGAGGTCAATTAAAACAAGAGATATATGAAATGTTTTTAGACTAGAGTAGGGTAATACCAAGTATTTTCATATACACCTAGCTCAGTGGAAATGATATTATTATAAGAGCTCTGGAAAACTATAGTTTTTAGTTTATAGTAGTTACAGTAACTTAGTGTATGAGAGTTATATATAGTTTATAGTAGTTAATTCTATATCTGTGGAGACTTCATATAGGGTGAAGTGCTCAGGGCTAAGCCTGAAGAGTCATAAGACTGGGTACCTGGCTTTTATTTATTCAGAAAAGTGATGACAATGATTGGGAATAGTTAACATAAAGCATTGAGAGAGATCATTGACAATGCTGATAAGAGGGCAAATAAGGGAAGTAAAAGGAAAACCAAAGACAATTGTTATATGGTTTATATTTAATTTTTTAGAAATAATTTGGTAGTGAACTCCAAAGGGTAATATAAAGAGGTTAAATACATATGTGACATAGCTTTTATAACTTAAAAGATAATTTATGTGCAGGCCTCCCTTGTGGTATAGGGACTAAGTCTCAGCGCTATCACTTCTAGGGCCTGAGTTCGATCCTTAGTCAGGGAGATAAACCCACGTATGATGCAGCAGACCTCCCCTGTCTCACCCACTGCTTCCCTCAGCAGTACATTTCAATAAATCTGCCTGCTCTGCTCCCTACTCTGTCTCTTGTGAATCCTTTTATCACCCACATTTGTGGCCTACACCTCAGTTCTTCTATGCAAATATAAATAAATAAAATCTTAAAAAATGATAATTAATGGGTTTAGATATCTTCCCACCCCAAGAAGAAAACTGCTAATGGAATGTGCAAGTCTGAGACTCATTTCTAAAACTGACTCTTTCTTAATATTTGGTACAGGCAGGTGAATAATGTTAACATATTAATTTAGCACAATAATGGTGATTAAAAACTTAATTCTTTAGCAGGAGAGAGTATTTTGTATTAATATATGATATTTAAAGATGATTTCACTATTCCTAGAAACAAAATTTTTCTATGTACTTATAGGGTAGCTATTATTTTGAGAGTTTCAAATTAATAATAGCTGCTCAGTGTTATGAAGAATAAACTGATTGCGAAGCTCTTAATTTTGTTAAGAACTTTGTTTTATCTTTATTTTTATGCTGATCATGGATAATCTCATGTCCTTTCTTGTGTATTTGCCCTTCAAGATTTTAACTATTAGGAGAATTAATTTACTTATTCCCTAACTTTTTTGAGCCTTGGCTTATATTCTACAGCAGTTGAAACAAGTTATAGAGTTTAATAGGATTGAAAATAGAAAATGAAAAAAATCAAGAAGAATGAAAACTAGGACAGAGAAATACGATAAATTAATGCATAAGAATGTAAGTATGCATAAAATTTAATTGTGTGCAATTGGTAAAGTAGATTGATTTCATGTGCGGCTTTAAAATCAACAAAAAGAGGAAAACATGATATTCATGATGTTTTGCAAACAGGTCATGTATATGAAGCTTTTATTGGAGAATCATTCCCATGGATTAAGATAAAAACAGTATAGGGGCCTCTCTGGTAGCTCAAGGGGTTAAAGCACAGCACTGTGACACTATCTGCTATCTGCAGCCACTGCAGCACGAATTTGATCTCTGGCCAGGGAGGTGACCCACATGGCGCAGCAGACCTTCCTGCCTCACCTTCTGCTCCCCTCAGTAGTGTATTTCAGTAGATCCACCTGTTCTGCTCCTCACTCTGTCTCTGGTGAATCCTCTCACCCCCCATGCCTTTGATCTATACCCCAGTTCTTGTATAAATAAATAAATCTTTAAAAAAATATAAAACAGTGTAGTGGACAGTGTCTTTAACAATATTCTTCAGTAACATCTTTTAATCTATCGGTGTTATAATGCTAACATTAAATTTACTTGGAATTCTCGCTATTCATTTCACAGGCTGGCCTGAATTCATAGATAATATTTAGAAAGCCTAGATTCATGTTTTCTGAATATGTCTACTAACAGATAATTCATTTTATGGGATAATAAATTAGGTGCTCTGTGAGTGAAATATCTGTGGTCATTGGGAATCGCTAGGATAAAAAAATGAAACAATTTTTTTGTAGGTGTATTCCCTGCCACTTGCAGCATACATGTTTCTGAATGTCCAGAGAGTGTTTTATTTTTACACGAATGGATTAAAACATTTTTTTAAAAAAATTTTATTTATATGTTTTACACCATAGTTCATATTTTACCAATGTTTGCTTTCTTTTCTCAGGTGTAGTCCCATGGAATTTCTGTTTTGTTGTGTTTTTATAGTTATTATTTTTCTCCCTAATGCCTTATTTGGTTTCCCTATATTCCTACTGTAGGTGAAACCATCCGATATTTTTCTTTTTCCTTCTGACTTATTTCACTGAGCATGACAGAGGGAGTTTTAATCTAGTGTGTACAAATATTGTTTAATATTCATCTAGCCAGAGTTGTATTTTGAGTAAAATTGCTTGGAAAATAATTTTCTAGAATAAAGGGAATACGTAGATTTTAGCTAGTCCTCCATGGATGTAAAGACATTTAAGACAACTGAAGAGCAGAGTTATATTTTTCATTTTGTGGGGTGGGTGTTTTCTGCTGCTGCTGAAAGTCAGGTCTAACTGCTTTGTCAGTGAGCCTGACTATGGGTTGGCACTCTCCAATAAAAACTGACCTAACCTATAACAAATGCCTCAATCAGAAAATGGTTCAAACTTTTCCTGATGTGGGCCAGTACAATACCCTCAGGCAGGATCAGATTTTATTCAGTTGACTGCAGAGACATATGGTTTGTTACCAAAGCAGAGAATAACAATAGTTTTAACTTGACCATAGTTCAAAGTAATATACATGTCATCTATTGTATCCATTAAAAAAAAATCCAGTAAGTTAACATTAAATGAGTAGTCTTTATGTGGTATAGCTTTCTTATGATTGAAAAATATTTATCTTAGGGAAATTAAATTTGTTTGATATATGGAATGGTTACAAATCAGCCATATATTGGAATTCATCTACTAAAAATGATTGGGTTTTAGAGAAGTTGCTCTGTCTTTCTGATAGCAAATTACATAAATAATTATTTTTTCTAGTGAAAGGGACTTCAAAGTATCGGGATAAAATTTTAAGAGTGTAGAGCAAAGACTACATTTAGATGAGAAAATAGTAATAAATCGAGTTCATTTCAAAAGTGTAGGTATTTGCATTCATTTGAATACTTGTGACAAAATTATTTCTAATAATAGATGCTTTTCTGTTTTAGTTTGCTATATCTAACTAAGTACTTAGAGATAACAACAAAACCAGATTTGTTTAGCTGCTAACTCTATACTTTACTAATTACACAATAAATCCTTAACTGTTTGTTAGATATACTTGAATTTATCAGACATAATTGGTGCTCAAATGAAGAGCATTATAAAATGATAATATTGAAGTAAATAATCTCCTTAGTTTGGTCATCAACAATATAATCCTAAGCCCCTTATGGTGTGTGTTAGCCTTCAGGCCTGGATTTTGAGTTCCTTTTCACTCTAGAGTTTCATAAATGCCTCCTCAACTACCCTGTTTCTTTTAGTTATAAGAAATTTAAATTTGTTATATATAGATAAAACTTCAAATGATATTTTACAAGTTCATCAACTATTCTTAAATTAATTATAAAATATAAAAAAGTACTCAATAAGATTTCTATATTCTTTACTTCTTAATGTTTTGTACCAATTTCTGTATCTATATGAATATCTGTTTAGCACCTTCACTGTAACACTTTCACTATTAAGAATATGTGTTGAAATAAATTAGCTTATTCCAAAATGAGTAGTAAAAATTTACTGCTATTTGAAAAAAATAGAGCCTTAGTTTGGCATTCTCAAATGTTGAAAAGTAATTATTTTGAACAGAAGAAAATGGACATTCATGTAACGTTTCATTTCTAGTTTATTTACCTTGGTACTTTATATTCTTTCTGTGACTGAGAGAGATCTTTTCAAAAGTATCTAACTTCTATCAGGTTTGAAATAAAAATGAGGAAAAGAAAGTCCAGGTAAACAGAGTTTATTTGCCTCTGTCTTTTTGTAAACCTAATCTTTAAAAATAATTAAAAGGAAAATTATGCATTATACTTTGCAAAAGTTGTCATCTAAGTTGTGGCTATAATCTCTTTTGAGATTATAGGATTTTGAATTTGAGAGTTATGGAAAGAGAATTAGGTTACCAGGAATCCTAGACAAAAATTCACTTTATGGAAAAAAAAAAAGTGGTTTTGATATAAAATTGTTGAATTACTTAAATAATTCTAAAACTATAAAGGAATTCTCCTAAAACTCTAAGGAAATATATATATTACAAGGAGAAATATAGAAATGCAAACAAGGTAAAAGGTGAGAAAGGTATTTTAAAAATACAATTTTGTGATTAAAAAATTACTTCAGTTCATGTAACAGATTTTTTTCAGAGACTTTACCTATTAACTAGTAAAGTATTCTAAGTATCTGAATAAGACACTATGAGGAGGTAGTCTTCTATGTAACTCACATTTATGGGGAAGAAGATAAGGCTGTACTAGAGGAGCACTGTGTTTTGCTACAGAAGCAAATACAGAATAAGGCAGTTTCCTGACTTGAATTCTATCTTTAACTAATTTGTTTTTTTTCATTATTATTATTTACTGTGTTCGATTCCCATGTAAATGGAGTAAACAGTTACATTTTAATAATGTAACTAATTATTCAAGTATTTAACAGAAGAGTCCTTAAAATTTTTAGAAATACTTTAAGAGGTCTTGTTCTTTTCTAAGAGAGCAGTCCTTTTTTAATTAGAAAGGCTAGTCATATTCATTTGTTAGTATTTTCAGTTTTGAAAATGTTTTATTCAAAAGTAACTGCATTACAGTGATATAAGTTCAGCAACTATAGTTGCAGAACAAAAGAGTTCTGAACAGTAAGGAAATGCACAAAATGTCCAAAAGATTTAAAAGAAAAACAACTTTGAAGTAACATGAAATAATGTTTTTATTCCCTGGGGATGAACTGAGCCACAGGGCTGAAAGAAATGACCTTGACATTCAGTTTTTAGTGTAAAGCAAACTTAGATTGCATCAGACCTGTGGGGAAATCATGGGAACGCTTTCCAAGGGGAATCCCAAGCTTTATTTTCAGGGATGTGGAGCAGTATTGGAGAGAAAAGCTCCTAGAACCTTGAGAAGGGGATTGTTTCTGCTGTGATCCCTGATGACCTTTGAACTGAAAGAAACATCTTATCAGATTGGAGAGTTTTCAGTTGTTTTTCTTTTCAATACCTTCTTTATTTATTTTACAGTGGATGGAACTGAGGTTCAACACTCTGGCAAAATGCCCACACTGCAAAAAAATGTAAGTTTCCTACGGTTGGAAATACTATTGGGAAGTACTTCACAACAACTTAAGAGTTCGGAATTCTGATTTAAGTAGATTTTAAGACATGCTATGGAATGAGTGCATGCTTAATCTAACTATGCTTTTCAAGACATAAGATTTTAAAAAGGTATCTTTAAATCGATTAGTAAGTTCAATATTGAAAGTAAAATGATTGGGTTTATCAATCTCTTAAGAGAAATCAGTTTCAAAGACAGTGAAATCACTAAAATGATCAGTAGCCTGAGAGGATTTTTAAATGTCCTAAGAGGTTACAATCTATTACAAACAATCTAAATAAATGTCCAGACAAACAAGGTTGACCCAAAGCAGGACCACGGAGGCATGAAAGTCTGCCATAAGACTAAAGCATGTTCCAGTGGGGACTCATAGGAAAAGGGTCAGAAACAGCCAGCCCAGTCTGGGAGGAAAAGAGCAAAATCAAAATCAAGATAAACATTGACATTAACTTCCCCAAGGGTCTCTTACCCACATCAGTTTCAACCAGTGCAGGACTAAGAAGCAAGTACAGCTTCTTCACATGTCTCTCTGCTCCGTGTGCCTCCTCTCAGTCTCCTTTTGGTTCTCCATCCTGCTTCCTTCCTATCCCAGTCTCCTCTCCAGCTTCTTCTCCCTGCTCAGCTCCAGCTTTCCTTGGGTGGGGCAGGGAACTGGTACCTTCTCTTTTCCTGCAGAACCCCCTATTACAACCTCAAGATTCTGTGATTTTTCTAATAGGAATCACTATTTATTATACTTAGAGGAAAAAAATACAAAGCAAAATCAGCAAAAGAAAACAGTACACGAGGCAAAGTCTGGAGAAACTAGGAACACTTCCAAGAGTCCTCTCTCAGAAGTGTCACAGAATGGGCTTATTCCCTAGGAGTGAGTTGTTACATGTAAAATGATCTCAATCAGAGAAGCTCATCAGAGACTCAGTGTGCAAGTTTTTTTTATTGAAGCTGGTCACATAGATACCTACTGTATAACACACACTAAAATTCTGTAGTCCCAGATATAATAGATATTATGAATGAATTAAGATAGAATGAATGTGATTCAGGATAAAACATATTGTTTGCACACTCTTATCATATAAGGAATGGGGAGAATTTTCTAGAATTCTAGCTTTCCAGGTGCCAGTCACAGGACAACCTTGCAAGTAGGTCCTTCTAAGGGTTGTAGTCTTAAACCTGTTATATTAGCTCTTTTCTCCACAGCATCAATTTTAGTAATATTTGTTCTCTAGTGTATGTGTGAATTATGACTTGGACAAAGGAAATTAAACTGAATGTTTGACAATTTGATTTTTAAAATTGAGAATGAGTTTTTATTTCAATTGTTGTAATCCTTAATGTGATATAAATGCCTTACCTACTTTGACAGTTGAAAAATTCTGAGAATGGTTTCTAGGAGTACAAAAAGTGTCTGAGTAGAGAACATCTAGTGGAATATCTCCATGTATCTGGGCTAGATATGATTTCAACTAAATATAACTATATGAGAATGTGCTTTACAGCATATTTATAGCTTCTAAGACATAGAGATCTTTTTTGTGAAATCAGTCACTTGAATTCTTTGTTGAATCTTGTAGACGTCTGCATACAGAGAAGCACAGTGCATAACCTCAAATACAGAGGACTCTATTTGAGGGGCATCTCCAAGCACATGTATGTGAATGATTCATAATTCTGTGTATTATTTGCATTTTCATGAAAATGAAGAAAAATAAATTGCAACTATCTTCACCAAGAACATTGTATTAAGAAACTTTATAGAATATTAAAAAGGAGAGGCGGCCTCCCTGGTGGCGCAGTGGGTTAAGCAACGCACTATGGAGCAGAC
This sequence comes from Galemys pyrenaicus, assembly GCA_019455555.1. Classification (NCBI taxonomy): domain Eukaryota; kingdom Metazoa; phylum Chordata; class Mammalia; order Eulipotyphla; family Talpidae; genus Galemys; species Galemys pyrenaicus. The sequence continues at coordinate 14,962,790 of JAGFMF010011568.1, read as the reverse complement.
CGCAACCACTGCAGCACGAGTTCGATCCCTGCTGCCGGCCAGGGGGGGACCCACATGGTGC
>JAGFMF010011568.1:14877619-14962710 GCA_019455555.1 Galemys pyrenaicus | reverse complement strand
GCCCGCTGCTCCCCTCAGCAGTGTACTGTACTTCCGTTGATCTGCCTGTTCTGCTCCCAGCTCTCTGTGGTGAATCCTCTCACCCCCCCACACCTCTGGCCCGTACCCCAGTGCTTGTATGCATAAATAAATAAAAAATCTTTAAAAAAAAAATAAAAAGGAGAGACTTCTGGTGGTTAGCAAGATTGTATACTGAGCACAGTAAGAGTTCCTTTATATGCATACATATATACTAATTCTAAACTCTACAACAATCCTGGAATGCTAAAATTTTCCTCTTTTTACTGATGAAGAATTGTTAAAAGGTTTGAGGATTTTGCCCACGTGATTTTCTTGGTTAATTATTTCAGAGCAATGACAATATTTTGCTAATATAATAAGAAGTATTGAATATATAGATAGTTTGGTTAAAATATCATAGGATAGTTTATTAAAATGAAGAATTGGTATCAATTGGTTAAGAAACAACTTGGCATAGACATTCACATGGAATAAGTCAGCATAAATGTCATTCTCAGAGAGGAATGTTTATAGAATTGGAATCACAGTCTACACATGGGGGGAATCAGTGTATTTAGTATTTACCTGAGCAAAGATGCTGTTACCACATGGACACTCAATTTTTACTCAGATTCCTTTTCTGTTTGAATGTTTCCTTGATAATAATTATATTTCTTCAAATACAAATACTAAATATACTACAATTATTCTTTTAAGTTATTAGAGTTACTAAATTAGCATGCAATTCGTCATGTCATTTTACCTCACAACCCATGTGGAGGAAAGCTCCTTTTGCACCAGGGCTCAAGAGACTAAGTATTTTCTTATATCACTGTTTCTTACTCACATAGTCACTGGGACTATTGTAGCTGAAGGTGAAATTTCTCTTTTAATTGGAAGCGTGTGCCTGACCCAAGAGGTAGCTTTAGAATTCTGAAATACACTGTGGACTGTGTTTTCATGTAGGTGTTATAATAAGCCTAAGGCTATTAGAGATGGCAATTTAATCCATGAACTTAGTATTGAATTTCTTCTCCATCACTGATGTACTGCTTCTCTCTGGATCACCTCCTATCTTTTTTTTTTTTTTTTAAAGATTTATTTATTTATGCATACAAGCACTGGGGTACAGGCCAGAGGTGTAGGGGGGTGAGAGGATTCACCACAGAGAGCGGGGAGCAGAACAGGCAGATCAACAGAAGTACACTGCTGAGGGGAGCAGCGGGCACAGCAGGAGAGGTCTGCTACACCATGTGGGTCCCCCCACCCCCCCCGGCCGGGAGCAGGGATCGAACTCGTGCTGCAGTGGCTGCGATTTGCTTCGTAGTGCGTTGCTTAACCCACTGCGTCACCAGGGGAGGCCCCACCTATCTTTTTGTAGCAGACTCCTCTTAAATTTTATTTTGCTCTTTATAGTTTCCTTTTGTAATTATCCACTAATTCATTAAGTAGTCCTGTGCTAACTACTGGGTGATTGAAAAAAGGAAAGATATAACCGTGCTTCAGGGAATTTAGTCTGTAAGTAGAGGGGAAATCAATGAGAGTTTTAAGTGCTTTGAAAGAGGTTTGACCAGCATAGTCTGAAGAGTACTTAATCCAGACTGGAGGGAAGGGGAATGTGAGAGAAGGCTTCTAGGAGGAAGGGATAAACAAAGTTATTAAAGATGAGAGGGAATGATGTGAAAAGAGGGTGGGATGGTTTCTTGCAGGAGCAACTACCTGTGCAAAGATGCAGTGGAGTCACTAGGTTGATGTGCTGTTAAGGAAATGAATAGACTTAAATGTAAAGGGGTAAGAGAGAGGTTGGGATCAAGGATGACCTTATATTTGAGAGGCTGTGGAACCAATCGGTAAGATAGGGAATTCAGGATATAGTAGAAATATGTCTGGGGGAAAAATGATGAATTCATTTTTTATGTATTTGACTATAAGGTTGACTAGATTAGCTAAGTCATCATCCCTTGAAATTCAGTTCCATCCATCTGCTTTTCAAATCATATGGATCAATATGGCCTTGACCTCTCCCTTACTCTACCAGGATAACTAAGAGCCAAAAATGTTCTATATTGATTAGCTCTTTACAAATGTATAGTTTTACGCTTCAACTAAAACCCTTGTTGATGCTCTCTTTTCTGTCAAATTTTATTAATTTATCTGTTGTTGATACTTTTTTTTTAAGTGTCCTTGATTTATTCCCTCCCCCATTCTCCAAAACAGTTATCTGTTCTTAGGAATTGGAACTCCCTGTTGTGTTGTGGATGCCAGAGTTGTGTGATGGGGTCCACAGTGATCCCTTCCTCCGAGTGGCTTTTCAGTCTCGGTGTGTCTTATGCTCTCATGTGCACTTCCACTTTAGGGTATTTTTAAGCACTAGAAGCAATGCTAGGCATGGATGTGGGCATTTGATCTGGGGTCACAGGCCCAGAGTTGTTCTCTTTTCCTTCCTAGGACAGTCTTATCTTGGGTTGTCTACTCTTGCTGTTGGTAAATGCTCAAGCTCTTGTGTGTTCACGCATATCTTTGCGGTGGTGCCCTGTGTTTTGGATCCCTCAGCCTGGGCTTTGAGTAGTAGCCCCTCTAGAAAGGTCCAGGCACTCCAACCCATTTCAGGCTGCTGTTCTGTGTCAAGAGCCTTAGACTCAAGCCAGTAGTCGTTGTTCTGTGTTCCTACCCACCAGCACTCCAACAGCACACCCTCTGTCATGGGTGCCTATTTCTGCACCCCTTTGTCCAGTGCAGTGCTGGGTCTTATGATTCCTGAGGTTGATGTGTGCCCGGATCAGTGGTTGTAAGGGGCTCTACAACGTAACTGCTCCTCCTTGTGGGTTGTACTATCCATTATTACTTTAAACAAAATTCACTTAAAATTTTTCTTACCCCTTTCTGACTTCCTGATGCTCCTAGGATTTGTGGTGGTCATCAGTTTTCCCCACAGGGTTTTGTTAGCTTTATTTTACAACAGTTTTGCTGTATCTGGAGGAGGTGAGCTGGGGTCTTCACTGCTGCCATTAAGCTACTGTTCCTCTTACACTCTTAGCCTTCATACCCACTATTCTGTTTCAATAGATGTATTACCCTCCGTCTCTGAAATGATTGAGGCTCTCTGTGAACTCCTTTGCCTTCACACTTCCTATCGAGGAGCCTGTTTTTATCAATGCTGATGTTAAATCAGCTTCTCAGAGGGATGCAAGTCTCTTCAAAGAGAATCACTTCATTTGACCTTGGCATCCCATTATTTCGGAGTAGTGTGCCATCATTCCCAGTTAGGCCTAAGTTCACATACCAGTTTCAAGTTCTAATATGTTTATTCAGTCCTCAACCTGCTTGTTTCTCTGTAGTATCTGGCTTTCTTGACCATCCTATTTTCTTCCCTAAAATGTGCTCATTTTTTGGTCTGGAGCTATTTCAGCCTGGGTGTCCGTAGGCATCTCAGACAGAATACACTCAACCCACTCTGTAATCTGTCTCTGTTGTATATTGATGAACATATACATATCCCATATGCTTAGTTTCAAGCCAGAAATGTGTATCTTTATTCCTAATATTTTAATGGATATAAATCCTGTCATATATTTTTTTTTTTGACGTCTTTTATGCTCATTCACTTTTCCCATTTTAGTTTAGGCATTCAATATCTCTCACCAGAAACTACTATAACAGCTTTCTAGTTTATCTTTTGGCCTCCAAACTTACAATTCTCTATTTACTATAGTGATGGCCTTTAAATGCAAATTTTAAACTTTCTGGCCACAAAAATAAATCTTTTGGTGGTCCCCAAATTCATGACAGTGGTACACATTGTGTAGGCTGTATATAAAGCCCAAGGATGTTATTTTTCATTGTACTCCTAGGTATTAGTAACATATGCAGTATCCAGAGGAAGGACACCTTTTACTTATTGACATAAATGCATCACATGGATTACTATGGGCGATTGGCTAAACTCCAAGATCAAATTCCAAAGTTCTTAGCAAGGTATATACAGCCTTCCCAGTATAGGTATTTAACTTTTCTAGTGGTATCTTGTTATGTTTTCGTTCACTTCTACACACAGCGCTCTATGTCCCAGCCTTAATAAATTCTACTTCCATAATAGATAGTTTCTTGCTTCAATTCCTCACTCTCTTTCTACTAGGTCTGGAGTGACTCAACTGTCTGCTTGGAAATCACCTGCTTAATTTCTCCAATTAGCTGAAACATCCTTTGCTTCTACTACTCACCCAGAGTAGTACTGTAGCTCACTGCTCTCAGAGAGAACCCTTCTCTGGAAGAAAGATTATTTTGCTGCTTGTTCCCTGAACAAAATTCTTATTTGTTCATGTCTGAACAGTGGTACTACTACCAGCTAAGATGACTTACTCTCCCATATATCATGTATTATCTTGTTCTTGAACCTCACCTAATAAAGGCTTTCCTTGCTATCTCATTGGAGAATTGTGCTATAAATAATGTTGCTTGACACCTTCATTTTCCAGGTGTCCTTCATAATTCTGGTGTTCCAAGGGTAGATTGTGAAGGGGAAGATACTGATTTGAAGATGAATAGCTAGGTATTTGGAAAACTGCATGATCTTTTACCCTTGGAGAGTCACTATTCACATCAGTATCTTAGGAGCCTCTTTCATAACTTATATATCTATTATATATCTTATATATATCTTATATTTCTTGTATATATATATATCTGTTAGTAAGGCCTTAGATAAGGTCCAACAAAGGTGAAATGGAAACAGTTTATGTAAATGTCTAATGTTTTCTTTTACTCCATGAATCTGCAGCTCCTCAGTGGGTAGTGCACTTCCACGAAGACGCTGCTGTGCATATATCACCATTGGAATGATATGTATTTTCATTGGAGTTGGATTAACTGTGAGTGTTATGCTATTGCTAATTTTTTTTTTTAGCTTTGTCAGTAGTAAGTCAGTCATAAGGCAACTAATATACCAATTCATATTTTTAGGAATTTTTGTATCCTTGGAATGTATTTCATAAAAATCACATGTAAGCCAACACAAGTTCTCTGAGCAGGTATTTTGTCAAGGCTTCTAACCTTTTGTTTTTATTTTGCTTTATTTTAGGTTGGCACCCAAGATTTTTCAAGGCGATTTCGGGCAACCTATGTTTCTTGGGCAATTGCTTATCTCTTAGGTTTGATCTGCCTTATTCGAGCTTGTTATTGGGGAGCCATAAGAGTGAGTTATCCAGAACACAGTTTTGCTTAAGCTTGTGTATGTATGATGGAAGTAAGAGTATTTAGCAGTTCTTAAAAGCTACTCTGGACATCTTTAAATCATTTATCCTGGTGGATTCCATTCTGGTTTATGTATAAAGTTTTAAGACTTTGTGTGTCCTTTATGAACAACTGTTTATTGCTCTACATTATCTGAAAATAGTTTGTTTTGCTGCTAGGTCTAAAACGCCAAATAATAAAGCTGTGCCCTCATGTTCTTTTACATCTCTTAAAGCTATTTTTGGTTTATCGCTAAACATTACATATAACATTGTCTTTTCATTATTTTTAAATCAGATATTTCATTACTTGCTGACCTGTGAGTGTTCTCAAGAAGTGTTTCTCAACGTTTCTACAATAGCTTCACGTTTCTACTTACATTTTAATTTAACAGTATCAAAATTGCTTGCTTTAAAATCTAAGCAATATGCATCTTGCTTGAACTGCTTACTGTAACTTTAACCTAAGATCATAATGACCAATTCAGGAAAAAAAATTCAGTGTACCTTCAAAGACTTGACATTCTTGTCAGATTAAAAACCATTTCTAAATAGTGTATGCTGGTTTTTTTGTTGTTTGTAGAAAGATACAATATTTTGGTAGTAATTTAAAATATAAGAATGAAAATATTTATTTGTCCACAGTTGGAGATAATGTTGGATAAATGTTTTTTCTCAAAGATCATAGGATTTTGTCTTTCATTTTTGTCTGTTTTTTATTTACCAGTTATAAGAGTTCTGGAATAGATTTATGAAATTTAATGTTAATGAGCAGTATGTATTCCTTTGTAGAGCCTGGAAGAAATATTTCACATACGTGTTTTATAATACTTAACCATTTAAACAAAAAGCTGTCTTTACATTGGGGTGTACGCCTTTTCATTAGATCATTGCAAATTTTCTTTATTGGGGTAATTATGGACTACTCTGTGAAGGGAGACATTTTACACTAGCTAAAATGTTAAGATTAGAGATAGTTACTCTTAAAAATTCTTTTGAAATGTAGATGGTCATATAATTACCCAATATTCAAGAAAATAGATCAAAGACAAAAAGCAACATAGTTTTCTAAGAATTCACTAGGATTTAAAGAATCAGCTCTTGCACTGCCCATCTTTGCAGTTTTGAAAAAGAAATTGCTTAATTGAGAAGTAATGTTCTAAAGCCTTTAATGTAGCAGAATTAGATAATGAGAAGATCTGAGTAAATTAATTGGCTATTTCAGGGATTAATAATAATATTTTAAATGATTTATGTTCCTAGTTAATGTAAAAATGTACTCATTGGAGAGTTTGGAGCAAAATATATGTAGACTTCGAGAGTCAATGATAAATGTATAAATGTAGTAGCTCAGGATTATATGTACCTTTGAAAATATACTAATAAAGATTATTGTTCAAAATTACCTTGTTCTACTCCATTTTTAAAAAATAAGATTTCTAAAATTGCCTTGAGATCTTATTCTAAGAGTTTTCATGTTAAAGAATGTATGTAATATTCCTTTATGTAATATTTGTGCTTTATCTAATATTTTCATGGTCTTATACAAATACACATTTTAAATCTCTTTGTAATATGCTTGATGTTAGGATTTAAATAATCTAATTTATTGTTTTTCATAATGGTTAACTAGTTGTAATGGCATTGTACATTGAATAATCTATTCTTTGACCATTAATTTGAAATCCCACATTAAATTATATGCTACATGATCATATTCCTTTTGGAAAATAACCCCATGCTAACAGGAGTTTTGTTGGTCTAATTACTACTCTTTCTCTAGTATTTAGAATAGTACCTAGTGTGTGCTCAATGGATATTTGTTGCATGAATGAATGCATGATTGAATTAGTATTTTAAGTTCTTATATGCATTTGGAGCTGGATTTTATATTTTGTTGTAGAATACATAGGCAAATATATAATCTTGTAGTAAGGAAACACTTTCCAAACAGAACTCAAAAACAAAAATCATTTAAGAAATGATTGATAAGACTATGATTAAAATAAAAAAAATCAGCAAAGCAAAATGACAGACTGTTGAAAATATTTTCAAAACAGTCATCTTTTTAAAATGAGAAAAGTACTAAAGGTATGAAATAGCAATTCACAAAAGAAGATATATAGTGATAAACAACCTTTTCCAATTTACTAATAGTCTGAGTTCAAAGATTAACTATTTCTCACCTATCATATTAGCAAAGAGTGAAAGAGAAATATTCCTGTAAGTTGACAGTATAGGAAAGCACACACACATATTCTTTGATCTATTAGTTCTGTCTAGAGGTGTTGATTTTGAAAGGTGTTACAAGACTAAATGTTTATGTACAATGATATTTATAGTACTCGCAGATGATTCTGAAGTAGGTTTTTCCTGGATCATACTCTGATCAAACATTGCACTATATTATATTGAAAACAGTCACATATTTTTACATCACCTTTCTCTGGTATTCACATTTTCTCAAAAAAAGTTCTGGTAATATTTAAGTAAATACCACCATTTTGTTGTTCAGCTTTTGTTTCACAGTTTTGGCCTAGCTATCATTGTGCCCTCATGTTATCAAGAAACTTTGTAGCCATTTCCATATACATAGTTTGCACAGATTCATACAAAATCTAAGTTTGCATTTATCTGATGTGTTTTTGGTGTGAACATAATGTAATAAGCAATGAAGAAAAAAACTCTTCATGTTTACCTTTCATATATTAACATTTAATCTTTATGTCATAGTTATATGTTTTTACCACTGAAGAAGCTGAGACAGATTTAATAAATGAGTCATTCAGCTGATGGAGCCAGATGAAATCACTCTATAGGCCTCCAAAATTTGTCTTCTTTCCATTAGATGAGCTTATTGTACTTGCTTCCTAAATAACTTTTACATGTTTGTGCCCCCTGCTGTTCATTGTCTGTAGCTCATCTCTGGGAAAAAAATTTACGAAGTGTTTTCCTTAGGTATTCCATTTCATATAGAATACCTTAGTTTAAAAAATATTTTTATGAATTTGATATATCCAACTTTATTAATTTGGGAATTTCGTGTTAGCAAAATATGAAGATGTATTTTCTTTTATAATTATTAAATTCATTAGAAGACTGTAGAAATAGTAAAAAATGAGGAAGTTGATATACAGTGAGTTTTCATTATAACTTTTATAACAGCAATACCTGTCAAAATAAAATTTCTAAATAATTTTATTTTCTAAATATATAAAATTAATATCTATAATTTAGTTTTAAAGTTTTATATGTTTTGATAAATGTTTGAGAGAGAAAAGCATGTAAAAGGCAGAAAAATTAAAGTCTATTTTCCTTTAGGGAATGTCCCCACAGAGTAATATATCAAATAAAGATCTGAGAAGTAAGTAGAGTTTGTAATTTAATAGGCAAAAGGTTTTAACTTGTCATAGAAATGATCATTTCAAATTTTGGTAATGTAATTAAAACCATTTAAGGTAATTTGCTATCAGAAGTAATCACATGTTGCTGTGACCAAATTTTTGAAAATAGCTTGGGAATCTTATGCATGTGGCTAGCTAGATACAGATATACTGAAAGTTCCAAGTATTCAAATGAATTTTCCTGAAAAACCTTACAACTGTCTGATCTTGCAACATCAAATATACCTTCAACTTAAGATATTGAACACTTAATCTTGGAGAAAATGCATTAAATTTTTATTAGTTTGTAAGTCTTCGGTGAGTAAGTTTAAATTTGTAGCGATTCCTTGGTTTATGTAGTACCTTATTTCTACACACCTGTCTTATTCCTTTAAGTGTTCACCTACCATCTGCCACCCACAGCTCTCAGTACTCCCTCATAATCAAGGCAGATATATGTACCTGATTTTCATCCTAATCATTTGCCTTTGATTTAAATTCAGTGTGAAACTGGGGACACTTGGTGGGGAGGGGGAAAGGAGAGGGTTGAGGGCAGATGGGAGCACAGGGGACTGAGGTGATGGTGCACTGGTGATATGGTGATGGGGAATACATGGGGATTACAATTGATGTGAAATATATATAAATTAAAGGGAAAAAATAAATTCAGTGTGAATGGCCTACTTCTCTGGTCTAAGTTCTTTGATTCCCACTACTCTAGTGACCATCTTCACCCCACCTCTGCTTCACTACATTTCAAACACCTCTAACTGCAGGCTGTGCTGCCACTTAGGAAGCATTCCATCTCTGAACTCAGATAGCTACTTTCTGAATGCATAGCTCTTCTAGCCTTACAAAATTCTCACTATACCACTACCTCTGATTATCATCTTCAACATTTCCAGCTTATTTTTCCAGTTATCTCTAAAAGGTACCAATGAATTCTTTAGATTAATGCCACTACAGATTTTTGATGTTCACTTTTAGCTGCTCAATATTGCTTACCTGTCACAGCAATCTGTAAGTTCCTTAAGATACTATTTGGAAATCTGAAAGTCCTAAAGACCCTTACCACACTTCCATAGCAGATGCCCTTTGTCTGATCATGGGTGAGTTATATTTTTACCTTTGTGCCTTCTCTAGTCATCCCATCCCCTTGTGCCTTCTTAGGGATCTGACAAAAATCTTTCAATATTTATGAGGTCTACCTGACTGCTCAAGTCAATTTTCACGTCTCCTTCTCACACTCATTACTTCTCCCTTATTTTCTCAGTATGTACACTTCTATTTCTTCATGATCCTTACCTGCCTGACTTCTGGTTTTCATCAACACTGCTTGGGTTACTGTAAAAGCCTATCAACTGTTCCCTCTGCATCAGTTATTGCTCTATTGGCTATTCCTCCCCTCAATCCGCTTTGAATATTGTTCCTTGTATGATTCTTTTCCAAATGTATATATGGTACTATTGTACCCTATCTAAAAGCTTTCAGTGTTTCTCCGTATCTTATACAGAAGACCTTCAACCTCCTTAAGCCTAATGTGCATCACTACCCAAGAAGTATCTTTGTAGTTTGTGTTTCTGCAGTACTGAGTTTGTGTTTCCTTGGTGTTGATTGCAGTTTCATGTCTATATACTTTGAACATATCTTCTTGCCTCTAAGGAAAATCTTTGTCTGTGGGATAAGTTCCTTTTATCCTTGAAAATCCTGCTCAGGCATTAGCTCTCCTGCCCATTCATGATCCCTTCTCTCTTCCCCAACCCCAAAACAGAATTATTTCTTTCCTTGTACAACTTCTATTACATGTATGTACTCCTATTACACATAATACCCTCTATTTTACTTATTAGTTTACAGTTACTCTATCATTCCCTTCTTGCTAGTATGTGTCAGTCATACTACTCTTATTTATCCTTGCTTTTGTGCCCTTAGTACTGGGCACATCACAAACATAGAATAAAACATGATTTTGCTTAGCTGAGTTGAATGGAACCAAATGTCTCATACTTTTAAGGCATTCTTGTAATAATGTTGTGTGGGTGTGTGTCCTCCATAAAATGCTTTATAAATGGTGGATTAAGTAAATGCGAGGCAGAATACTGGCAGGAGTTGGTAAACACCAGATAATGCTACCTCTTTAGCTTTTCCTGACTCTTCAGGTATTCTAGTACCACCACCACCCTGGTGTTAAGGCACACTGTGATTGCATATATCTTAATTTATTAAATTGGAATTGCCTATTTGTATAGACACACCTTCACTAGACAGTATATGAGACCAGGTTACCAGTCTGTCCATACACATTGTATTAAATGGAAGGTACTGCGATGACTTAAATAAGATATGAAAATATAATTGTTAATAAAACTTCTACTTGCAAGTAACAAGTGACATTAAATACTAATTATTATCCTCTGGGATTCCTATTTCCATTATTGCCTTTCCTCAATCAAGTGTTCAAACTTATTGAACCAAAATAGTATTTACTTAGAATGAGAAAAGCAATGCAATGACAAATTACAAATCTTAAAAAGCTAACATCAAATACTCAGAAAAATTTTAAATTAGCTGATCCTTTCATAGTCTTCCCAATATTTTTAACTTTTATTACTTGATTCCCTCTTCATTTGACAACAGATCTGTACTGTGTTTTCTCTGGTGAGAATAAGTTATCTGGCATCTTTCTCCATGTAATGTTTATTTTTTATTACTGAAAATTTAAAAAAATTGTTTCATAATTTCTTTGGTCATAATGACATGGTAGCATGTAATTTTTTAAATGTTAAATTTGTCATGAGTTTCTTATGTGACCTCTATGATTTCAGGACATTTTAAGTTTTTGGGCAGTAGTGACTCACTTAAATACTTCTAAAATTACTCATTAACCTGTTGCAAAGTTTTTGTTGTTGCAATTTGAGTGCTGGATGAATTTTATAGATGCCAACATTTCATGCTAGATCAGTAATTTTTTTAAAAAAAGTTTCAATGGGTTTTATTGCGTATTCCTCATTAGTTAAATATCCAAAAATCAAAATGTTCATTGCTTTTACCTAAATTTTTCTCTTTCAATAGATCGATTTTGGTTGATCTGAAATTTTTTTTAATTCACTTTTTTGGTTGTAATAATTTCTATGGATTTCACATAGTAATATTTACAAGGTAATTTTATTGTATAATTATATAATGGTTATGTTAAATATATTCTGGGAAAAGGAAATTATTTTGACTAGATTGATGAGAATTGAATCCTGCACTTAAAATTTTCTACATCTGGGAGTTGGATTTAGTGACTGAACACAGACTTCTGTTGCCACACCAGAGGACATATTCATACCATAACACCCCCTTTGATCCTGCTCTTTTAATCTTGAATGCCAGGTGAGTTGTCTCAGTGGGTGGGAGCCATTTTATCAGCTGGAACCCATTTCTACACTGTAACAGCTAGCAGTAAGTTCACTGCATGGATATGTTTGTAAAACTCCACATCTTTTAAAATGGTAAATCCTTATCACCACCCCACTTAAACCCTTTAATGCTTCCCTTTACTCTTACATTAAAATTCAACCTACAAACACAATGATTTCAGTTCTTCCCATCAGTTCCTGGGGTATGTCACTTTTTTCTCATCCCAGGGCATTAATACCTATAGTTCTCTTTGAACACATCCTCCTGTGTATATCAGCATTCAGGCTGATATCTTTTCAGAGACACATTATCACTTTTTGGAGACACATTCTTTCTTCAGTTACTGCATTCCTGATACTTTTTTTTGCCTTTATGTCTCCTTTGGAGGTTGCCTTTTTTGAGTTCTTTATAAATATTTCCTTTTGTAATGCGTAAGTTTTCTTAATCAGCATCCCTTATCTCATTTTCAAAATTTCTATAATATGCCTTGACATATGAGTAAGAATATGTTGTATCTGTACAGATGTTTTATGGTTTGCGTGTTCGTGTATATGCTTTTTGGAAATCTCAATTTAAATATTCTATTATAATCTCATTTATTTATAAATCCCAATCTTAACTCATCATTTTCTCCCATAAAGCTGTTCTACTTCTTGTATTCTTGCCTTAATATCACTCCCACCACCTATTTTCCCAGGTCAGAAAACTGTCACCCTAGATTCTTCTCTGGTTAATCCCTTCCATCCATTGCCACTGAACTCTGATTTTATCTCAGCAACATCTCTCAGAACCATTGGCCTCCTTAGCTACTTATCTCAGACATCATTTCTGGAGTTACAGCAAATACATTCAAGGAAGCCTTCCTGAGGCCTGTTTAATATTACTTTGTGGTCCACACCTTAAAAGATGCACCCTCCACACTGTCATTAATGACAAATACTCAATTTTGACATCTGATTTAAAATCCTTTAAATACTTCAAAGACAAACTATAAAAATTTAAAATGCGATTCGTGTCCGTCTCTTTCATTTCCCTGCAACTGTCTCCTTCAATTCCACCTACTTCGTACTAGACAAGTCTTCATTTTGCACATCTTCCCCTTTACTGCTTTCTTCCCCCTCAGTCACCGACAACAAAATAAGTATCAGCAGCTCTGAAAATTTTTGAACCAAAGGCCAATTTAGGATTCCCTTGTGCCGTCCTCCCACGGGGAACATCCCCTATCACAGTACTTGGCACAGCGGGTCACACACTGTTTACTGACACACGTGGCTGGGGTCTGAGCTCAAAGACAAAGTGCGAAAAGGAGTCAAGAGTGGAGGTGGAGACTGAAAATCACGAATTCGGATTAGGCGTGCCACCGAAATCCAGTTCCCTTTAGCCAGGCCATTTGCAACGTTAGTATCCTAGCCGATGTCAACCTCTTCCCGCCTGCCCCAGTCCTGCTAGACCCCCGGCGAGGCGCAGCCCGCACCGTCCGGCGCGCAGGCGGCTCTGACGGGGAAGACTCAGTCGTCAGCGTGCGGCAGCCTCGCTCACAGAGGCGGCCTCGCTCACAGACGCTGCCTGGAGCCCGCCGCCCGACCCGCCGCAGACCGCCCGCCTGACGCCTCCTGGTGCGCGGGCAGTCAGGGCCGCCGACTGGGGTACCGAAGGCTGTTCATGCGGGCGCGCCCCAACTCGGGCGAGCCCGCAGCACCTCGGAGCGGCCACTGCCGGCCTCTTCCTCTAGCCGGACGGCTCCCTGAGGCGCCGCGCCCGCCCCGCACGCCCCGGGGAGCGCGTGCCGCCGGTTTAACGGTTCCGGCCCCGCGAGGTCTCGACTGCGCCTCGCCCCGCGCCGGTCTCGCACCCCCCACAGCCGCCTCGGTCCCGCCCCCGCCGCTGCCGCTACCGCCCCCGCCGCTGCCGCCGCCGCCTCCGCCGCCGCCCGGGGCCGCGAGCGGACGCGCGGCGGGAGCCGTTCCCCGACGGGCAGCGGGGCGCTCGGCGCCGCGTCTGGGCTGAGCGTGGCGACGCTGCCGCCCCGAAATCCTCCCGGATCTTGAGGCGGTAGGTAGTCGCTCGGAAGAGCCGCTCGGACGGGCTGGAGTTTGGCCTCGGGGTGGGCGGAGACAGGTGGGCGCATTCCCGAGGCTGGACCCAGGAAGTTTAGGTGAGAGAGGACTCGGGGTTCGGACCCAGCCGTCGCCCCTCCTTTCGCGGCCCCCAGGCTCCCCAGGTGGGTGGTAGAGCTAGTGGAGTGTGGGGGAAGCCTGCACCTCTGAAGTGAGGTGGCTAGGGTGGGAGAACCGCGAGGGACCACACGCCCGGAGTTACAAATGCTGGAGAGATGGGAAACCAGCAAAAGGCTCCCTCTGCCCTCTTCCCCACCCCCCAACATAGGGACGCCGGTCCGCTCCTGTTCCCCTTGGAAAGTTAGTCCCCCATGCCCTGTCCAGAGAAATAATAAACCGATACTTAGATGAAATTATTCAACAAGAGAAAACCTAGTAAGGGAAAAAAACGATAGAGAACACGTGCGGGTCTAGTCGCAGAAGAAAATCAAATGGTTAATGAAAGTATTTTTGAAGCTATTTCCCCTTTTATGTAGCATATGCCTTTTTTTTGTTGTTGTTGTTTTGTTTTAATTGAGATGTAGTTCGTTTATAGCATATTAGGCTCCAGGTGAGCCCCACAATGATTCCCTGTCAAAAGTTTTTAATTGCTGGCATTTTAGGCAAAGCTACCGAAGGCAGCTGAGTTACAATAACTATAACATCAATTACAATGCATTTTTAATTCCAGCTAAATGAGAGGTGTACTTGTACTGAATGATGTTTAAAGCATTTTATAGCTCAGCACAGAGCAAAAAAAGGTTCTTTTGGTCAGTTACCAAGAGATGACGTGAAATAGAAATTACAATGGAACTTTCTTGGCGTATGGTGGACAATATAACTTAGTTTTAATTTTCCCTGAATATGACAACTTGATTTGTGGACTATAGAGTATCTTTAATCACCTAAGTTATAGTTTATCTCTTCCTCTGTATTTTTTTGCGTGTTTGTTAGTATCTTTTTACTTACAAGCAATATTTGGTTTTAAGGAATTCTAACTTTGTAAAAGTGATATTTTAAAGTTGAAAATAGTATGTTATGTGGGAAATAAGCATGAGCTGGATGAAAAGTATAGCTTTTCACTTCTTCATAGTTTCTTTAATTTTGTTTGATCTTAATTGTAACAGAACCTTTTGCACTTTCTAAGGACATCTAGAGGCAAAGTTGGAAATTTAAAGTGTAGTAGCCAGCTTCTAAATAGAGTACAAAATATTCTGCTTGTGTTGTTACCTTAGATTAGTATGGCACTGTACCATGTCTACAGAATGAGGAAGAACAGGGTAACGTGTAACTGTAGGTAAAGTGATTTAATCAGATTTTTTGTGCCACTAGCCTCTGTGACTCTCACACCTGCGGCCTTTGTAGTGTTAACACAGAAGGCGCTCTGACCGGGGCCCAGGGCACACGTGCTCAACTGTGGACACCTGGAGCATGGGTGTGCACGCATGTGTAATTGTGCACAACTGAGTTTAGAGGCAAGGGCTATAAGAGTGGCATCACTCAGGTGGTTGGACACGTGACTACAGTAGCCGTGAGACCATGCCAGAGCACGAGAGAAAGAGTAAAGATTTGTGGGGGGCTGGGAGGCTCAACCCTTCCCCAATCTCCCACTGCAGCCCCACCCCTTGCAGGCCTTGCCTGTCTCCCTCCTTGCATGCCAGTGTCCGTGCCTGGTGTGCCTGTGTACCTGGTTCCCTGAGAGCATTAAAGCCTGAAAAATCCACTGAAGGCCCTGGAACTCTCTCTGTCTGAATCCATAGTGAACTTGCCTTGTGCGTGCTGGCAATACAATAGCTTATTTAGTATTTTAATAAAAATTGTAAATTTAGGAAATAGAACGTATTAGCACATACCCATTTATTCAGTAAGGTTATATAGGAATGACCCATATCAGACAAGTAACGTGGACACAGAATAGTGGAAAGTCTGATATCTTTCTTGCCAAAGAAGCAAATTTAGAGACAGTGAACTTAATGGTCAAGTCTTTTCTACCATTTGTTAGTAATTTATTTCTATTTAATTAGTAATTCATTTCTACCATTTATTAGTTATGTGAACTTCCAACATGTTTTCTTTTCTGAACCTCAAGTTTGTCATCTGTAAAGTGATTAATACTGTTCTTCAACAGTTAACATATGGATGACATTAAATATATGTAAATTTAGAATTGAGTAGGACCTCAAAAACTGGATTCTTAATTTAAAATAAGAATGTCATATGTTGAGTAATAAGATTATACCCAAATTGACCAGTATATGTGCTAATTTTTCCATTGTAAAAATTCTATGTTAATATGTAATTTCAGAATTGGGTTCCTTAGAATTTATACAAAGTCTCCATAATATATATCCCTATACAGATATATATATATAAAAGGAACCTAAGATATAATTAGTTTTGCTAGATTCAAAATAGCAATTATAATTAAAATTTCTGACTTGCAGACCAACACATTATTCATACTACTTGGTCTTTTAAATTGATTTGTTAAATATGTAAAAACTTGAAAAAAACTTTATTCTGCAGCCATGTCTCAGCATATATTAATACAAAGGGTCAAAATATCCTTTAAGAATATATATATATTAGTATATATATACTACAAATCTGTATGTTAAAAAGACAACTTTATGATACACTTTCCACTTGTCACCCAGTATTGTACAGTTTCTTTTCAACTGGTTGTCCTTTACAATAGTAGATGTTATAAATGCCACTTTTGGTAATGCTAGTAATTGCACAGGAAATTTATGTTGGCTCTACATTTGTTGAGTATAGCAGATTTATAATTTAGGATGAAGTTACTTTATATACTAATTTGTGGTTAGTCTGTTATTTTTTAAACTGAACTAAAAATAAGGTTTGGTTTGTGGCATCTTGTCCTTCACAGATTACAATCTTGTGAATCAGTTTTGTAATAATAACTTGCTTTTCTATTAATGACACTTAAAGCATAACGGTGTCATCTCAGACTTCTCCAAAATATTAATCTCTATGCATGCATAGATTACTTTTTTTAAACCCTATGAAAAGATTACTCTGGCTCAGTCTTTTCTAATTTCCCTTAACTGATGTGATTTATATATCTGGTGTTCTTGCTGTAGTTTTCCTACTACAAATTGAAAGAGTAGGTAGTACTAAAGGATCATTTCTTTTGTTTAAAAGTGCTGCAAATTTATATAATAGCTCTGCAATTCCCCAACTCTTGAAAATCCTTAGTTTGAATACTGTGGAATTGCATTGATTAGCAACTAGCAATGACTTTATAGTCTACCAATTCGTTTCAGCTGAGTAATGAAAAACAAGAAAGTATGTGCCAAAGTACTCTGTTGTACTTTGATCCACTAGTTACAGATGGGAAACAGGATGGGAAGTTATTATTGTACACATTTGTTTTAGGATCCTAATTAAAATGTTTATAATCATTGAAATACCAATTAGAACATTAGGAAAGAGAAATTATTACAACTATTAAATTTTACTATATTACTATCAACTATTTGTTAGGAACTAGAGAACTCAATGTGTAAGCTATTTTATTTAGCTTACCTATTGAGACAAAGGTATTTTCTAAGGAAACAGTAATAGTTTAACCTTGGTCTAAACTATTAATTTAGAAATAGTAATAGTTTAGAAATAGTAATAGTATAGAAATAGTTTATATAAATAGTAATAGTATAGTAATAGTTTAGAAATAGTAATAGTATAGAATTAGTAATAGTTTAACCAAGGTCTCTGTTGCCCCAATTAGAAGGGCAACAGAGAAAGTAAGGAAATTCTACTCAAGAATTGAATGTACAGATATTATGGTGAAGCAAAATAACATTTTCAAGTTCACCAACTTACTGAACATCCACTGTGTAGTAAATACTTTGTACTAGACACTAGAGATATACCTTAGTGATAGAGGTGTAATTTAATAGTCAGATAATAGGTAATTTCAATTAGTGCCATGGGTACCATACTGAAAGAGGATACGGGTGCTTTGTAAACATACAAAAAGGGAACTTAGTCAGAATTTTAACAGTTCTCCCTGGGTATGGGTGAGTTGAAGCTAGGTGGATTATAGAGTGTTGGCCAGAAGCAGGTGCATGGGCGTAGCTATTACTTCCTAGGCTCGTGATCTTGGGCAGGTTACCTAATTTCCCTAACACTTATCTATGAAGTAAGTTAAAAATAATAAAGCTACTATATGTTGAACTCTTACTGTGTAGCAGGCATTCTGCTAACATTTTACAGATTATTTAATTTTCACATCAAAAATAAGAGGTAAAGGCAATTGGTTTCCACAGTTATATAACTAGGTTGTAGAACCATGTTATGAACCCAGGTAGTACCTGATTTATAGGTTGTTCTGAATATTAAATATTATTACATAGGTAAATGGCTACGCATGTAACATGGGTACTGGCTCCTGTTTCTGTTAATAACCTAAGAGGTGATGGGGAACTGGAGGTTTTTGTTTCTTTTTTAAGGCAGAAGTGTATGTAAAGGGATCATAATTTGGAGAGAAAAGAGGCTGAATGCAGCCATTTGTTCACCTAATGCTTATTTTATGTCTATTGTCTATTTAGTCTGTGTTCTATTTTAGCGGCAGGAGACTGTAAAGAGAATAAAAAATTACTTGTTTTTCACATTAAAATAATCTGTCACTTTTGCCTGGCATGTAATGAAGACAAATCAGCCATTATAGTATTATAATCTAACGTCCCCTAAATGCCATGATATGGACATATTCACTGTGTCCTAGGAACATAGAGAGAAGAGAGTATTCAAAAAATATATAAGTGGAACAAAAAGTAGTGGGGATATGAAATTAGATTTGAGAGATATTTTAGACAGAAGTAGAATGGGCAGAAAATGGAGATTGATTATGGTGAGGGGATTCAAATACAGACCTTTAAAATTGTAGATGTTTTTAAGGAAGTTGGTGATGTCTTTAGACTTTAAGGTGTTTGGGGTAGGTGTGGTAAGGAGGAAATATCTTCAGAGTTAAGTTAAGGCAATGAATTTGATTTTGGAGATGTTGGAAATTTAAGTTGCCTGTGATAAAATATGAATGAAAATAGCTTTAGGCAATTAGAAAAATAGAACTGTCATTTACAAGACGGATGCTGGATGTATAAATTAGGACATGTGTATCACGTAGATAGTTCAATTATGGTTATAGATAAAGTTAGGAAGAGGACCAAATCCAAATATGGTAGAATCTCTATATTTAATTGGAGGAAAAGAAAAAAAAAATCAGCTAAGGAAATTAGAAAAGGTAGCTAAAGAAATAGGAAACAAACCAAAAGAAGAGAATCAGGGGAAGGTTAGAGAGGACAGTGTTTTAAAGAGGAAATGCTCAATTTTGACAGATTCTATGCAGGTATATAAGGTTGTTGAATAATTGTCTTTAATGCTTATTCTGTGGCTGTTTTCTACCCTAACTTTAGAAATAGATCTCTTCCAGAGACTGTAGTGGTTATTTGTTATGTGTTAAAGCATTTTACCTTGTCCAAAACATAACAGGTTTGTTTTTTCCTCCTAAAGTATGGAACCTCAAGGTCTTTGTGATAATGGAAACCAAAAAATTGATTGGTAAACCACTTCAACCAGCAAGACCTGCTCGTCATCTGACTTCTCCCCCTGGTGAGTAATCTAGGATATATATTTAAAAATATTAGTTAATGGTTAATTAGCATTTGAGTGGCTAGATAATGTATACAGTAATATGTTTTTTATTTAAAAAATGAAAAATGATGACTCTTCTCTATTTGAGGAATTAAAGTTTTACCAAAGGATTCTTAATAGTCTACCAGACCAGTAAAGGTAGGAAGAATAAATCCTGAGATTAAATTTGTATATTATTTTTATATATGCCTCATTAGCCAACTGTTGCTCATAATCATACTCTTACTACAAATTGTGTCCTATGATTTTGATCACCACAGAACAGTCATATAGAAAAAGAGCCTAAATATATGTAATTGTAAAAACAAAAAAATGATTAACTCAAAAGAACACAATTTAGGATGACTATAGCTGGAATATGTCTAATTTAGGAAACTTAAACATAATTCTAAAATTAAATATTTTCTTTTGCCTATAAATTTTTTAAAAAATTGTTGAAATGCTTGGTATGCAACTCTTAAATTGGAGTATTAAACTTATTTATTACTTGTTGTTATAGTAGCTTATATAGTCTAACTTAGGTGAAATATATGTAACTTATTTAAATTTTTTCTAGTCCATGTGTTCAACTAAATAACTGGCTTCTTAGAAAAAGGAAAAACTAGCCCTTTTATTGGTTACAAAGATGAAGCAGAAAAAATGCCAATTCTTCAGTAATACATTTGTTCTTCCATCTTTGGGTCCTATGAGGAAGATTATCTCCGTATGGATCATGTTTGTTCTGAAGATGGTTGTGATTTAGGATAGACAAATGAATTAAGGGATCTTCTGGACCATAGGTTAGCAATGCTGATCTCATACCTTTCTGTTGCATTAAAGAAGCAGTTGTGTAGGGTGAAGTCTCAGATTTTATGCTAAATGAAAGGATATAAAGCCATCGACAGAGCTCCTTTCTATAACTGTCCTTTTAAAAAGTATTCTTCTTTGCTTCAATCCATACAGATTCAGTTTTTTACTATTTCTTTATAGGAGTAAAATGGGTTGGGTGGGCCAGTAGCCCTGATCTGAGAATTCAATGAGAATTTAATTATATCCTCTATGATGTAGTCAGGGGTATGGTTTTATTAGGTAGAAAAGTTTAGTAAATCAGAAATTAATTTTGCCACTTTCAGCAGAACTTCCATACTCCCTGGCCACCTCATGTCCTCAAAGAAATCTTTTTCAAGACTGATACTGAATTACCTTCTTTTGTGAAACTTTACATACCCAAAGCCCATTCTGCTCTCCTGGAGTATCTTCTCTGTACCTTTTTTATTTTTGAAATAATTATTCCTTATGGCTGTGTTTTTTAAATTTTGCTATGAACACTTATCTCTGAATTCTTCTTATCTCCTAACACAGTGGCTAACATTCCATAGGGTTGAATAAATGTTGAATGAATGAACTATCAGAAACATTTTAAAATAGGGCCTGAAGTATCCTGAAATAGCTAACATTTTGGGATAGTGTTAAATATTTATTGAAGTCATATATATTTAGAAGTTGTAATTTTTTCCTCTTAACAGGGGTAGTCTTCCCTTTCAACTTTCAAAACGAATATCCATGCAACACCCAGTGCTTACAAAGTGGAGTTAGCAGAGTAAGTCTCACAGATTATAGTAAAATAAGCCATTATACACTGAAAATTATTTTTTTTTTAAGATGGATTTTCTGTGTCAGGTACTACGCTCAATGCTTTATATACTTTTTAAAAAGTTCTGATATATTTCAAGTATAAAAAAGAATTGAACCCTCATTGTACCTGTTGTTCACCATTTTTATGTCTAAACATTGTGCTATATTTGTTTCAGAAAATTTTAAAGAATGAACATTACAGATATATTTTAAAAATTCCTGTATATACCGTCACCATCCCATTTCCTTCTAATCTTTCTCCAAAGTAATAATCCTCAATTTTACTGTTTCCATGAGTGTTAGTACATTTACTATAACAAATAGAATTGTTTAACACTGTTTCATAGTATTATATAATAGTATCATACATGTTTTGCCAGTTTTTTCACTTAGGTTTATATTTAAAATTTTCTAATTTAATATTTTTGACTGAGTAATATAGCAAAAGTTTAAAATTCAGGACATACAAAATGGCAGTTAGTGAAAAAATTTCCTCCACTCTAATCCCCAGCTACCAGTTGCCTCTGAACAGAAGTAACAATTGAAGCAGGTTTTTATCTACTACATACTTTAAAAAATAGATTATGCATGCCAATATAGAAAAAAATTTATATAAATTTACCACAGTTTTCATTCCACTTCTGTTTATGGGCACAGGCACTGTGTTCACTGCAGTTAACATCAGTTTATGTTACATTTTTTATATGTTTGAGAGATTGTAGAATTGGAATAGATTTGCTGTGTTAAAAGATAATCTAATCTTTAGTGTTATGAGATACTGCCAAATTACTCTCCAGTGTGATTTGTGGGCGCTTTGATTTTTCTATATCCTTTTTTTGTTATTATTAGACCTTTCCTTGCTTGTTTAGTGGTAATTTTCTCTTTTTATTGGTTTTAATTTTTAATTCTCCATTGTGTCTTGAAGTGGAGCATCTTTTCATGTTAAATTTGACCACTTTTGTGAATTGCCAATTTATTTAATTTGCCCATTTTCCTTGGGTTGTTTTTTCTTCTTGATGTATATTCCTTTAAAATGTATTCTGGATTCCAGTTATTGCTCTTAAGTGCACAGCAAATAATTTCTTCCCTAACAATTGGTTTGTGAAAGAATGGTTTAATTTTTGTAGTGTTTTTGTTCAGAACTTTTAAATCTCAATGTAATCATGTGTCAGTATTTTTTTTTGGTGATTTTGCTTTTTGTGTAGTTTATTATAAGTCTTTTCATCTCAAAAAAGAAGAGATTTTGTGACATTCATCCAACACTTTAAAATTTTGCTTTTGCATTTGGATGTGTGTCTACATGAAATTGATTTTTTTGTATGAGAAATGTAACTTTTCTCATATAGATGACCAATTGTAAAATTTTGACGAAAAAATTTTATTTCACACAAATTTGTGCCATCTTAGTTTATAATAAGCTGTCATATATAAACAGGCTTTCTTTCTGGGCTTTTTATTCTGTTCCATTAATCTATTTGTATATTTCTATGTAAATGATATCATTAATTGCTCTTGCATTGTAATGAATTTTTTAAAATTTATGCATATGAGAACTTGGGTTCAGTTCAGAGGTGTTGGGGGAGTGAGAGGATTCACCAGAGACAGAGTGGGGAGCATAACAGGTGGATCTACTGAAAAAGAGAGCGGCTGGGAGACAGGAGAGGTCTGCTGCACCATGTGGGTCGCCTCCCCTGTCGGGGATAGACCTCATGCTGCAGTGACTGCAGATGCTTCATAGTGCATTGCTTAACCCCTTCCACCACCAGGGAGGCCCCCTGAATTTGTTTTGAACAAATGTTTTATTTGTTCAGCAGCTTAGATTTTCCTAACTAATGCAGTAGTAATGCTCTTTTCTTCTAGAATCTTTACATTTAAAAACCAGTATATTAAAATATTGCAAATTTTATAGAAAAATCAAGTTATATAATTAAATTTACTTTGCAAAGGGATTTAAAGACATTTTTGGGAAAGATTAAATGGCCTATATTTTTATTGTGGAGTTGATTTTGATTACATAGGGCATATAGATGTAAAAACTCATTGAACAAGATGGTTCATTTTACTCTATGTAAATTATGCCTCAAAAAAGCTTATACTATTATGTTTTTTAAATTATTGAGACATAATTTATATACAGTAAAATGAAGTTTTAAAATTGCTTTGCAATTATTCATCATCCCCACTTCCACAACTCCTAATGCTTTCTCCTGTTCCAGCTATCTACTTACCTGCTTTCTGTAACTATAAATTAGTTTTGATTATTATAGAATTTCAGATAAATTAAATTATACTGTATATGTTCTTTGCTGTTGAGTATTTTTGCTCAGCATAATGTTTTTGAGATTCTTTCATGCTGTTATAAATATCAGCAGTTGGTTTCTTTTTATTGTGGAATAGCTGTATGAATATAGAATAATGTTTATTTATCAGCTGATAGACATTGGACTGTATCCAGTTTTGGATATAATGAATAATACTACTATAGATGATTGTGTCAAGTCTTTGCATGAATATACAATACCCAAAAGTGGAATTGACTAGGTATTATGTATTTTATATTTGCATTTTCCTAATGGTTAATGAGATTGAGCTTCTTACCTGGAGTTTATTCACATTTGTGTCTTTGTTCTTTTTGGTGAAATATCCATTCAAATCTTTTATGTGTTTTTAGTATATAAATTACTGAATTATTTTTGTTAAGAATTAATCTATAATACACGTTTGAATTTATTTCTAAATATTGTCATGTCTGTTGATTTATATGCCATCTTTTTTTCTCAACTTTGTTGTGATATAATTAACACAGACTTTATATAGGTTTAAAATATACAATGTGATAATTTGATAGATGTGTATATTATAAAATGTCACACTGGGGGCCTCCCTGGTGGCTCAGTGGGTTGAGCGCCACACTGTGAAGCATCTGCAGCACAGCAGCACGAGTTCAATCCCCAGCCAGGGAGGGGACCCACATGGCAAAGCAGGCCTCTCCTGCCTCGCCCGCTGCTCCCCTCAGCAGTGTATTTCAGTCTATCTGCCTGTTCTGCTCCCCACTCTGTCTCTGGTGAATTCTCTCACCTTCCTCGACTCTGACCCCAGTTCTTGTATGCATAAATAAATAAATCTTTTTTAAAAAAAGTCACACTGAATTTAGTTAAATGATTTTGTATTTTACATAATTACCATTTTGTTGTTATGGTGAGGACATTTAAGATTGACTGTCAACTTTCTAGTATACAATATAGTACTGTTAACTATTGTCTACATACTGTACATTAGATCCCCTATTTTTGTCTATATGTCAATGTCACACTTCATAGACTGTATAAGCTTTTTGAACAGTCTTGAATTTGAGTAATGAAAGGTCACTAACTGTTCTTTTTAAAATTTGTCTTGGCTATTCTAGGTCATTTTATTTCCATATTAGTTTTAAATGGATTTATCAATTTTTACAAAAAACCCTATTTGAATTTAGATTGAATTTACAGATTAATTTGAGAAATAACATCTTTTTTTTTAAAAGATTTATTTATTTATGCATACACGCACTGGGGTGCAGGCCAGAGGTGCGGTGGTGAGAGGATTCACCAGAGACAGAGTGGAGAACAGAACAGGCAGATAGACTGAAATACACTGCTGAGGGGAGCAGCGGGTGAGGCAGGAGAGGTCTGCTGCACCATGTGGGTCACCTCCCTGGCCAGTGGCGGGGATCAAACTCTTGCTGCAGTGGCTGCAGTTTGCTTCATAGTGTGTTGCCTAACCCACTGTGCCACCAGGGAAGCCCGAGAAATAACATCTTAACAACACTGAGTCTTCTGATATATGAACACATCTCTCCATGCTTTGTATTTTCTAGCATGGAGTCTTGAACATCATTTATCAAATTTATAACATTTCATATTTTTAAAAAAAAGATTTATGCATACAAGAACTGGGGTACAGGCCAGAATTGGGGGGGGGAGGTGAGAGAATTCACCAGAGACAGAGCCAGGAACAGAACAGGCAGATCAACAGAAATACACTGCAGAGGGCAGCAGTGGGCGAGGCAGGAGAGGTCTGCTGCGCCATGTGGGTCATTTCCTTGGCAGGCAGCAGGGATGGAACTTGTGCTGCAGTGACTGCAGTCTGCTTCATAGTGTGTAGCTTAAACCACTGTGCCACCAGGAAGGCCCTGCAGGTGTCCTTTTGAATTAATGTTTTTGTGTCCTTTGGATAGATACCTAGGCGTGGAATAGCTGGAGCATATGGAAGCTCCACTTTTAGCAGTTTGAGGAACCTCCACACAGCTTTCCATAGTGGTTGAACCAGTTTGCATTCCCACCAGCAGTGTAGTAGAGTTCCTTTTTCTCCTCATCCTCACCAACATTGTTGTTGCTAATTTTTTAAATGTGTGCCATTCTCACTGGTGAAAGGTGGTACCTTTGTGGTTTTGATTTGCATTTCCCTGATTACAAGTGATATCGAGCATTTTTTCATGTTCTTATTGGCCATTTGCATTTCTTCTTTGGAAAAGTGTCTTTTTAGTTCTGGGCAATTTTTGATAAGGTTGTTTACTTTTTGTTGAGCCTCTTAGCTCTTTGTATATCTTTGTGATCAGTCTCTTATCATTAATATTGTGTGCAACAATTTTCTCCCAATCAATGGGGTGTCTCTTTGTTTTGGTTAATGTCTCTTTTGTTGTACAGAAGCTCTTTAATATGATGTAGTCCCAGCTGTTTATTTTTCCCTTCACTTTCTTTGCTTAGGTGATGTGTCTTTGAAGATGTTACTGAGATGTATGCCATGTAGTGTCTTGCATGTATTTTCTTAGGCATATTGTATGGCTTCAGGGTTAGGGTTAGAGTTAGGGTTAGTCTTATGTCTTATTCTTTAATCCATTTTGAGTTGGTTTTTGTGCACAGTGTGAGGCGGTAGTTAGCTTTATTCTTTTGCATGTAGCAGTCCAGTTTTCCCAGCTCCATTTATTGAACATAATGTCTTTGTTCCATTGCTTCTTTGTTAAAGATTAGTTGTTCATAAGTATTTGTGTTTATTTTTGGGTTTTCCATTTGATTCCATTGGTCTGTGTGTCTGTATTTGTTCCAGTACCAGACAGTTTTAATTATTGTGGCTTTGTAGTATAGTTGGAAATCTGGAAGTGTGTTACTTCCATTACCCTTCTTTTTAATCAGAAGAACTTCTGCTATTCAGAGATTTTTGTGGCTCCATGTGAATTTCATCCATCTTTGTTCTGTTTCTTTGAAGGATGTCATTGAAAAAATTTTTGGAATAGCATTGAATCTATAATTGCTTTTGGTAGGATGGCTATTTTGATAATGTTAATTCTTCCAGTTCATGAGCAAGGGATGTCTTTCCATATCTTTGTGTCTTCTCTTATTTAACAATGTTTTATAATTTTCTTTGTAGAGTTCTGTCATCTCTTTTGTTAGATTTATTCCCAAGTATTTGGTTTTTTTTTTTTTTGGTTTCATTTATAAAGGGATGTTTTTCTTGATTTCTTTTTCTTCAGATTGATTGATTGCATTATAGGAAGGCTACTGATTTTTGCATTTTGATTTTTACTTAACTAGTTTATTATTTTGATTAGTTTTCCTGTGGAGTTTTTGGGGTTCTCTATGTATATTATCATATCATCTGCAAATAGTAATAGTTTTACTTCTTTCCTGATTTGGAGTCCTTGTATATCTTTCCCTTGTTTTATTGCTCTGGCTAGGAATTCCAGTATTACATTGAAAACAGTGGTGAGAGTGGATATACTTGTCTTGTTCCAGATCTTAAGGGAAAGGTTTTCAGCTTTTCACCATTGAGAATGATATTAGCTATGGGCTTGTCATATATGGCCTTTATTATGCTAAGATATAGTCCTTCTACCCCAAGAATTTCAAGGGCCTTTATTATAAATGGATGTTGAACTTTGTCTAATGCTTCCTCAGTATCTATTGATATGATCATATGGTTTTTATTTTTGTTGCTGTGTTGGATTGCATTAATTGATTTTCAGATGTTGAACCATCCTTGTGCCCCTGAATAAAAATCCCATTTGGTCCTGGTGAATTACCTTTTTGATGCATTGTTAGCTTCTGTTGGCTTCATAAAATGTATTTGGTAATAGTCCATCTCAATTTTTTGAAAGATTTTGTGTAGGATAGGCACCAGTTCATTTCTGAACATTGGGTAGAATTCATTTGTGAAGTCACCTCATCGTAGGCTTTGTTTTTGGGGAGGGTTTTGATTTCTGTTTCAATTTCATCACTTGTAGTTGGTTGTTTTAGGTGTTCTGTTTTTTCTTTATCTACCTTTGGATGATTGTATAGTTTTAGGAATTTGTCCATTTCTTCTAGATTGTGAACTTGTTTGCATATAACTTCTTCCTAATCTCTAATTACTCTTGATTTCTGCTGTGTCTGTTGTAATTTTCCCTCTTTCATTTATGATCCTATTTGTTTTTTCTCCCAATTTTTAAAATCTTTGTAAACCTGGCTAGAAGTTTGTCTATTTTGTTTATTTTTCAAAGAACCAACTTTTGGTTTCATGGTCTTTTGAATTGTTTTTTATTTTAACTTCTATTTCATTTATTTCTGCCTTTTGTTATTTCCTTTTTCCTACTGAGTTTTGGATGTTTTTGTTGTTCTTTTTCCAATTCTTCAAGGGGAGAGATTAGGTTGTTTCTTTGAGTTCTTCTTGTTCCTTGATATTCCAGCAGCCCCTGCTTTTCCAGCACCCCTATGTAGGATGAGATTCAAGTCTCAACCAGTGGTAGTCAAAAGTTTTGTGTGGAATACCACCCCTCCAGACGCACACTGAGGCCAAGTCCACTGGGAGGTGCCTGTAAGCCCAGTGGGGTGCACTTCTCTTTTGAATGCTAGGTCCCTCTAGGCCTGTTGCAGAAGAGTACTGAGATCCAAAGAGAATACAGAGTAAAAGAAAGGATATGAGGAAAGAGCAGGATGCTATGAAGATGTGAAAAGAATGAAGTAAGAGAAGAAATAAAAGAGTTAGAGAGGAGGAAGGGAAGGGAATGTAACAGAAAGAGAAAAGAATGTAGTGATGGTAATGTTAAAGGGGAGGAAGAAGAAAGAAGACTCAGAAAACAGAAATAGGAGAGGCAGAAAGGAACAACAACCAAGTGACCAATAAACAAACAAACACACACAAACAGATTAGGGGAGAATTGCTTCTTAGGACTCTGATGGCTCACAGTGAGCTAGTTGTTGCTGTTTTAATTTGATCCACTGGGGAGCGCCAAAGAGCTGAGTAGGATAGTCTTCCTGGGACCCACTATCTCCCTTTTGTACCATGCTGAGGGAGATCTAAAAAAAAACAAAAAAGGAGCACAAAAGGGAATGAACTGAGCTATGGATGTGGGAAGATCAGCACACTTTCTGTGCCTGTGAGGTAGTTGGGCAGGTTTTGGGGCTCCTGAGGCCTCCTGGGGGCTTGGAATACTGAGAGACCCCAGTGTAGGGACCAGCCCGATGAGGCTGCCCCTGATGTCCTTCTAGCTGGTAAGTGCGACCAGTTAAATGGTTCCATGCTTTCCAGCCATCAGAGTCCTGTTTTTATTTCCATCGACATTCATTTTTTCCCACTGTTAAGCATGCTAACACCTAGTAATCCTCTAAGTGTTGTCTAAACTTCACCTCATGTTTAAATTTTTTCCTTATTATTCCTAAGTCAACTTTGTTAGCACTACTCAGTTTTTACATTGCATTTCCTGACTATCATTATTGTAGAACTTCGCCAATTTTATTGTGATTTGTTATTTTATTTTTTGTTCTACATTGTTTGTGAGCCCTCCAAGGACAGATACTGGAATGTTAATACTTATCTTTTTATTCCTAGAACAAAGCACAGTTTTGGTCACATAACAGACACTGTTTATTAAATGAATGGGTTTAATAACACCACTGTTACCTATTTGGTATCCTTACTAGAATTAAGAGGGAACAAAATATAATAGAAAAATACATATTTTTTAGAATATGACACTTTTCTGCTCTGTTGACATTGACATCCATGCTGTGAATGGTGCCCCTGTAGATGCACAACCTTCATAATATATAGTGACCCTGTATTTAAGAAACTACCTTCCTACTTCTTTGTACTTATGATCCTGATTTCCCTTGTGTGTAACGAGGTGATCAGAACACTTATTTCCTTCTAAAATCATGATAAATGAGTATACTTTCTTACATGCTATGAAAGATTTAAAATAATCCATATTTTCAGTTGTTAATATGTGTAGACATGACAAAGGACAATTTACTTTCCTCCCTGAGCTTTTTAAGTTGTGTTTGATAAATAAAAATGGTATATATTTTACATTGTGATTTTTAAAATGTGAACAAATAGTGATCTATGACGTGAATATGTTTTGATATGATTACCGTCAAATAAACATTCATCACCTCACCTAGTTACTAATTTATTTTTTATTGTAAGAGCACTATAAATCTACTCTTAACAGGAAATTTTAAATGTACAATTTTAGTATTAATCACCATGCTATACATTATATCCCCTTATTTTTTAGCTGAAAGTTAGGCCCTTTTACCATCAGATCAGCATTTCACCTATCCCTGAGCCCCTGGGAACCACAATACTATTCTCTGGTTCTATGAATTTGAGTATTTTAAATTGCACTTATATGTTTATAAAATATTTGTTTTTCTATGTTTGGCTTATTTCACTTAACATAATGTCTTCCATGTTTTCACAAATGGCAGGATTTTCTCTTTATTTCATTGATGAATAATATTTCATTGCATGTATATATGATATTATCTTTTCATCCTGTGGTGGATATTTATGTTGTTTGCACATCTTGGCTATTTGAATAATGCTGCAATAAACAGGGGAGTGTACTGTTTTCAAGATAGTGATTATTTCCTTGGAATGTATGTATTCATAAATGGGATTGTTATGTTATATGCAAGATCTCAATTTGAGGATTCTTTATACTGTTTTCCAACAGGACTGTACAAATTTATATTACCACCAAGAGTGTATATATGGATTCTCTTTTCACCCATCCTCCCCAGTACTGTTAACTCTTGTCTTTTTGATAATAGCTGTTTTAACAGATTTGAGGTGATGTTTCCTCCTGCTCGCAAGGAAATGTTCCATACCTAGTTGCATCTTGTCCTTCTAGTGGTGTTTCTTCCTTGGTGAGAGCATCTATTTATCTCTCCTGTCCATCTTTATGCTGCATTTTTATGTTTTGTTGTGGAATCTATTCATCCAGGTTTCAGGTTTGTGTAGATTAACCCATTTCTAGATATAGAATCATTGTGATTGTGGGCAGAACTAAGCATAAGCTCTTCATATTCTGTTATCTTGGAACACACCACCCTATTGATGTTGAATTTTGTTAAATATTTTTTTCTGTGTTTATTGAGAAGATTGTGTGACTTTTATCTTTCACACCATTATTGTGATATCTCGGTTACTGATTTTCAGATAGTGAATCATACTTTGCTTCCCAGAAATAAAGCCCACTTGATCATGATAAATGATCCTTTTATGTTGCTAACAATTGTTAGATTTGTTTGAGAGTTTTTGCCTTATATTTATTAGGGATATTGGTTGTAATTTTCTTTTTTAAAAATTTTATTTATTTTTGTGTAGAACTGGGGTGGAGACCAGAAGTGCCAGTAGTAGTGGTGAGAGGATTAACCAGAGACAGAATGGGGAGCAGATGTACTGAAATCACACTGCTAAGGGGAGCAGCGGGTGAGACAGGAGAGGTCTGCTGTGCCATGTGGGTTAGGTCCATGGCTGGGGATCAGACTCAGGACTTAGCAGTGATGTGCTGAGACTTAAGCTGTAGGACACCGGGCAGGCCCTGGACTGTAGTTTTCTTGCAGTGTGGCATTAGTATCAGGGTAATGCTGCTCTCATAAAATGAGTTTGGGACCATTCCCTGCTATTCTGTTTTTCTTTATGAGAAAGACTGGTATGTATTCTTCTTTAAATGTTTGGTAAAAACTACCAGTAGAAGCTGTCTGGTCTATTCTTCAATGGAAGAGTTTTGATTATCAGTTTATTTTCCTTACTAGTAATCGATCTGTTCAGATTTTCTGTTTCTTCCTGATTAAGTCTTGGTAGATTGTATGTTTCTAAGAATTTATCCATTTTTGCTTGGATGTCCTATTTGTTGGTATATAGTTGTTTAAAGTAGATAAATCAGATCATTTGCTTTTCTGTGATACTATAATTCCTCTTTTTTAAAATTTGAGTCTTATTTTCTTGGTCAGTGTACTGTCTTGCAAAATAGCTAACTCTTAGTTTTGTTATTCTTTTCATTTATTTTCCTGTTCTCTAATCATTATTCTATCTTTGAACTTAGTTCTACTTTTTCTTGTATCTTGAGATTAAAAATTAGTTTGTTTATTTGAGATTATTCAATATTCTTGATGTATGCATTTATAGCTTTAAACTTCCCTCTTTGAACTGCTGGTGCTACATCATGTATTTTCATATGTTATGCTTCCATTTTAATTTTTTTTCCCCAAGATACTTTCAAGATACATTCTCCAAGATTATTTCTACGTTTATACATTGTTGTACAGGAGAATGTTATATAATTTCCATATATTCATGTGTTTTCCAACTATTATTTATTTCTAATTTCATACCATTGTGGTTAAAGGATATACTTGGTATGATTTCAGTCTTTGTACTTTAATATATGACCTGTCTAGAAAATGTGTTTGAAAAGAATGTGTGTTCTGCTTTTGTCAGATACATTATTCAATTCAGGTACACCTTCTTTTACAGTGTTTGCTTTTTTGTACCTTGTAGATAATGTGCTTTTTATAAATTGAGGTTTTGTGTCAATAATCTCCTGCATAGAGCAAGTCTGTCAGCTACATTTTCCCAGTAGCATATGCTGACTTTGTGTCTTTGCATCCATTCAATTAAGATATGTGCATTTTTCTTTTAGACATAATGTTATCATATATTTGCTAGACTACAGTTTAATGTAAGCAACCTTTATTATGCACTGGGAAATAAAAAATTTGTGTGACTTCATTGTGATACTTGCTTTTCTGCAGTGGTCTGGAATTGAACATGCAGTATGTCTGAGGTGTGCTTATATGGTTCATTGATTACTATAAAGTTTTAAAATCTGTTTCCTTATTGATTGTTGAAGATCTATACATTGTTGGGTGTGGGGTATTAAATGACCAACTATTACTTTTTCTTTTTTTTTAGTATTATTAGTGTTTATATATTTATGTGATCTGATGTTGACTGTATAGAGTTTTCATTTCTTCTTGATGGATTGAAATTTTATTATAATGACCTTTGTTTCTCTTTACCATTTTTTTACATTACAGTCTCTTTGTCTGATATAATCAAAGCTATTCCTGAAATTCTGCTTTAAATATTTTTTTCTAGTCCTTAACTATAAGTCTGTGTGTGTTTTTAAAGCTAAAGTAAGTCACTTAAAAGCAGTCTGTTTTACTCTAATAAAGCATTCTGTATTATTTGATTGCAGTTCTAAATCTTTTTACATTTATTTTTTTTTTTATTGTTTGAGGGCTGCTTTGTAGATCTTTTCCTTGGTTCTTATCCTCTTGTTTTCTTTTGTGGCTTGGTGATTTTTGGTATTAGTATGCCTTGACTTCTTTGTCTTACTCTTTTGTTTAACTACTATGAGTTTTTTTTATGGTTACTGTGAGGCTGAAATAAAATGTCTTAAAATTAAAGTTATAAATTTTATAATTTTACTTCTCTTTCCCCTCATACTTGGTTGTTATTTTTTATGTTGTTTATCCAATAACATTATTGTAGTTACGGTTATTTTAAATAGCTTTTTAAAAAACCTTTAACTAGAGTTGCAAATGAATTTAAAAACCATTATTATTGTATAAGGAAATCTGACTTCTAGTATGTGTGTGTGTGTGTGTATTTACTGTTACAAATTAGTTTTAACTACTTTGATATGTTTTTACTTCCATCCATAGTACTTGTAGAATTTCTTATAAGAAAGGATACTAGTGGTGATGAGCCTCCTTTAGCTTATTTTTTCAGAAAAGTATCTTTCCTTCATTTCTGAAGGGCAACTTTGTCAAGTATACTATACTTTGTTGAGAGTTTTTTTTCTTTAAATATTTTGAATATAACATCTCATTCTCTGTGGTCCGAGAAGTTTAGAAATGTACCTATATTCTTAAGGGTACATGGTTTTCTACTTTCTTTTTAATTCTTTCATTATTCTATCTTTATCTTTGATTTTTGACAATTTAATTAAAACATGTCTTTGTCTAACTCTTTAGGTTCAACTTATATGGGATTCTTTGAACCTCTTAGGTCTGAATGTCAAATTTTCTCCCCAGTTTTCAACTGCTTTTGGTTTAAATATACTTTTTTGTCCCTTTTTATTTCTTTTTTCCTCCCCTGAGATTCTGATTCTGGTAATGTATTATTATTTTGATGATGTCCCATAGATTCTCTCTCTCTCTCTCTCTCTCTCCTTCTCCCCCTCTCCCCCTCTCTCCCTCTCTCCCCCTCTCTTCCTCTCCCTCTCCTTCCCTCCCCCCCTCCCTCCCTCCCCCCTCCTCTCACCTCTCTTTCCTCTGACTGGATAATTTTAAATGCCTGCTCATTAATAGCTCACTGATTTTTCTTCATAATTTTATGTGATATTGAAGGTTACTTTTTTTTGATAAGTTGTATTCTTCAACTGTAGGATTTCATTTTTAATGGTTTTGTTGAACTTTTGTTTGTGCATTGTTTTCCTAATTTTGTCTGTGTATTCTTTTAGTTCACTAGACATCTCAGGGTTATTCTGAATGATAGTTTATAAATCCCACTTTTTAGAGTCAGTAACTGGGGATTTCTTTTGATGTTTCATGGTTTACCTGATTTTTTATGATCTTTGTTTCCATGCATTGGTATCTGCACACTTAAGTAAGGGTTCTCCTCTTCCATACTTTACAGGTTTCTTTTGGCAGAGAAAGTCCTTTACCAATCAACTCAGCTTGGAGTTCTGAATGGGTAAGCTGGTAGTATCCTTGGGTAGAAGGGGCTTGCTATCAGGATCTGCTTCTAGGTAAGGCCACTGCTTGAGAATAGAGGGGTTTCTGCAGTTGACTGAGAACAGTTAGAGCAGTTGGCTAGACCTGCTTGGTCGCTTCCCTCTGTCGAGTAGGCTCTGAAATTCTCTACTCATGTTTAGACCATTAAGATGGTACTATATACTCAGCAGTAGGCCAGGGCAGCAGAATGGATCTCAAGGCTTGTATGACTCATTGTTTGGGGGTTCAAATTATTCAAGACTGTGTACTAAATTCCCTGGCTGGACAGGGCCATTGGCTTTGCTAGGTAGACAGAGAAAGCCACAGGCGGTGCTTCCTGTTCAGTGCCGCTATAAGTGGAACTGTAAGAGAGGTTATACGGTAGTGGACAAGTCTACAAATTAATTTTCCTGCCCTGGTATGGGCCCCATATGAGCTTCAAGCTGGCGAAACTTTATTTGGGGGTCAAATTAGGTGCCAGTATACACTAATTATCCTGGCCTGTTGACCACCATCCTTGCTTTACCAGTGAGTGTGGCACTGACTAGACACTCTGCTCAAGTACTGCTATAATCAGATGAACTACAGTCTCTGAGCTCTGGTTAAGTTTCTGTTCAGGCCAGGCTGGAGACTGTAGCTTTGGGGGGAGCTATAAATAATTATCCTCCCGATAACATATTCCAATCAGCAAAGATATTAAGGGATCAAGTCAAATAGCACTCATTCCCAGTTTGATTGACCATCGTCTGTGCTCTATATATGCAGAACCACTGGCCATGTTATCCACTCAGTGCAGGTGTAATCTGGGCTGCAGAGTGGGCTACCAAGGTTCCTGTGTACTCTGGTTAGTTTTCTTGGTTGGTATAAAATAAATGTTATATTCAGCACTGGGGAGGACTGTATTAGTTTCCCAGCACAGGTAGAATAAGCAGTTCCTAGAGCTGACAGAGATTGGGTAACTGATTAAGCAGAATGGTGCACACAGTTCTCTGGCCAGATTGGGTTGCTGTTTTGGCTCTGCAGATGGGTGGAACCATAGGTAATACTCTCTCCTGGGAGTGGTTTCACATGTCAGAGCAAGTTTCTTGATTGGTGGGGCTGTGCACTACACTCAATAATAACTGGCATATGAATTAACTTCCCTGCCTGGATGAAACAACATAACTGGTTCCAAGACTGGCAAATCTCTTTGAGGTCTTGACTCAAGTGGAGAACAGTGTTCCAAGTTCCCTGGCCAAATGGGACCACTGGCTTTGCTATTCAGCTGTTTAGCCCAATTGCTAGCCACACTCTGTATTATACCACTGCTGGGTTATATAGGTTCTCCGTTGCTTCCGATGCTTGTCTAGGAGCTATGCTTAGAAGTAGATGGGGATATTAATTAGCTTATTTGTGTTTAAAGAGTGATGAACCAACTCTTTGAGATCCCAATTTAAGGAATAGACCTGTGATTTGCTGATATCCCTCCTTAGACTTCTTGAGTTTGCAGATGAACACAGTTGGGACTTCACTTGGGCATTGTGAATAGGAACTGGGTCTGTTAAGATCCCAGCATTGGTTACTGCTTCTCCTCCACCATTTAATTCATAGTGGTAAAATCCTATAGCCAATTTTCCCTTACCTCCGTGAAGTGAAACTGGAGTGGATCTCCTAAGAAGTGACTCTAAATGCTGGGGGTGCTATATGTCCACTTGGGCTTTCTGTATGTGACTGGAGAGACCTTAGGCTCAGAAGAGCCCTCTTAGTGCTATGATATTCCAGCCTGGTGGAGGGTCAGTACAGTCAGAGTGCTATGCTCCTCTTTTCTGATGCAGTTCATCCCAGTCTCTATGGTGCAGGAGAATGCCCCAGCCCTATGCTAGTGTTCTAGGATCTTTACAATAGTTAAAATAGTCTCTCTTCCATGAATAATTGCCAGTTCTTGTGAGAGTGAAGTCGGGAACACCCTTTGTTGCCATCTTGTGACATCACTGTTTTGATTAATATTTTGATTATTTGGAAAATACTTTTGGTTGCTTAGTGAAAGGTTATATATATAAAAAATTAAAAAAGTATATTTTCCTTGTTTTAATAGTGTAAGACAAATGGAATGCAAGCCTTTACTCAAGGTCTTAATGAACAACAGCAACATCAGTCTCCAGTTAAAAAAGGTAAACTTATTACTATAATTTTCAAATTTCAGGAGTCTTACCATTTGCCTACAGTTAATGTTATTATGTTGCTCAGTTGCAAACCTTGTATACATAAATTTTATATTCTTTTGGATGATTTCAGTCTCTATTAGTCTGGCTATCAAGTATGATTCCTTTGAAGTAGACCAGAATAACAATGACAAAATAATATTTATTTCTGTATCTTTTGTTCATATAAAATTTTGAACCACTTTTCTGTTTGTGCTATGTGAAGTTGCTACTGACCTTGTGTTGCACTATTTTATTGCTTTCCCATCCTCAACACATGACTCCATCTCATAGCCTAAGATGAATACCTTTGCTCCACCCATGGAGCAAAGCTTTCCTGTTAAGCTTTCATATAGGTGGAAAGGGGAAAGGAAGTTCTTTATAGACTATTACTCAGAGATATTATAGACTATTACTCAGAGATGTTACTTCCACTTATTTCATTAGCCATGCCGTACCTAGTGTCAAAATCAACTGGAAAATGCAGTCTTTTAGCTGTTAGTTTTGCAGTTAGGTAAGTCTATTACTGAAGCAGAATGTTTCTCCCCAAGAACATTTCTTTCCTACACCAGCTACTTTTTAATAAAGTAAGAATGATTTCTTAAGTCAGCTTTCAAATTTTTGTGAAACAATCTTTGTGTTTAATATGAAAAGATTGTTAGCTTTTCCTTACAGTATTTATATATTAATATATATATATTAATATATTACTATATTTCTTTTTTTTAAAAAAGAAAACTGCAGATGTTTTATCTCAACAGTTTTAGAATTGCAAGCAATCTTTAAAGAGCATCTGTACAGTTTAACTATATTTTTTAATGAAGTATTTAAATTGTTTCCACACTACTCATCTTTTTTGTATTATATACTGATATGTATACACACACGCACTGTCTTCAATATCAGTCTCCTTATTTCTTCACCATCCTATCTCCCCTACCCACTTTACAGTTATTTTACAGGCGTCAATTAAAGCATTATTACTTTATATTATATGACTGTAAATATAGTTGCTTAGCTAGGTCATACATAATCTCCTTTTTCATACAGTCTGTTTTTATTGTTTTATTGGTGCAATTGCTCCCTTGTTTTCATACAGTAACTACTATTAACTTTTCCCTTCAAAAGCATCAGTAACTCTGTTTTGACAAACTGTATTTTTGCTGAAATATATCAGTTTCCTCTCCCACCCCCTCAAAAGACTTTTCTCATTTAATCCTTCATTTCTGTTCCATTATGGGCTAGTTACTGCTAATGCAGCTGTTGTTCCAAAATGGACTTTTTCTACAATATTGTCTTGGGAGGTTCCTTTGAACTTCTTTTTTTTTTTTTATTGAAGTGAAATTCATCATTTTAACCATCAAAATACACAATTCACTGACTTTTATTACACTCACGGTTGAGTAACCATCACCAGTATCTAATACCATAATGTTTTTTTTTTAAAGATTTGTTTATTTATGCATACAAGCACTGGGGTACAGGCCAGAGGTGTGGGGGGGGGGTGAGAGGATTCACCACAGAGAGCAGGGAGCAGAACAGGCAGATCAACAGAAGTACACTGCTGAGGGGAGCAGCGGGCACAGCAGGAGAGGTTTGCCAGGCCATGTGGATCCCCTCCCTGGCCGGCAGCAGGGATCAAACTCGTGCTGCAGTGGCTGCGGTTTGCTTCACAGTGCGTTGCTTAACCCACTGCGCCACCAGAGAGGCCCATAATACCATAATGTTTTATCACCACAAAGGAAACTTTATTTCTATAAGGTGTTAATCTCCACTGTCTTTTTCACCCAGCCACAGGTAAACACTACTCTTTCTGTCTTATGGATTTACTAATTCTGGGTATCCCATCAATATACAACATGTCTGTTTTTTGTCTGTCACCTTTCACTTACCACAAGGCTTTCAAGTTTCATGTATGTGTAGCATGTGTAATACTTTATTGTGACTGAATAATATTTCATTATATGGATCTGCCACATTTTGTTTATCCATTTCTCAATGGTAGGACATTGGGTTATTTTTACATTTGGCTCCTATGAGCAGTGTTTCTGTGAATATTTGTGTACACGTTTTTGTTAAACCCTTGTTTTTATTTCTCTTGGGTATATACCTAGGTGTATGCTTGTCAGTTATATAGTATTTCTATGTTTAACTTTTTTAGGAATTACAAAACTGTTTTCCACATTTTACATTTCCAGTAACAATGTGTGAAGATTCCAATATCTCAATATCCTTGTTATAGTCTTTTTATTTATAGATATCCATTGGTATCTTATGGTAGTAAGAAGTGGTATCTTATGTTGGTTTTCACTTGCATTTCTGTAATGACTGATTTTTTGAGTGTCCTCTTATATGCTTGATGGCAGTTTGTATTTCTTCAGGGAGAAATGTCTGTTAAGTCTTTGACCATATTTTAATTTGGTTTTCTCTTTGTTGTTGAGTTGTAAGGATGTTGAGTTTGTCAGCCTGATAGGTGGGAGTTTAGGCTGTAGTACTTTCTCTGCAGTCCTCCTTCTTGGGACCTCAGGCCATGTGATACACCTCAGCTTCTCTGCTTCTCCATGTGTTCTTCATCTGGGCTAAGGGCAGGAGTCTTCACACCAATTCTGCCTTCCTCTCTCTGGGGCCTTTGGTTGGGCCACCTCTCTGCTGTCTCTGTACCTCCTGACCAATCCCTCCTTAAGTTCTAACTTCCATCACACAGATGCTTGGATTTCCTTGACCTCTCTTTAAATGTAGTCTGTGTTGGTCTTTGAGGTACAGAGGTCTCCTGTGATAGGATTTTCTAAGTGTTGTTACATTCATGAATAGTTACTCTGAGGGAAAGTAAAACAAGGAATATCTTACCTTGTCATCTTAGTAATATCAGTCTCTTTGATAATTAGTAATTTCTTCTGTTTCTTTTAGTTTTCTTTTTCTAGTTGCTTTAATAGTTAATATTAGGTATTGAATTAATAGTTAAATATTAGGTATTAGAGAATGGATTATTTTCTTTGATGTAGCTCTACATTTTTACTGAACACTACCATACACTTAAGCTGTAAGTTTTGATATATTGTTTCATTTTTCTCAAAACATTGTCAGTTTGCTTAGTCTTTAATCCACTGGTTGTCTTAAAGTGTGTTTTTACTTTGCACATACTTGTATACCTCCCATTTTTACTTCTAGTTGTTTTCCACTGTGGTCAGAGAGGATACTTTTATGACTTCAGATTTTTAAAATGTCTACCCTGGACAATGGTCCATGTGTACTTCAGAAAAATATATATTTTACATTGTTGGGTGAAGCATTATATGTCTAGTTGGTCTAATTGGGTTATAATACTGTTCATGTCCTGTATTTATGTCTTGTCTGATTTTTCTATCCATTGTTGAAAGTGGGATTTTGAAATCTTCAGTTGTTATTAACCATTTTTCCTCCAATCCTCTTTTTTCTGTTAATTATGTCAGTGTTTATAAATCCATGGGATTTAGGAACTCTGCATCAGAAACCAGGGTCAGAAGACCAAATATTGTAGTAAAATATACTCTTGGTGCTCTTATTGCTGGGGAAATTAGTGTTTTTGGAGCTCTACACCAAGAACCAGGGACAGGAACCAATATATTTTTTCTTTATTTTACAATACAGATTTTTAGGTTGCTTTTTTTTTTTTTTTTGTACTATAAAGAACTTGGGCCACTGATTCTGGCCCAGCAGATAGTTTATCCCTATAGTTTGTGGTGATCATTTCTAATGCAAAATGTGCAGATATCTGTCTGAATCAGATTCCCTAAAAAAATTGGAAGCCTTAGCTTGAATCTCTTCACCATTACTTATTAGCAAGTCCCTGATATACAGTACATGTATAATAAATGTTTCTTGAATTATTTTGATTTTATTATATTTTTAGTAAGTTAATAAAAGATTATAAAAGCTTATTAGGGTTTTATATTGGCAGGATATGAATGGGGCAACAGGTTTACTGTTATAGTGTACATGAAATACAAAATTGCCTTATTAGATGTGAATAACCAGGTAAAAGAAGTCTGTGATCACCAATTCTCTGAAATGGTTCTATTTGCCTTTGGTTACTTTGCTTCCTTCCCATATAAAAGGAAAATTGAAAGCAGTAGATGTTTCTCAAAGCTTTTTACTTTCCTTCTCTTTGGCATAGAAACTTGACATCCATTATATAAAATAATGGAGACTTATGAAATAACTAAAATCAAATAATGGACAATTTAAGGATACCCAGAAACAGCCAGAAAGTGAGCAGAAAGCGTTCTGTGTTTTTTAACATTACATTTGATATTTAATATTTACAGAGAGAATTAAATACAGCCGAGATTTTCTATTGAAGCTCTCAAGTGTTTCCATCTGCAGAAAAAAACCAGACTTTCTGCCTGATCATCCCATTGTACTTCAAAAACCTGTAAGTAGTTTTTCAATTCTGTATTTTAATTCCAAAATATTTAATGTCATTTGATTCTATCCACATTTTTAATGCCCCATTATGAAATAAAATTCAGAACAGTACATAAATCTCAATATAATGTAACCAGTTAAGTAATGACCACTGATTAAAAATGGTGGAATTGTATTTTAACAAGTAATTTTCCACTGAAATATCATGAAAAGAGTATCAAATACTAACTTCTAAAAGTTCTTTTGTTTTGCAATTAAGTTCTGTAATCCACCTGGAATTGATTTTACTGTGTTAGGGGTCAGTTTCATTTATTTTACTTGACTATCCAGTCATTCTACTAATTGAAAAATAGTCCTCTGCTATCTTTGTGGAAATGTGTGTGCTATTCTGTTCAGTTAGTAATTTTTATATAGTAAAACAATTCATCCCATATACTTCAACATGTTCCTGTGTTACTTGATTACATTCCATCAAATTTACACACAATAAATATACATGGATCTTTTAGGATACCAGTTGAAAAAAGACATGAGTTTTGACATCATACTTGGGCTCCATTTGTAGTTGCAGTGTGTGCTGGTATACTGTTCAAGCTTAGGATGATAATCTGATTAAATGAAGTACTTAGTAGTACTCTTATAATGTACTAAGTGTTGATTATGGATTTTCAGTTACGAACATTTATGGACT
The DNA here is from genome assembly GCA_019455555.1 of Galemys pyrenaicus. Lineage (NCBI taxonomy): Eukaryota > Metazoa > Chordata > Mammalia > Eulipotyphla > Talpidae > Galemys > Galemys pyrenaicus. Next base: position 14,921,008 of record JAGFMF010011568.1, on the reverse strand, counting down.
TCATTTTAGCATTTTCTTAAATACTTCATAGGTAAAAGCAACTAGGATTTCATTGGTAAGTGCTCAGAATGACTCAGATGTAGGGTAGAGACTGTTATATTGTTTATGGGATCCTTAGGAATCCAGTCTTTTTCCTTAAGTTTTTTGAATTTTAACTTGTTCATAGTATATAACAGTGTTTCTTAAACTTTCTAACTTGCAACCAATTCCTTTTAAACTTAAAACAGGAATTTGTACTTTTCCACCTGGACATATGATCCTTGGTTTGTAAGAGTCAATCTAAACTTAAGTGCTATATAAAAGAGTCAGTTTTGTTTTTACAATTCCAGTCTTTGACACTTTATTGTTTGACATACACATGTTTAACAAACTTTGTAGATTAGAATTTACTTTTGACTAAAGCATTAAAACATTTCTTTAAAAAACTATATACCACAAAAACAATGCATTTGGAATACAATTTAGAATATTAAAAATGAACTGTTTTATTAAACACAGAAGTACTGCTTAATATTTGACAAAATCCAGTTACTCTAAATGTTTCTATAATAACATGCATCTACATCTATTAACATTAGTAGGGTCACAGTATTTAGTTTGGTAAACTAATTAGTAAAAACTTTTAATTAAACCTAATTGATAAATTAACCTTTTCTTCTACATTACAGGAAAACCACCAAAGTCTTAAGTAGCATTTTAAGAACAGATGAATTTGAAGATAAAGAATTACTCGTTTTATATTTTAGACACCTGCAAATGAAGTGGATCTTTTAACAATAACTGTAACGGACTGACATTTTATTTTTAATTTTAATGGTTGGGTATTGGTTTCTCCTAAAATGAGATATTTTAAGCTTAAAAAGAATTTCCTAATCAGTTTCAGCTTTGCAGGCAGTGTCCTGTATAAACTGGGAAGAAACATTGGAAAGCAGAAATTTGGTTAGTGAAGTGGAATAACTAATTTGCATGCTACTTGCAATTATTTTTGTTTTTTTCATCACTTGTAATAATGGAATGGAAATGTAAGCTGTAAAGATTCTCAAATATAAAGTATTTGCTACAATGTATATATAATTTCTTGGTGCATTTAAAGTTACTTTAGTTATGCTTCCAACTGATTCCATACCAACCTTTAAAAGAATCTTTACAATATCTCCAGAGGCTTAGAATGATTCAGTGTTTAGTGCACAGTTCTCAATGATAGGAGGGAGAATATTTTAATAGGCATTTGTTTTCAAATATGACTGGTCTCTAGTTTTTAATAACTTAATGTTCAAAATTTGTAACTACAGAGATTGAGAATTTGGAAACAATGGTAATGAAATGTTACTTGTATCAATAATCAGACCATATGAACATAAGTTGAGAAATCGAAAAACTAACATTTTAATTTCCAAATGGTAAAATTTAGGCATTTGCAAATAATTGAGATGCATTTCAATTCTGTAATTTCTTATAACAAGAATGTATATCAATGAAGAAATTTGGGGTTTAAACTTTTAGTTTCTAGAAATTTTCTATAATATACAATAAATCTGCAGTTAGTCACTCTGGATGTTATCTTTAAAAAATTCGTTACAACATAGTGTCCAAAAAAATGCTGGTACAAAGTAAGTATAAACTTTTCCTACTTCTGGTCACTCTATTAGACCACAATTTGGCTGAAAGTTTATCTTAAACTCAATTCTGAACTCCTCAAACCAACACCTTTTTCTTCATTAGTCTTTACGCTTATTTATCCAGATTCAAGCTTTCACCCTTGGTCTTTTAATACTCTCCTTTTACTATTTTATTCCCCGTAAATATGGACAGTTTTTATAATAGACATAAAACTTAATTAACCATAAATTTATCGGTTGCTTTAAAAATGATAGTGTATGGGGTCCGGTTTTTTTCCTTACTATTTCCCTTTATATAGATAGGTTTCTGTTTGTGTCTCTACTCATACAAATACACAAAAATGTAATTTGTAGAAAAGATGGAGTAAGAATTACTATATAAATTGGTTTGCTTTTTAATTTGCCTATTCAAGTTCTTTTGATGCTGTCTTAGCAAAAAGCATAAACCTACTCCAATTTGGAATCTAAAGTCAAGCCCTAATATTTAGCACTGTTACTAAAGACTTCTAAAGTCATGCCTACTATGCAAGACTTGATGTGCTAAGTCTAATACATAAATGAACTGACTGGAACAATATTTCAATTGGCTATAATATGTATTTTTAAGCCACTTATAATTTAAATTTTTAAGAAGAGTTTGTATGTCGAAAGTCCTCTAGGTTAACGTCTTGATCCTTTCTTACTGTATATAATCAGAGTGAGACTACAAAGACTGTTCTATTACCTTTTTGCCTTTGTACATGTGTATAGCTTGTTTCAGTAATCATTGTACAACTCCATTAATGTTGTTCTTTGTATATAAATTAAAAGAGTTGAGCCAGGTGTTGTTTCATAGTGTTTGTCATCTTTAGAAATTATTAGTGACATGTACACACACACACAGAATTGAACTTAAAGTAATAGTGTGTGTATTATATGTCAAAATTTACTCCCTGTTCTAGTAGTGGCTATGAAAAAAACATCTTAGGTTGAATAAGGACTGAAGATACACAAAGATATGGGTACTATTTCATAAATTTGAAAATATTTTAGGTTATTTTATATTTTAAAATAAAACAGCTATGTAACTTACTGTTTCTTTTAAGTTTTCCAAGTGAACAGAACAGGAAAGATTTACTTTACAGCTTTTTCCTGGAAGACTTCTGGTTTCAAAGGAATTCAAGTGGAGAACAACATGGTAACACATTTCTATATGCACTTCATTTTCATTAGCATTTATGATCAAAACAGTTTTCATGAAAATAACCTATGCATATATAGAGCTAAGATATATAGGTACATACTTTTAGTTCTAGTGAAATTGGAGTTATAATCATTCTAATACTAAAATTGGAAAATAAATATCTCTGAATACTATCTTCCCTTCTATTTTGTTAAGTCCCTCAAATTTTGTGCTTATCACTTCGGCTGAAACTTTGTTTATAAAATATTTTGAAGTCTTAAGTTAGCTCTCTGGATCACATACTAAAACTATGTTATAAAATTTGAACCACATTTTTTTCAAAGTATGACTCTGATTCATTTAACTTACATACAGAAAATTATGATCTACTAAATGATATAACTGTTATAAGAATTACTAATTGGAACCCTATCACTGAATTGTTTACTTGTGAAAAACTAGTTTGTAGCCTGACAGATGGATACACTGTAGAGTTTGCAGCCATGAATGTTTTAAGCTTATGTATTAAATTTTTAGTAATATAAAGAGTCATATGATTATGATGGAAATGGAGTGGGCATTATTGAAGACCAAACTTCACTCACAGAAAATTACTTAAAAGTCACAAGACACTGATTTAACATTTTTGAGAAATCTACAAAAGCTGTCCTATGAAGCAGTACTCTAAAACCTCCCACTTTTAATATTTTTTCTTTTTCATGATTTCATTCCTATGAGTATTCTTTTTTCACTTGTAAGGATTTTGCCACTAAATAGTTTTAAGTTATGATGCAGCAAAACAGCAGCAAATATTGAGAATTGTGAACTTTGAAAATTGAACTAAAATTCAAAAAAGAAAGTTACAGGAGACATTTTTAAGAGTGCACATCTTAGAATAAATATTAAAAGTGTAGCGTAACTACAGAGATTTTCTAAATAACACTATAGATAAGAACACTTGTTTTACACTAGGAATCATAAAGAAAATGTCTAGGAACATCTAGTTGTTGTTCAGGATCCACCATGAAGCTGAAAAGAGAAAAACGTTTTTTTTTTTTTAAATAATGAAAATATCAATACTAAGTTCAAGGTATAAATCATTCCTAAGGAGACCATTTTCTCTCACCTTTACTCTGCTTAAATATTTATCTTTCTAGTCACTATTTGACTAGCTGACCCAAGACTGAACTTTTCCAGTGCAGTTGTTATACTTGTTCTATATCTTGTAGTACTCTAAAAATATTTTAGATGTAGATCTGTCTGTGTATGCAACTTGAGTTGAGATTATCAAGATATTTCTAAAGGTATGTTTTAATCTCAGTACTGACAGTTGCTTGGAAATACATGTGACATACATTTATGCCAGAGTACAGGATGATTGAGTATAAACAAACATGCATTTTTTAGTGTGTTTATATTATAATGTTAGAAATGCTTTCCCTAGTGAGTAAAAATACCCCAAAGATAAACCTATAACAAAGAGGAAATACAGGTGATTAAGTTTGTTCCTTAGTCACCTGTGCTGCCACATTCATCTACAACTTTCCTGAAACTTGTGGTATTCTAAGTGAAAATGCATGAATCAAGTGGTGAATCATGAGAAATTTTAATCATATTCATGGGTTTCTTACTAGAAGATTAAATCTGAGTTATACATGCAAGCCTAACATCTGTTGGCCATACAAAACTGTCCTTAGTAAGATCTATAGTACATAAGTAGAACACAAAGTGAGATAGCATTAACTTGAAAGCATTCACAACCTGATCTTCATCTCCTCAACTATCTTTGATTCTCTGAAAAAGAATGTTTTTTCACTTTCCATTTATTCACCAATCCATCAAAATCTACCTCAAATTATAAATTCTCAGTACTTTTATTAAAACTGTTCTCTTGAACAATGAATGACCTATTTCCAAGCCCAATTTTCAGTTCCATTCTCTTCATCACTTAACTACATAAGCTCCCGAGGAGCACTGCAGCTTGCTTTTTACTCTTCTCTTTGTTTCCTTGCTATTCTACAATTTTTCTACATTTGTTTCTCTTCTCTCTCCTTAATAAAGAGAACTTTTTCTCTCAAACTTTTTAAAATGAAGGCATTTCCCCAAGCTTTTGTTCTTATGCATGCACTTTCATAATTCCCAGCATTCAGCTGTCCTTACTATAGTTTACTCCTGAGAACTATCAACAAGGATATTCTCTGGGTAGTTCTTCTTGGCACAGATGTCCCCCCCCCCGGCCCCCCAGCCTAAATTACCCTGCCTGACAAACATCTTTGCTCTCCATTACAACTATCTTTCTCCTCCCTGCTATAGTTAGGAAGGAGCATACAATATCCCCCTCGAAACCCTTTAAGGACTCATTTTTGATTTAAGAAGAAAATTCAAAGACTTCATTATAACATTTTTAACCTTCTCTGCCTTCTCTATATATCTGTAAGCCTTACACTTTTGTCATACCTCTGCACCCAATCATATTTTACATTTCTTGCATTTGTTTTGCCTAGTTTACTTCCGCTAAAGTGCCCTTCTCTGTATTTGTCCAAATCAATCTCATATTTTAAGCTCCATCTCAAGGGTAATCTCAAAAATTGTTAATCACTTTTTTGAAGTCCACATGATATATTTTGATTAACAGTAACTCATATCCTGAGATTACTATTTTTTTTTTCTGCAAACTTTTCCTATCCATAAAGCATTTATGGGTAAGGACTGCTTTTTTACTTTGTACACTCCTGAGCTCCTAACATAATGCTTGTTTAAAATTGGAGCTCAATCAGTGCTAGCAAACAGGCAAAATGTAAGCCCTAGCATCTGTTAACATTCAGTAAATAGATGTTTAATCAGTAATTGCATGGATGGGTGGGTAAAGACATGAATTTTGGTTTTCGGTTGAGTTTAGCTAAGCCAGCCTTCTTAGAAAATTTCATTTCAAAATTCTTTCTATTCTTTTCCAATTACAAACAATATTTTAACAGCTATAATTACAAATTACAAAACTTTTTAAAATTTTTATCTCCAATTTGCGGATCACTTCAATTGTTGCTTGTTACAATAATTTACAATATGTAAAGCATTTGAATAAATTTTTTGAAGTATGATTTGGTTTGCACTTCAGGTTTGTTAAAATTTTTAAGGCAATCAACAAGTGTGTAATACTAGGAATAATCCAGCCAGATATATAAATAGGACTAAGTCAACTAAGGACTAATGGCAATATATAGCTACACAGATTTCTTCTTTCCCTCAAGTCTCAAATTTTAATATATATATAAAGAAATAATAAAAAGAACACCATATCCAATGCATGTTGGAGGTGAGGGCTTGGGAGAAGAATATTCTTTTAAAAAGAAAAAAGACAATAAATAATATAAAGCATGTGAACCCAGAATAATTACCTGGAACTAACATAGTAGATGTGAGTTCTGGAGTTTCCAAGAAATCCACATTACTTCTTTGGAATGTCTTGCTATAATTTGTCTGAAGGTGGCTGTATAAATAATTACAGGTTAAGAACTTTGCATTTTTATTAATAACTTCCCAGGAAGAGTATAGCAGAGAGCAAATTCAGTCAAGATGGCAAAGTTTTGAATATATTAAGTGTCTGAAACCAGACTTCTTATTGTTAATCTCAAAAAAAAAAAAACCCACTTATAACAGTTGTCATAAGAAATTTTTAAAAACAGAACTTTAATTCTCTACAGAAGATAAAACAAAAGTAGACTTTAATTTCACCAAGAAGTTTAAATGGAAGGAAGAATATCTTGGCAGGATGTCACAAATAGGATAGCTAAAAAGAGTGCATATAGATTTTCATTGCTAGAGAAAAAAATCGTCTTTCTTAAACTGTACACCTGGAAGCACAGAGCTGTATAAGCTGCCTTAAAAGCTCTCTTTTGTGCCTAAAATTCCATTGCTATCACTATGTATTATAGTAGAAAAGCGCCTTAAAATATCCACAAATCAAACTTTTAGGTGAGGTATGCATCAACAAAATTTCCTATTACCATATTTAACACCCTAAAATATGTAGGTATTACAAAGCTATGTTCTCTTGCCATTAAAAAAAAAAAAAAACTAGAACTATTTAATCTTAGAATAGCAAAAATCGCCTTCATCCCATTTTTCTAATTGTCACTAGGTATTTTAAAGAAGTTAACTTTTAACATTTGATATATATATTACATATATATATTACTTTCTAACTTTTTTTAAAACAATGTCTTGAATTTCTCCTTTATTTGTAGTGTTTAGAGACATTTAAAAACTTCAGGATGTGATTATCTTAACTAATATGCATAGTTTTACTGTAAAATAACCAGAGACGATGAGAAAAATCAGGAAATAACTCTTTTTCTCGTATATCCTCTTCGGCATCATTTGTCTCCCCTTTCTCACATCTTAGACACTTTTACTTTAAATCTTGATACCTATGTCTTACCTGAAAGCATCGGTAAGATGGTTATACTTAAAATGGGGCCATTACCAAAAATATTTATACTTCAAAAGTGGTTTCTAATGCATGAAATAAATTAAGAGTGGGGTTTAAGAGAACAAGCAGTGAATAGGACATGTTTTATAGTGAGGTAAAGGAAATGAAATTTTTCTGACAAGTCCTAAAATGATATCTACTGACAAGAAAAAAAAATAGGGCCTGATCATAACTTACCTATTCCACACACTACTATTTTCCCAGAATTCATAAATCATATAGCGAGATTCATTTGAAAGCTTCTGTATAGAAATACTGCAGTGAAAAAGAAAAGCCATAGTTAATTAGATAAGCAAAACGAATTTTCCTAAACTGTGTGGTATGGAATAATCATCCTTTCATATAGCAAACACTTGTAGTGACTCCATGAAAATGGAGCAGTTTAATCAAGAATATATCATCATTTTTTTAAGTTTTCTAGTTTGACATCGTAAGACTGTCAATATGTTAGACATAACTAAAACGTCTATTAAATTTCACTTATTCACTCAGAAAGATGTATCAAATATCTATTGTACTCTGGTTAAGCAAAAATATGAAGGTGTGATCCTGCCCTTATCTTCAGATGTGGCTCTTTGAATCTGTTCTGTCAATCTCTGTAGTCTAATCCTTGTCAAATTCTTGGCTTTCTATCCTTGGATTGACACATTTTGTTTGGGGTCCTGATGTGAGGCATTTGAGTCACCTGGACCGTTGCTAATAGTGCCAACTCTTAGCTTGCCAGTGCTCAATATATGTATTTTTGAGAGATTAATTTTATTTTCTGACTATATATTAGAGCATCCTTCATATTTGTACAATGTATGAGTTCCCCATGGAATTTCTACCACTAAGTCATCCATGCACCACCACCATAGTCTCTTGTAGTGTTCAACGTTTCTCTCTCTTCTTTTACAGACACAAACTTTTCAACTTTTTCTGTTCAGGAAAGAACACAATCTGGCCATAATTTTAAAATTGCTTTCCCAATTCGGGAAGGCAAATTTGTTTCTACTAGCCTTTGACTGGTTTCAGAGTTGCTAAAAGCCTATAAAATATTTTGAAGGAGGGAAGAGATTCTATGAGGTCTGGGTTTAATTCTGTAGCACTAAGGATTTAAACCAGGGAGAGTGTAATGATTATAGCTTGGTTTAATGGCAGTGTGTGGTATCCACTGGAGAGCAGTAATACAAAGCAGAAAGAAGAAAGGGTAGAGAAACTGCTTAGGTGAAAAGTGAAGTACAAATTAAGGTAGAAAGGAGAAGAGTACAAATAGATGCCTTTTAAAATTTGAGTCCAGCTTCTTAAATCTAATAAGTGACAATATATTCATATTCATAATAATATCCATTTAAGAGACTAAAGAATATCGTTTTTTAACAGTCAAGCTAAATGTAGACTTTTACCAGTGTGACCAGCAGGTGGTAGCAACTACTCAGATAAATGTTATTTTGTTGTTGCTCTTCACCAGTAAATACTGTTGTTTAGAATTGTTTTCCTGTCTTGCTTCATGAGGTTACAAATATTGTTATTAAACTATTAACAGATTTTCTCAGAGAAAGGTTTATAAAAGAATTCATAAAAAGAATTGAATATAAAGTAAAATTAGAGCTTTTCTAATCCTAGCAGGTGTTCATGAATATGTTTTTGGAAGAGTTCCTTGAAATCTCAAAAAAGAGCTGCAAATTAATATAAATATCTTTTTCCTGGGAAGGGGAACCATAATTTCCATCATAGTCTCAAAGGGTTTACAATTTCCAAATATGTGAAACTGTAATAGACAAATGCAAACCTTTGACTTTGTTAAGAATAAAGTTTATAATAGCTTAGCATTTCAGATCTACAAACTATCTAAACCATTTTTCTTATTACATAAAACACCTACTTATTCCTGAAAACTGAATTTTCTATTTTCCATGCTAGTCATAAGGCCATAAGAAATTCATAAAATGTTAGCGTAAGTTTCAAGATTTTAAAAATTTAAAGATATGTGACAAAGGTGTGGTGGTTTGAAATATGACCCAATAGGCTAACCTTCATCTACTACATATTGCATTTGTTACCTTATCTCATTATTTAACAGTTTCTCATCCGTAAAATGGTAATAATAGTAGTATAAAGAAAAAGTGATGCATGTAGAATGCTTAGTCTGCTACTAGACACTATGTGTGCATGCATGTGTGCATGTACTAGCTCAATAACTAAAAAGAAGTAAGCACTTTCACTGAACGAGTGTATATTAAAGTTAATGGTGTCAAAACTAAGAAACATCACTTAAGTAAAAGGAGGGAATATAAAATGAGGGGGGGACCAGATAGAGTCAATTGTACTGATGATAGTTCTATGGATACTTCTTTGGTCATGATACAAGTATCAGAGTTGATTCTTATAATTCCATATTCAAGTTCCCCAGGTCCCTAACATGGAATTAACTTATGCAGATAGCAGAACTTCATAGCTGAGAGTAAGTTCAGAAATCATTTTATTCTACTTGCTGTCTGGATTTTAGGCCAGGAATAGGAAGAGTAACCTGGTTTTCCAACTGGATTCTAATAGCCTTGACAGCAGAAACGATTCTCACTTTCTCCTGGTGTCAAGCATGCTTCTGAGAAAACACTGTATACCACATATATTCAATTGGTACTTTCTCACACTAAACACAGGAACTCACTTTTACCATTAAAAATAAGTTACAGAGCATCAATGTATGTGTGTGTGTGAGAAAGAGACAGACACACAGAGAGACACACACATACTTATGTTTATGTTCTACAGTTAATCTGCCCAGATCCCTTACTAACATTTTAAAATTTAACTGGCTACTATGACAAAAACTGTCAGTTCCCAAACCTCTTGAGTCTTTTGTCATATACCTAGGAGGCAATAATCTTAATTTACTGGTCTAAATTTAAGATATAAAACTGTTGTAATTGGAGGGCTCTTACCTTTTCAACCCCTGGTTAACCATAGAAAGTTCACGAATCTCTAAGGAACACCAAATATTTGGCAAGAAAAACTAAACATGGATTATTGAGTCAGACAAACTTGGGCAAGTTTTTGATGCTTGAGCCTATGTCCTCCTAAGCAAGATGTAATGTGCACCTCAGAGAATTTCAGTGACGATTAAGTAATGGATACAAAATGCTTAGTCTAGTTAAAATAAAACCTTATTTTATGCCAGCATTTTCTGTCTAACCATGGTTGATACTGAGCCCAACATAATGTGAAAAGAAGAAACTACAACACAACTTTGTCAAGCACGAGGGTAGCCATGATGGGTATGCTGGAGCATGATACGGTGTGAGTGGGACCATTTGATTGGTCATCAATTGATAAAGATAGAAAATTGAAGTTGATTAACTAGAATGATTGAATTTTAGACAGGCACACCAAACGTATATTCCATATTGTTCTACCCTGGTGTGGTAAAATGTTCTGTTGTTCAGCTATCTTATAGTCTACTTTTTTAAAAAAAATAGTTGGAAAAGTCAGCAATAAGTGAAGCATTGCTAAAAAACAAGTCTTCAAAGAAAAAAGGAGAGGTTTAAAATCGCAACTGCTCCTAAAGGAAAAGATTCTCCATCCCTCTGCATTCATAGTTGAACAATTTTTTCTGGTAACTGAGAGGACAGTGCAGTAGGGAACACTAAGCTATAGCCTTCTCTTACCAAGTCCTATTCCCACTGCCCTCTCCCTCAGGCTGATTTAACATCTTTGGGGCAGTTCCCCAACACATTAAAACCCTAGTTTTGAACTTCAGAAAGTAATCAAACTTTGTGTCCTTTCTACAAATGTAAAAAATCTAAATATTCCCATGAAGCACCAAAAGATTTTACATCCTTATTAGACAAAGAATTGTTTACTGAACCCTACTTTCTAGTTTCTACACTGGAAGGGTGTGTATGTGTGTGAGCGTGCATGCGCATATACGTTTATCATGCATTAACTATCTGAAAAACACAAAACATAGGTTCGTTTTGGATTTTCCAAACATTCAATTATTTTTAAATGAGTCAACTTGTTAAAAAAAAATACATCTCAGAAAATCTCTCAAGTCACTAAAAGAACTAAAATGAGTTTTGATTTGTGCCTTCTGAGCCTGTTGTGAAATAGACAACACAACAAGGAAACAGGGCTTGTCCTAGTCCCTGTACAAAGGCACTACTGGGAAATTGATGAGCTGCCTGACACTGATGGTGCTGAGCAGTTTCTCTGTCGGTCAGTCAACAAGGAAGCAGCAGTAAACCTGGGTCACACTTCCTGGGTCTTAGTGGGTGGGAGGCACTGTGCTAAGCTCAGAGTTAATCCTCAGAACCATCATTTGATATTCTTGGTCAGGGAACTGAGGTATATAGCCTACAAAGGTCTTTATCCAACGCACAAAACTAGTACAATATGTTTAATTCCAGAGCCAGACTTCTTAGCTGGGAAAGTATTCTGCTGGAGTATGCAATACAGTTACTGGAAGAAACAGCAAAACGAGCACTTAAACATCAAGTATGCATTTACATGTTTGCACATACGTACACATGCACTAAAGCATGCCCAGAGACTATCGGAGAACATTTTAAAGCCTAGATATGGATCATGTGGTTTTGATAGTTTTCCAGAAGCAGGTGAGTTTGGCAGTATGAGGAGTTTGGATTGAGCAGAGCATGGGGTAGTGGAGATCTGATGGGAGCATAGTCCTAGGAAGACAGGCACAGCAGAAATGGCTGTGTTGAGGCAGGGTGCTTGGGTGAGGGAGGACGAATAGCACAGAGCTGTGGTTCCCAGTGTCTGCTGGTAGAACGAACACAGGATCAGGAGAAACATCTTGAATTTGACAAAAAATAAGGTTTCTGATGAAGGGGATTCTATAATTGTCTCTGGAAGATTATTCTAGCAGCTGTTCATTGGACCTCTTGGAGTAGAGAAACTTAAGACTAGTAGTTCAGTTATTTTAGTAGCCTGAGATAATAGAAGCCTGAGCTGCAGCAGCCAGGAAAAGAGCTTTTTCCCCCGTCCACTGATCAAGGTAGGTAATCATGACTTCAGAGACTGTAAAATTTCCTAACAGCAAAAATGGTTATTGGGCCATAGGGCATGCTGCCAAGGGAGCAGTTAGAGCTAAATGCACTGGAGTTGGGGCCTCTGCTACTCAGGATGGTATTAAATCAGAGAGCAGGTCTGCCTGGACACTGAAGGGGGAATTTCAGCCTGTATGAAAAACCTCTTCTCATTTATATTTTATTCTCCATTTTATTTCCCTTGGTGCCCCTAATAATCAAATGCATAGAGTCCTAGGACAAAAGAGTAACACTCAGTTAAACTCTGCAGCATGTATCTCCCAGAGGGATGAAATAATCAGCCTAACTTCACAGGAGGATCCTCAAATGTCTAGCCCCAACTTCGCTAGGGCACATTCGTGGGAGCACTTACCGCAAGCATCCACTTTGGGAGGACGCGCTTTCCACGTAGTGCTTCAGAGCAAGCTGAAATTCTTCCAAGTCCTCTTCTCTCACAGACATCTGACGCTGCACGAGCATGATGTGCTGAGGGCAGGGGCAAGTGTTACTGTCTTGGCTGTCATGGAGCCTGGCATAAGCTAACCTCCACTACCCGTCCCATTCTACAATCTTTATTTAAAAATAGGTCAAGGAAGGCCATGATTAGTCCAAGTAATAACACTGTACAAAAGCTGTAATACAGGGAGGATATTTTTGTTGCCTATAGAGAGACACTAAAGAAAGTTTCCTTCACTATGTTTCCCTTTTAAAAGCAGTAGTTCTTTTCAGTGTTTTACTTTTTTTAAGTAATTATTTTACTTTTTTACATCTTTAATTTTTGGATAGTATTTGATTTCTCCCCTCCAGTGTAGACCCTGCAGTTCTCCTACCACCATGGCACCTGTGATCTATCACCACAGTCCCTTATGCTCTTTGCTACCCTATATCTAGCCCCTGCCTCGATACAGCCCTGCGGTGTGCCTCAGATCTATGGTCAGCTTGCAAGTTTTGTCTTTTTTTTCTTTTGACGCATTGTTTGGTTTCTCAAGATTTGCATATAAGTGAAATCATCTGATATTTATCTTTTTCCTTCTGGCTTATTTTGCTTAGCATAATAAATTTCAGCTCCATGTTGCCACAAATGACATGAGTTTATCTTTTCTGATGGCTGAGTAGTATTCCATAGTGTATATATACCATGTTTTCTTGATCCATTTGTCTGTTTGGGGGTCTTTGGGTTGTTTCCATATCTTGGCTGTTGCAAATACTGCTTCCATAAACATAGGAGTGCAAGTTTTCTTTCAAAGCAATGTTTTCGTGTCCTTTGGGTAAAATTCTAGAAGTCAAATCACTGGGTCATATGGTAACTACATTTTTAGTGTTTTGAGGAAACTCCACAAAGCTTTCCACAGTCGTTGGACCAGTTTGCATTCCCACCAACACTGTTTCCTTTTCATCATATCTTCAGCAGCATTTGCTGCCTTTTATATATATGTGTGTGAGTGTGTGTGTATAAAATATGAGAATAGCTCATATATATATAGCTATTCATATATATTAATATATATCATATATATGATTCTCACAGGTGTGAAGTGGTTTTCTCATTGTAATTTTGATTCATATTCCCTTATAATAAGTGATGTTGAATATTTTTTCATATGCCTCTTGGCACTTGCATTTCTTTGGGGAAGTATCTTTTTTAAATCTCTTCTTGGGTTGTTTGCTCCTGTTGTTGCTGAGTTGTATAAGCTCTTTGTAGATATTTATAGAGGTATGGTGTACACATATTTTCTCCCATTCAGTAGGATGTGTCTTAATTTTGGTTGAGGTCTCTTTTGCTGTACAAAAGCTTTTTAGTTTGCTGTATTCTCGGCTGTTTGTATTCCCCTTTGCTTTTCTTGTAAAAGCAGTGGCTCTTACTTAGAATGACTGGGGTGAATTTAGAATTGCATTTTTATAAAAATTCTGGGATGTGGGAGTCTAGGCACTAGCATTATAAAAACTTCCCCAAGAGATTAATGTGGGCTTGGAATCAATGCCTTAGAGTGAGTTACTACTTTTTAAAGAGAAGTACTACTGCACACAATATACAGCCCAAGCTGCTGCTTGGATATTTCATAATACTAAATATATTGTGAGAATCACTACCAACAACCAAATTTCAAAACATTTATGTATGTGCAAAGGCTCATGAAACACCAGAGTTCTTAGACATTAACCACCTACAGAAGACTCCCATCAAAATCTCATGACTTTAGATGGAACTTCATGACATTAAACAATGGATCATAGTGGTTGGAGGCTTTTTCCTTTTAACAATTCCTATTACTATTATTGAGCAGTCATAGTCCCTAAACATCTGCCTATGAACTTCATAGTATTTTGATCTAAAGATTAAGCCTTTCTTCATCAGAGGTTGGAAATGAATCAAAAAAAGTGTAAAACAAATGCATAAGGATTAGAGATAAATCATTGAAAATGTGCATAGCAACTATGTCAGGACAATATGATGAAAATTAACCTGCATAATATCCCTCAGAGATAGATGGAGGGAAATCTAGAAGGAAGCCCTAGAGATCTATTCCAATGAGTTTCCTGTTTTTGTTAATAGTTATGATAATAGTTCCTGTTTTTGCACATCAATTATGTGCATTATGTTAGGCACTGTATATAATCAATAATAGTCTCTGTACTTTGGGGACGTAAACTTTTAGATATTGGATCCTGGGTATATAATGATGGCTTGAGAGATAATTCCTGTCTTCATACAGTTTTTTAAAGAAAAAAGGGATACATAAGGAATAACTTTAGCTATGGGTGACTAGCACATGAAACTGTAGGCAAGTTGATCAGAAGTAACTAAATTTTTGAGAGAACTGTATTGCTAAAAATAGTGATTTTAGTCTTAAAATCCTTTGTTGATATTTTAAAAGGATATTTGGACCCCCCCCAAATTCATGTTGACAGGAAGTGGGACCTGAAAATGGCAGAGCCCCCGAAGGGCAATACTCTCTAATGACTATGTGTATGTGGTCATAGAAGATAATGGACTAAGAAGAAATTCTCAAAAAAAGAACAATGAGCAACATTGTTCCTTCCCATATGGAGACTGAGGGCTAATCATGGAATTTTTTTCATAGACACAAACTATCCCAGCATGAATTCACCATTACAATGAATCAGTAAATGCTGTGCTTTTAAAATATCTATGTCATACCTTTCTTTAAAACACTGTTAAAACAATTCAATGTTATAAAAGATAAACATTTTTTAAAAATACTGCATTGTTTTGAAAAAATTCCTGGCTGCCTAAATTAGTTTGTGTTATGTTGCTATGCAAATGTATACTTTCCTATAATAATTCTCATGACTTCTTATTGTAGAACCTGTTTAACTGCCTATGTTTCCATCTAGTCTATTTTCTAGCCTGTAACATTCAGCACTTAATCTCCAGACCTCTGGATCTGACACTTAGTTGGTGAGCAAGATATTTTTGGAACAAGTAAAAGATTCTTTCACTTTTGCTACTGACTATTCTCAAATATTCCTTTAATCTATATTATTCACATACTATCCAGTCAAGAAACTCCAGAGCACTGCAGAACTTTAAGTGCTCTTTATCTCCATCATTTTATCTTCTTTCCTTTTTTCTCCTAGTTTAAGTTGTATAAATTTAAAAGAAGGTGTATAAAATTAAAAGAATTGGCTTCGCTTTTACCAGCTATATGGCCTTAAATTACTTAGTATTTCTCATCTGAGGTTTCTGATACATAAAATTGAAATAGTGGTCCCAAAGTCACACAGTTTTGGGGAGGATTAAATGGAATAGTATATATAAAAATTCTCTCCCATGATACTCAATAAATGTTACTCTTCTTGTTTCAGGCAGATTAAAAAAAAAGGACTTTAAAAGAAAAAGAAATTACACTCTAGGCTCACCATTATATAATGGCTCATGTCCCAGAAAACAAGATAAGGCATCTGCCAGGGTGAAAGACTTCCGCTGTGTGCTTAAATAGACTGACCAGCTCATCAGCTATGGTCTACTGTAGGAAATCTCATGTGTTACCTCTAAGTTCACAATGTTGCAGGGAAGTAAAACTCTACTTCAGGACCCAGCTGTGCACCAAACACTAGTGTTGGAATGTTACATTGTGGTGACAAGTGAAGGTCTGGTCTAGAACTGGGGTTCAGCTATGCTATTGACACCTTTCCACCTCCATGTCTTCATCTGTGAAATGGGGCTCACGACAGTACCACCTCATCCTGCTACAGTGAGGATGAAATGAGTTACATATGTTTGTGCTTGGCACAACAGTTGGCACTTGGCAAAAGCCCAATAAAGATGAGCTTTTGAAAAGCAGAGTATATAAAAAAAATTATTTGATTTCTGATGTGGAATTTGTTTTTCAGTGTCCATGTACATTCATTAATGGATGAGGGAAAGTAACGGTAGTCAACTGGTTTTGGTAATGAGGATAAAATACTGAATACACAGAAGATACAGTTATGAATACTTCTATGAGATAACAATGAAAACTTGTGGGTTTTGTAGGAATTGATAATGATGCCTGTGCTACCACTAATGAAAAATCATAACTTTTAATGACAAGGACCTTGCTGGAATTTCTAGAAAAACGAATGGTTTTTTAAACTATGTTTACATTCCCAAAGAGAGTACCTTTTTTTTTTTTGTCTTTAAACATGCTTCAAAAACAGTTAAGCAATCTCCTTTCTTGCTTTTAACAATATATTGACTACTGAACTTTCATCTCTAGTCCTTGACTCCCACTTTCCCAACAAAAAATACTGCTTTAAATTTCTGGATGCCTGATGAATGCACACAGGCCAGTCCCTGTCTTGGGAGAGATCAAAGCACTGAGTATGTAGTGAAAATACAGCTTATATCCAGGGAATGTGTGTCTATAGGATTTAATAAAAAATAGTTATTTAATTAATTATTAAACCTTTCTGAGAACTCCCAAAGCTTCCTCTCTGAAGATGTCCTTTGCATTATGATTTGGACAAGAGGCAACACAAAGGTGAGTCTCTCCTTCTATCAGGTAAACAGGCGCTGGGGATAAGTGCATGGCACAAAGATCAATGTATTTTTTCTCTGTTTCATGTGAATGTGGTTGTTCTTAATACCCTGATACTATCCAACACATTTTGGGCATCTACAGAAAATCACTTTTCTCCTTATACTTATGGTATACTTATGGTATAAGGAGAAAAGTGATTTTCTGTAGATGCCCAAAATTTTAAAATACATATTTCTAAAAATACAAAATTCTAAATGCAAATGTAGACATCCAATTTCCTCAAAACACATGTACTGTAAACATTTTGCTCAAAATAAAGCCTTGTATCTTGCTTTTCCATGATTTTATTCACTAAATTTCTATTTGTTGCGTTTAGTTACCTATTAGGATTCATTCTAATTTTTTTCAATCTCTATAAATTGTTACTGTGGATGGACATCTTTTCCCTAGGGAAACATTTCCTTTTCCCTAGTAATCATTAATTTTTGAAACATGACTTCTGAGCCTCTACAGTATGCCTTGTGCAGGCTTAAGTGCTAGAAAGACAAAGATTATGAGATTAGGTTTCATACCAGGCTTAGCACACAGTCTAGTATGTGCTACAAAATGTGTCCATGACAGTTTCTATGGGGTCCTTTCTCCACCAGTCAGAGTCATTCAATCATTCAAGTAACTCACTGATTTATACATGTATCAGATTTTCACTTGCAAGCATTACATATCAGGTACTGTCACAAAAACCCCAAGAAGTAGGTTTCAACAAATCACAATTTAGAAAATACTACTTAATCACACAAAATGAAATGTCCATTATTACTTATTTTTCAAAATTATACTGAAATAGTAATTTTTAAGAAACTATATTTTCAAAATTGATCTAAGGGGCCTCCCTGGTGGCACAAGGGGTTAAGCAACGCACTATGAACTCGCAGCTACTGCAGCTCGAGTTCAATCCCTGGCCAGGGAGGGGACACACATGGCACAGCAGACCTCTCCTGTCTTGCACTCAGCAGTATATTTCAGTCAATCCGCCTATTCTGCTCCCCACTCTGTCTCTGGTGAATCCTCTCATCCCCTGCCACACCTCTGGCCTGTACCCCAGTTCTTGTATGCACAAATAAATAAATCTTTAAAAAATTGATCTAAAAAATGTACTTACAGATTTAGTATTCCCTTCGATAACTTCTTCTTCCAGTGGTTCAAGTTTGAGATCCTTCAAAGTTGAGAAAGGGAGGGAAGGACAAATATAAGATAAAAAGAAACGTTCGAATGGTAGCTCTTTTGTGGCTAATATTGAACCAAAAGAACCTCATTATCTAAAAGGAGTTGAAATAACAACTGATTTTTCAAATTAAACTGTTCAATAATACCAATTTTGTCAGTTGCTAAGGAGTGGTTTCAGCTGTGTTCAATTTATTACTGCTTTAAGTTTACTTGTCAATGGCAGAGAAGTTTCATTTACAGAAAGGGAAAGGAGAGGACAATAAAAGTTAGAATTAGTAGACCGAGTTATTTTTCTGTATTGGCATATTTGGGGGGAAATCATAATAGTCATTAATGCTACCACTCTCACACAGTTATACTCTAAGGCTAATTTTGCTTTATTAAAAAAAGTGAATTTAAAAGTAAATGAAAACACTATCAATATTTGCTAAAAATTAAAGACTACCAAAAAGACACAAGAGTTTTCTGTTATGATCATTGGATATTGCTAAGTTGTCCAGGGAAACCTAGAATTTAACCTTCAAGAAGTTTAAAAACAAATATTCTGGCATTTCTGCTAAGTGAGTATTCTACACAATTCCTTTTATTAGATTAGAATAAGTTAAAAGTATAGAAATCCAGCAATAACATAAATCCATGAAATAACATAAGCCTGTTATGCTGTTCTCTTGTGGTAGAAAATTAGGCGAATTATTTAATGTCTTTGAGATTCACTTATATTGTTTCCTCGACTTAAATTCTCTAACACTAGGTCTTTAACTAGCCACCTCTGTCCTGTCTTTCACATCTTAACTCAAAAATTACCTCCTTAGAGTGACCTTCCCGATGACTCACCATAAGTATCAAACCCCTTGTCTGTCATATTGCTCTACTTTTTCTTCATAGCACTTTTCACTATCTGAAATTACCTTGCTTTATGGATTTGTTTACTTGAATGTTATCCATCTTTCTAGAGACAAGGGACCGTCCCTTTGATCCCTACTGTATTCCCATTACCAGCATAGTATTTGGCATAAGGTAAATGCTCACTAAATGTCAGTTGAATAAATTAATGGGTGATGAATGATCCATCTTAATCATAGCTCAAACTTATGTAATGCATACAGGTGTAAACATAATCTTTGAAATACTCTACATATAGTAACCACAACAATAGTGATCTCCTTGACACCTCTTTTCCTAACACCAACTCAGATGTGCGTTTTCATCACAATCTTCTTTAAGGTAAGGGAAACTTAAAACAGGTTGAATGAGAGCATAGTCTTAACTAGACCACTTCAAATGGAGATGTCCTCTGATCTGATATATATTTAGGACTTCATGAAGAATGAAGGGGCTTTGTTTTAAGCTTACAGGAACATTCTGCAGAGCTCTAGCAAAACATGAAAAATACTTTCAACATATCTCCATAAAAACTCAGGCTAAAGTACAAGGAATAAGTGCTAGAAGAAATTTAGAGATTTCAAGCGTTATTTCCCCTCTCGCCCCCATGCACAATATTGTGCTTGGTTTACAGTGAAGACTTATCATAAATACTTAATGGAGGGAAGAGATAACAGTGGTCCACTGCAGGTCCACTTCCTTTAAATGGTGGGATTAAATCTAGTGCTAACAACTGTAGGAGACAAGATAGCCAGCAGTGAAATGACATGCACTTAGCTCCTATTTGGGTTTTTCTCTAAAAACCCAATTCAGCACAGTACAGAATAAGTCAGAAGGAGACTGAACTTGCGCTGCTGCTTCTCCATTCATTAATACAGTTCACGCTGAGCCACACACAGCTGGAGCTCCCTGCTGAAGACAGTCACATTCTACTTTCAGCAAACCTCTCAGACACTGTCTTCAAAATGAAATCCTTTCATGGATTTCAAGGGAAGGAGAAAAAGTCTAGGAAAGAACGAGGTATGATGGTACTTTGATTTAAAGTGGAAAAAGAAGTATGACCTAAGTTTGAGCCATTCCTTTAAAAACAACTAGATAAATTTATGACACCAAATAAAGACAGGCTTGCCGACAACTTAATAAACTATTTTTAAAAGAAGTGTTTGTATTCTTTAAGTGAACCCAAACTTACTTAACAACTATAGCCTTCTGTTTTAACAAGGTTTGGTTTCCAAATAGGGGTCCTGGATTTCTAGGTCTTTCACCATTGGAAAAGCCTCTATTCTTCCAATGAATCTTTTTAGTCTCAGCTCACATATCATAATGAAATTAACAAGAAGAAAAGTTGATTTGTAACATGTGCTTAGCGTATGTTATCTGCCCCAGTATGTGACCAGTGTAAATTTAACAACTGGCAAAAGTGGTGGCAGAGGCATGGAACTCTCTAAGATTGCTTCTTCTGGACTTTTATCTTTGCACAACATCTCCTTAGAAACTGTTCTCACCCTCAAGTCTGGATGGAGGCTGTTTCACCTTTGTTGAGAATGGCTCTTAAAACTTAAATTGATTTCTTAGCTCCCAATATCTGACTAAGAATTTCACCAAAGTACCCCGCGTTTTTTGAAATTCACACAGCAAAGATCACTTCATATTCTCAATCTACTTCACTAGTGAGCGCTCACTTCTCTCTCTCATTTGCTAATGGTTATTAGTCTCAGAGGCTCAGATTCAAATCCTCAGACCCATATTTGAGATCCTCCAGGCCTTTGCCCACCACACCGATACGATGGTCCTAATAACTCCACCTCAAGTTATTAAATTTATCATTTTCTTTTCGGTCACTTAGTCTAGGTCCATCTCTTGATACACCTTACCCAGGTAGGCTCAGGTCTACATTCTGGTCTTTAATGCCGCTGTTTGAATAGACTCAGCTGTGACATTGACTGTTCTTGTTTAAATTGATTTTGTATTCTTGCTGACCTATTTTTTTTTTTAAATCGAAAGAATCTTTTTAGTTATGTCACTTACCTGTTGAAAAATAATAAATGCTTATTGTCTCCGAAACCAAGTCCAAACCCCTTAGTCTGTAAGTTAATGACACCCTTGTTATGGCCCCATTCATCCATACAATCTTATTTGTCACAGTTTCTCCAAGTGAAACTCTAATCATGCTGATCTACTTAATCCTAGCTTATTCTATCACTTTATTTGAACTCTCTCTTCAGCAGTTCTTTTCACTACAACCTTGTCCAAAACAAATATTTGTTAGTTAGCTGACCAATATTTTTTCCAACTTTAATGACAACACATTTTCTTTCCAGTGAATTATCTCTTTATCTTTCAGTGTTAGTACCTGGGACTGTATCAGAGTTCCAGATGATAAAAAATCAAGTTGCTTTCCCACCCCAACCAAAAGACCATATGTGACTCTAATAAGATCAAACAGATTCTTCTCCTTGGGAATCAGAATCTAGAATAGAATGTCAAGGTGGAAATACTTGGAATTCATTTGTTCCAGTGGAGGTAAGCCAAGAGAGAGATGAATATTTTTTGTTTATCTACATTGCTAGAGTTATTTTGCCTCCTGACTATGGCTGAATCCTCATCTCTAGCCTATTTATTGATTCTGTGAGTACACATACACCCTTCAAGGAAGAAAACCATTCTGATTAACGAGATGGTTTTGGCTCCTTGCGACCAAAATTCTTAGTTGTCATTCTTTTTATGACTTCATTTATTATGCCTTTCTGCCATATGAGGCGCTTCCTAATCACACCAGTTCAGTGTGATCAGTCCCTCAGGTCAGCATCTGTAAATTTTAGCATCTGCTCCACTCACTTTTGCACATTTTAGTCCATCAGCAGTTATTTACTGAGTATTAGCTATGAATGAACCTGGTTTCATGTTGCCACATACTTAAAAAGAAAAAATGGTTAATTCTTTTTTTAAATATAGCTTAAAGGACTGTGGGTTAGTAACTCTGTCCCAGACACAAATGTTCCTTTTTTAGTGTCTGACATGCACAGAAAATAATTTTTTTATGGATGCTGCCTCTTCCATTTAAGGGGACTATCAATTGAATTAATAAAATACCCAAACAAAAACCCTCTGAAAACATAAAACATATTTCTTATGAACTCTTCATCACATCCTAACTTGGTTGCTAACCAGGTAACGATTTTTCTAATTTAAAAAGTTTTGTATTATTGGGGGGTAACAATTGCTAAAAAATATTTTCAGTCCATTGGGGCCTTTCCCCATTTTGCTCGGTGTCCTCCTCCCCCGCACCCATCAACCTGGAAGCCTAACTCTGTAGTCACAAACTGGGTAACTTACTGCCAAAAATCATTAGCCAATATGCTAATTTCTAAAGGTTGAGTACGTAATCTCACACAGGTATCTCCCCAAAT
Source organism: Galemys pyrenaicus (assembly GCA_019455555.1). Lineage (NCBI taxonomy): Eukaryota > Metazoa > Chordata > Mammalia > Eulipotyphla > Talpidae > Galemys > Galemys pyrenaicus. Next base: position 14,898,210 of record JAGFMF010011568.1, on the reverse strand, counting down.
CCCTTTGAAATAGTCCCAAGACTGAGCAGGTCATCCCTAAAAGCTGCCTTCATCATTCAAGCACTCCACTACTATATTCTATTTTTGCTATAACTAGGATGGGGATTAATGCGAGAGTCTATATTTTCTTTCACAACAAAAACAAATCCAATTGACTAAAGATCTGCTGTATGTAGCATCACTGTGGTTGAGCTGATACCTTAACTGTGGGGCAACCCTACTTATTGGAGCAATGAAGAGTCAGAATCCACTAGAAGGTTTGAAGGAGAAGAAAGAAAAGGAAGTACTCACCTTCTTTTCCAGTTTGTCAATTAATTTTTGGAGTCTATTTATCTGAGTCATCCACTGGTTGTCTTCTTCTAGCAAACCTTGAGAAGCGAACAAGGAGGGGCAATATGTTAAAAAGAACAGGAAGGCTTTGGTGTCTCAGCCCTTCCCCTTTCCCCTGAAGGAAGAATGTAGGGTCACCAGCTAGTCACACATTAAAGACAAAAACAAAAACACAAGATATCCAGAAGAATGTTAAGGATTTCCATAGATCCATGCATCCTAGGGGGCTTATTTTCACAAGTCTGTTTTGTAATGTTGCCTGGACTAAGCTTTTATACGAAAGAACAGGTCCTGCTGACCCATTTTTACCACCCTACGAGGCAGCTGATTTTTCTTTTCAAAAAAGGAAAGCATCAATTAATCATTGGAACTTACTTCTGGGGCAGTGACATGAACCAGGAACAGCATAGCCCTGACCACAGCAAGATATAAATTGTTAGAGCCAAACAGAAGAAACACATAGCTAGTATCTCCTTCACTAGGGACTAATCTGAGTATCCAGGGCTACTACAGTCAAGACATAGTGGTCAAGAGAGCAGCCGGGGAGCATATTGATCTTGGTCAAAGTACCTGACTCCTCTGGCTTTGGTTTTCTTTTTTTTTAAATAAGAATATGACCACTCCTGTAGTCATTGTGAAGATTAAATTAGTATACACATTTGTATAAACATGTTAAGTATATATAGGAATATACATGTATATGCGTATAGATGTGAATATGCACAGGTATACACAACTCCCCACATCTGTATCCAGCACCAGGCTAAACAAAATGTGAGTTCTGTTTCTATTATCATTGTTGTGACAAATATTATACAAAGTGCAAATGGAAGAGTTGTAGCCCAAGGTCCTGTACAAACATCCCCACATCCTTACACATCCTCACTGCTACTTGCCCATATGCTTTCTCAGATGTGGCTGAAATACAATTACTTAATATTTATTGACAAAGGAGGAGATGACTGAATTCAAGACTATAAGCCCTGGTTTTAGCTTTGAACATTGAGACAAATCCTAAATTAGAAATAATTCTTTACATAAGAATTACATAAGAATTAACTTCTTTTTCTGCCTTCTTGGGTCAAGCACCTTGCTGAGCTCACCAAATAAATGATGCAAAAATTAGCAGTAACACAAAGCTACAAAAATTAGAAAATACTCTAAATGTAAAAGCAAATGCTTATAAATGTAAAAACAAACTTTATACCTATATTTTAACTCACAAATTCGTTAATACATTTCCATCTTGGGTTGCTCCTAAAGGAATTTAAGGTGGCTGTCATGTCAAAGTCCTTTAGCAGAATAGTTTAATTGGGCATGGCACTGTTGTCCAAATGGTTCAAGTGGAAAGAACAACCTGTGTTTGGACTAAGGATTGTTATTCTCTAAACACATGTAGTTGATTATCACCACTTCCACTTCTTCCCTACTTTTTGCCATAGGATTACATGTCAACACCTTTTACCTGTGCCTGGGAAGTGCCTGCTGCCACAATGAGTGCAGGACATTGTCCTCCTGTCACCGTTGCCATGTGACTCATGATAGAGGAACGAGCATAGTGGTTTTATTTTCTTTGTCTCGTTTATTATTTTTAAAATTTTTATTATTTTTATTTCCACTGAAGCTCATTATTTTACATTCTAGCTAGTGTTTTGACAGTCGAGGGTTCCCTTTCCCTTCAGACTGGTCACTGTAGCTGCTGAGCCATTTTTACCACCAAAGCACCCCTCTCCACCAAAGCACTCAGAGTTCTCCGCCACTGTCCACTGTGTTCTCCTCCACACCTGTTTTTATCCCTCACCTGACCCTTTCCCCTCTGAATGTCAAATATCAATGGTCACATATAAGAAACACCATCCAGTACTTACCTTTCTCCTTCTGGTTTAATTCACTTAGTATAATCCCTTGAAAAATGACCATTGATATTTGACAAAGGGTCAAAGACAGACTTTAAAACCAACCCTTGAAAACACACAGTGATTTATGTGGTTTTAAATGCTGCATGCCTTAGGATCTCCCTGGTGGTAGGGGTTAAAGACATGGTGCTATCAAGCAGTCGGCAGCCACTGTGGCATGAGTTCAATTCCCAGCCAGCTTGCTGACCCACATGAAACAGCCTGTCTCCCTTGCTGTTCCCCTCAGCAGTGTGTTTCATCTACCCATTCTGTTCCCCACTCTGTCTCTGACAAGCCCTCTTATGCTCTCCCCTGCATGCCTCTGGCCTGCACCCCAACTCTTGTATGCATAAATAAATATATCTTTAAAATTAATACATGATGCATGTCTTGCCCTGGTGATTTGTGTTTCTGACATCTATCAGGGTTACTGGAGGGGCCTGGAGCCATAGAAAACTGAGATTCAGCACAGTTAACCATAAATTCATGAAACAAAACCCCAGTATTTGATATTGCAATCAATGATATTTTGAGGTTGCTTGTTTCACACTACAAAATGAACTTGGACAAATTATTCTGCTTTCTGGAGAAATGGTGATAATGACATCCATCAGTAGGACAGTATTTAAGAAAAAACCTTGAAATCTTTAAAGCACACTTTGTAAATTCAGGCACAGTCAGTACTTTGATTTTTTTGAAATGTTAGATATTTAAAGATTCACTTGTGTTAAAACAACATATTGAAGTGATACACACATGCATTTACACATATATACACAAACATATATATTGATGCTTTATAAAAATTACCATTTCAAACCATGACTTTACATAGTTCAACAAGATTATAATGTAAGTATTATGACACAGTGAAAATGGAATAGCCTGAGAATTACTGTGAAGGTTTTAGTCCAAGAAATCGTGTAACACTTGAAAAATACCAGCTGTGACTTTATCGCTATCATGAAAGGAAGTAAGGTTCTTTTCCTAATAGGAATTTAGAGTATCTTCAGTAGGTGTGGGGATCTAGTGCATAGTAGGGGAAAGACTAATGGGTTCCTCTTCTGCTCAAGGATGATGGGGATTTCTATGGGTCTGAAGTATTCATATGTGAGGAGATGAGTCACTTTCTTCCCTCCTCACCACCTCTGTGCATGCCTGGACACACCTGCTCGTATTTGACAGAATTAATGTGAGAATCATCATCCCAGTTTGTAAAGCTTTGGACCCACAGCCACTTCGATTTCAGATAAATTTTGTTTGTAATGAGGAGCATTCCATTAATATTGCTTGAAATGTAAAAATATAAACTCAGTCAATTTTGAAGAGAAAAACACATAGCTGCTTTACCTGGCCCGCTGACGGTGAATTGCGGGCTATTGGGGGAGAAGCTATTGTGCCTCTGGACTCGGCGACTTGTTCGTTTTCCAGGCCATTGAATCGACAGGACTTCTGGCTTGGTTGGCCCTTGTCTGAAATAACAGAGAGAACGCTGAACCTCAATGTCAGAGCTGCCGTCCCTTGCCTCAAGTGAACAGATCTTCAAGCATCAGTCACAAAGATTTTCTAGTGTCGTGAAAGAACTTTTAGAAATTATATATATGAAACTTTACATATTTCATATATATAATTTATATACATGTGTGTGTATATATATATATACACATTTGCTTTTTTGTGTTTAGTTTTAGAGCATTTAAGGAGATTTTTTTCCTTTCAATTTTGATTTTGATTTCTTTATTGTGTAATTACATTAGATGAACACTAACAACAGGCAAGTTGACTTAGCACTGGCTAATGAAGTGGATACTTGTGGGATTGGGTGTTGATAGGGTCTTCAGAGTTGTTAACTGAAAGTCTCAATGACAGTTAGGCAAAGTTTATTAGCTAATTAAAGTGAGGATTTGAGCCTGGGAGGCAGTCCAACAGATTTTATTCTGTGAGAGCTGTTCCAATAAATGCCAGTCTGAATTGATTTTATTCTAGGTAGGAAAGGTGAGTCATTGACATTAAGAATGTTCTTGACAGGAGGGGCTTCTAGTGCTAAGTTATTCCCTCCTGGGGCTATGCTGATGTTAGAAGGAGGCAATTTAGGATTTAACTTCTCCCTTTCTGGGGAATGCACTTCCTGCAGAGACACTAAGGCTGGGTACCCTTTGTTAAATATTTTTTATCTAGATCTTGGTCCTCAGTGGGTATGAAAAGACTGACTTTACATCAGGGTCAGGCAGTAGATCCCCACACACGTGACAGCATGGAGCCTGCTCACATTTCAAGTCTCTGGAGATGGCTTTGTGCTCTGGCCTGCTAGACCTGGGGCAAGAGGTCCTGGAAACTTTTACAATATGTTCACAGAGTACTGGGAATCATTTATATAGTTAGTCACATCACCTTGCTTTGATTGCAATGGTATAGATGTATGCATATGAAAAAAAAAAAACTCATTCAGCTATACCCAAAAATTATTATTATTTGTAAAGATTTATTTATGCATACAAGCACTGGGGTACAGGCCAGAGGTGTAGAGGGGTGAGAGGATTCACCACAGAGAGCAGGGAGCAGAACAGGCAGATCAACGGAAGTACACTGCTGAGGGGAGCAGCGGGCACAGCAGGAGAGGTCTGCCAGGCCATGTGGGTCCCCTCCCTGGCCGGCAGCAGGGATCGAACTCGTGTTACAGTGGCTGGGGTTTGCTTCACAGTGTGTTGCTTAACCTACTGCGCCACCAGGGAGGCCCCCCCAAAATTATTTGATCTCAAAAAATTTAAATGACTCAACTTTGGAAAAGAAATTTAAAAAAAATCTCAATATTGAGAGGAAAACAAGTAATTCTGTCTTAGGAGAGTCACAAAGTGACCAGGAAAGTCACTTGTTTTACTGTCTTTGATTTCTTGCCTCTTGGCTGTTAGTGCCTTCTCAGAAAGGGAGTCTGAGATGCAATTTTAATGCGTTTTTTTTTTTTTTAATGAATTTAGAGAGGGAGCAAAAGAAATCACTTAAGTTTATGTACCAATCTTTTGCTAGTCTTCCTATGGATTTTCTTAGGCATTCAAAAAGAACTTTCTAGCTGGTTGGTGGTCACAGGAGTTGGTGGGAAAAGCAGTCCTTTTCGATGTTTAAGGAAATGAAAACTGAACATTTAAAACTAGATGTCAGTGAAATTGAACCTTTTTTTTTTTACTTGTAGACTAGATAACTATGAAAAGGAGAAAAATAACTTTCAGTCTCAGAAAAAAATCAGTCATTTTTGGACAAAGAAGTTCTTTGGAAAATAGAGCAAACTTACAGCTTCAAGCATAAAAAAAGAAATTCACATATAATTAAACTGTGTTTCCAGAAAGCTAGTTCATAAAGGAAGAGAGGCTTATGTAAGACGACAGGGTCCTCTGGAGAGAAACGTCTACATAATGTAATGATTATTCTTGTCATTGGTGATTAGGTACAGTAAAAGACATGGGATTACATTGGTCCCCACTCAGAACAGTTTTCCAGGGTAGATTCAGAGTGTTACAGAATGCCATCTGAAAACCTCACCTCTGTGGCATTCCAGCTGTATGCAGTTCTTCTTTCTGAAATTGCCATTTTCACATGAATAGACACAGATATTTGGCCCAACGTGGCATGTCTAACTCATTTCTGCGGGATGAATGATACAGTGTGATTCCTCCCTGGGGTGGGAGCTAGAATAGATGACTTCTCAGAATTTGATATATTCCAAGAAGTCTTTGTATCCCTAGGATTCACAAATATTAAACTGCAAAGTGCAGAACTGATAGCAAAGAGGAACAAATTATTACAACCTGGTGTTTTTAATGATATCTGTGGGCTTTAAATTTTGACACTGCAGGGCATCATGGAACCGTCCTTTATGATAAATTCACACTGGTGACTTTTTTGATACACTTATTTGCCTTTTCCTCTCTTGAGCCTGTTCTCTTCCCCAGATTAACACCACATACTGCTGGGAGACTAATTTCCCTTAACCTCATTTTCATTATATCGTTCCTCTTATTTATAAACATCAATGGCAATCTCTGATCAAATTAGGTCTAAATGCATCAGTCTTACAAGACTTTTCCTAACCCCACATACCAGTTGGGCTGGTCTCACAATCCCAGGTCTTCAACCACAACCTCTCTATATGGCTTCCTTTGCCCAAACTTCCCTTTGATTCATTCAGTTTCATATATTTAACACCTAGTTGTACCCGGTGGAGGGAAACAAAGCAGATACTGCTATCTAGACACTCAAAGTCTAATGAGGGAGAAAAACAAGTAAGGGAAGTAGAAGTGGAGGGTGCTGGGAGAACACATGGGCTAAAATGGAAGGTAGAAAAACCTGCTTTGAAAGCAATGAAGTCTTCCCAGAGAAAGTGATACCCAGACGGTGAGCAAACAGGAGGAATTTGCCAGAGGAGAGAAGATGGTAATAAAGGACAATGATGAGCCCCACTGCTTCAGGAAGAATGTCTTTCCGCAATACTATTAAATCCCCATGAAGGTCCAATTTGAGTATTAACTCCACATGAGACTTCAGTGATCTTGTCTGGTATCATGGGACTATCTTTCTTCCTTGTGTCTTTTCTAAACTAGTAAGGGCCCCTGGGCTTTTTCTCACTTTGGTTTCTGGTGACCAGCTTAGAGGAAGTCAGTCCTTTCAAGCTGGGCCTTATTATTAGCCTTCATTTTGGACATTATAGGCACAAACCCATAGTGGAAACTTGTTTCTTATTTGCCTGTGTGTATGTATTCTTTTTTAGATCGCTTTCTTCCTCACAGGAAATACTGTGTATTATCATGGAATTTAAGGTGGATTTTGACATCCCTGGGAGCCTTAAATACCATATAATAGTATAGTATTCCCGAGACTAATACTGGGCCTTTGATATTTCTCATTCTTCCAGGCTGTTTTTAAGCTAGAAATAAGACTCATTAGTCCTCTAATGTCTTCTATTTTCTTTAAACTCTACATTAAACTTCTCATTAAACACAGCTGCTGTGCAGCTGTTGGCAACAGTCACAAGAGTTCAAGACTAGCCTGTGGCCTACTGCACACAAAGAACAGTTTTTTATTACACTTTCACTAAATGATGATGAGTGCAGAATGCAAGTTTGTAGGAGGTAACTATAGAAAAAAACCCAAAAAGCAGGTGAAGAAAGAGAGCAGAGGAATTTTTCCAAGCCATTCTCAGGTGGCAAATGATTCTAAAAAAGGAAGACTTTTTTTTTTGGTCAAGGAAATCTAAACAAAAGAACAACAAAAACAGCCTCATTCTCTCATTTGGAACATGAAATCAATTTCATTGTGCTTCAAGACATCCAGTTATCCTCTGCTGAGGAACTGGGCTGTTTTTTCACAAACTAATTGTTTCACTTGCCATTTGATATGGAATCACCCAATACACAGAAAAAAGGAAGTTTATAAGATAAAAATGCCAGATAGATCCACTAAAGAGAGCACACCCATGCTCACCGACTATGCAGGTTCCTGAGATCTGAGATTACAGGCTTTTTTGTTCAAGTTGGGTGGCGAGCACTCATTTTGACACTGTAAACACATGGTTGAAAATGCCACTATTCTTTTGAGATGTCCTAATAATTACATATGCATTAATTTGTTGAGAAAATTTGGCTCTAAACAGTAGTCTATTATCAGCCTATTCAAAAAACGTACTGTGTGACTCAACACTAATTTAAAATGCAGAAGTTAAATAAGACATATCTATATGTTTAAAGTAACACATGCAGAAATATGTTGCATAAGCAAGGGTTCTGGCAAACTGTTCTCTAGTTTGCAAGGTATAAACAGTGTAACTCAAGAAAGAACCAACCGTTGGTTGGAATTATTTTAATGTCTGCTTTACACATTTCTAATTCAGGTTTCTCTTTAACATTCATGTCTTTATTTACATAACTAGCGTAACATGGCTACATATCATCTCAGTGATATTAGTGGTATGGAATTTTGAAATCTTTTCCCATCATTCACTTTTCTCTATTTCCTTAAAAAAGTAGACTCATTGAATTCTTAAGTCCCCTAGGATAGTCAAGTTCACTTAGCCTATCAGCCTCATTTCCATTATTAGCACCCATTTGCAAGATGAATTTAAAATTCATCAGGAAACTCCATGAAATTGTATTATAGATATTTGATCTTTTAGTCTTCTGAAATACGTTGGAAAGTTACTTCTTTTCCCTATGGCACTTATCATTTTGTATCCTACATTATAATTTTAGTGTTCCTGTCTTATCCATGTAATTGACTTTAACCTCCTTAAATATTTGGACATTATCAACAATGTCTCTTACAGTATTTTCCATCTATAAATTTTCAATTAATGTTTGATGTATAAAAGATGGACAGTAAACGTAAAATTGCCTTTTTTAGAGGCAAATATAAGACAAGCTCTCAAGTTCGGTCTCTGTCATTCTGTATAAATCTATTTTCATTTTTAATTTTCACTAGTTTAAGTCTGATTCCCGTCAACTGATCTTCTATAGCGTCAGTAAAGTGATATTATGTGAAAGTGTTTGACTTGCCTTTCTTGACGGGTTTGCTCCTCAGTAGTTTCCATGGCACATTCCAGAGAATTCTGGAGAGACTGCAGCTGATTCAAGGTCTCCTTCAATAAAAACCGAGTCACAAATTGTTCCAAATTGGATGCCTCTTGGTAGTCCTAAGGATGACAAATGAATGCAATTTAAAGTATGTTGGGAAAAACTAGGGATGCTTCTCCTTCCATGGAACCATAAACCTCAGCTTAACCCTTGAGATGGAGACAGGAAAGAACATATGTCAGGCCCTGGAAGTTGGGACAGAGCTCTAGGCACCAGCAGAAATTGAATAAAAGGACTGCAGAAACTATTAGAATAATCTCATTTCCCATTGTATCTGGCTCAAGATTAGGAAAAAGAACAAAACCCAGTAGAATATGGGATAGACATGTGTAGAAAAGGAAAAAAATATATTATTTGGGAAAAAATGTTACTCACAGTCTGTGTTTCATTTAAATGATGACCGTGTTTTCTCTGTTACCAACTAAATGCAGTCACGTTTCAGCAACTGGCTTCTTTCTCTCTTGATGTATTTATTATGCCTGAATGGTATTATACTGAAGTCAAAGAAAATTATGTGTAGTTATCTCAAAATTCAGAAAATGTTTGACTGCGAATATTAAAACAGTTAACAAAATCTGCTTATGCACCTCTCTCAGAAACTTCACCTGAGCATGTTTGCTCTGACTTCTGGTATAACACCTTAGCTACATGGGAACCATTCACTCAAATGACCTCAGGCCTCTAAGGAGATAATCACAGATATAATAGCGATACTTGCCAAATTTAGTCTAGCTATCAATAGATGGTAGGTTGTAGGTCGTGTCACCTGCTTCTCTAGCTCTTTAGAGACTTGGGGGAGAACCAAGAAAGATAAGAAAACTAAGCTGGCATGGAATGAAATGGTGCCAGATCCACTCTTTCAGGTCATGGCACCAGCCATTAACCCTAATTTTCTAGATCTTTGGGTAAGTAGATATAAAGTTCAGTCAATGAAAGGATTTAACTCCTTTCCAGAACAAAACACATTCCTCCCCCCTCCCCCCTCCCCATTAAACAAAATCAAAATGCAAAGGATAATGCCAGGAGACATAAATGCTGGGAATGTTAGGGCATAGTTGCAAAGAGCAAACAAGATTTATTTATTCCACTGTTCTGAGTCTCATTTTTTTTCACTTACAAATCAACCTATGTACCTGTGGCATCCATTCCAACTCAAAAATACTCCGCTCCTATCAAATCTAACTTAGGAAATATTGAATTTATGGCCCCTTAATATAGATTTGGAAATTTTCTTGCATTGGCAGAACAACCTAATACCATAGAAAACCTTATGTTTTTCCTAATTTGTCACTATAAGAGGTTTTGGTTATTGGTCACTTTTTAAATCTATTCTTTGCAGATGAAAAATTTTCTTATAGACCATACTTAATGGTAGCATTCAAAAATGAAAAAGATTGCCTTTAAACCCCACCTAGGAAAGTAAACATAAGCCAGAACACTTCTTGCTCAGAATAATAAAATATTTTGGTGAGTTAATTCAAGCTATATATAATTTGATTAACTGACTTACTTTTTAGTCATAACAAGAGCTTCATTTCTCAATGTATTTTTAAGTTATACTTCCTTTGAGAGAAAAAGAAAATATGACAAAAAATGTAAGCTTGATGCTCCATAATCCTTTTCATTTTGCTAAAGCTTAATTTAAAAAAAAATTGAAATGAGGGGTAATTGTACAATCACCTATTATGCCAATTACATTTCCATCTAAGTGTATACCACACCTAATCTACAGCAAAGGATAAGTTTTATAGTTATTTGTAGACAATATGGAAAAGTGAAGGGAACATACATTTCCCAAGCAATGCAGAATCAATCACACTGGCCTTATTCTTTTCTTATTGAAATGTTAAATACGTTGTTAGAATTATAGACAGGATTCTTTTAGTTATCCAATTTCAACACACTAGTCATTGCAATTTCATTGTAACTCCTTAGACACAAAGGTCATGCCTTCTATTTCTGTTTGTCTCATAGTGTCCTGAGCAGATACTCATGCTATGCTTGTTTGCAGATAATGCTAGGAATTTACTGTATTTGCTCTTGTGGTCTTACATCTGAAGATTCTGGTGATGTAAGATAGATTTTAAAAGAGAGTTAAAAATCAGACCACTGGCTACTCTATCACAGCAAATTAAGAAACTGTTCTGCTGAGACTCGTAGCACTTTAATGAGAGTTTACTATGCTTACTTGAGATTACATAGACAGATGACAAACCCAAACCCATTTCTGCTACATTTGACAGAAATGTTGGTGCCTTGGTATTGAAAAGGATGGTGGGTGTAAGGCTTTGCGGTTTTACGTTTTTTGAGTCAATCATGAAGGTCTGTTGTTCTGTGCTGCCCTGCAGTGGTAGACAAATAAGTTTGTTTTCTATGTTTTTTATTCTCCCAGACTCAGCTTACAGCACTGTCCCTGCACAGGACGAACTGCAGTTCCTTCTCCTTCTGTATTGTTCCTGTAGTGTCCTTTCCCTACCCAGGGTAAAGCATTTTATCATTTATATTGCAATCTGTTGGTTACTTATCTGTTTTCCCCAGTGTAGATCAACTCTTTATAGGTGGGGAATATCTCTTAATCATCTCTGCTTCCAGAATATCCAGAACAAAGGCTGACTCATCACAGCAGCTGTCCTGCAAGTGCTTAAAGATCACGTGAGGAACAGAGCATCTGGGGTATGCAGCTCCAGCTGGGGTGTCTGCACTCTGGGAACTGCTCTGGCCCCTTTGCAGTCACCAGCTGCCACCTTGCATCCTGCCTATGGGGGTGCTACTGTAGGGTTGCCAGGTCATGGGGGCTTTGCAGTGGTGGAATATACAGCCTTGTTCTTAACAGACTGTTTGTCCTCATTTCAATTTTTGTACCATTTGTAAGTCTTCTTCCCTTCCCTATTCTTGATCCTGAGGTTTAGATCTGCAGACCCAGGTGGCATAGATCCAATCTTCCTTCCCTTCTCTCAGATACACAGCAGATGTTCCTTTGGAAGGCAGTGGCAAAAGAAGCAGATGGAAAATTAAATAGATAACAAACTGGAAAATGTCAAAGCCTGGCCCTTTTTATTTCCAACAAATGTGTGGCTATGAGGTACAAAAAGGGGTCTCTTCATGCTGAATCCCTAGAAGAGGGACAGGTGAGCTTAAGGTACTAGTTCCTTTGAGCCTAATTTGGTATTCAAGAGACTGGTAGAAAGAACTTCTACTGGTCTAATAAAAATGTGCAGATGGTACCTGATGTCCAGATTCTGCCTTTTTTACAATCTCATTTAGTCCTTCATGTTTTCCAAGAACGGACATAGGTGAATGAAGGCCATCGTCTGCTTCTTAGATTCCAGTAGCATTTATTCAAGTTGTTGATAATTTTCAGTTAATAATTAAATGAAAATTGTTAAAGTAGCAATATTTCCATTAGTACCTTGGAAAGCCTGAATGTAAACATTTCAATCTGCATATTTCCCTTTGTGTAGAGCTAGAACCAGGCTAGCATTCGTTCAAGTAAAAGCCCTAGCATTAGAAGCATAAAACCAGGTTTCTTAGGATACTGTCTTACATCTTAATTGTCTGATCATTTCTCAGAAAGCAAGTTCTTGCCCATCTGGGTGATGGAGGAGCGGTGATCTTAGCCATTACCCCACTATGAATCATCTGAGTTAATTAGGAAAATCAGAGCATCAGACTTCCCTGTTTGTATGTGGCTATGTGAAAATTAATCAAGGCAGTGACATCCAGTCTCAGTGTCGTCTTGTTTATGAGAGCAGATACAATCACGTTTCACAGGGGGTATTGCTTCTGACTGCCTTTGATCTGAGCCCCTGCAGCTCTGCCTGTTCTTGTGAGAGACATCTGTGCCAGTTTCTATAACAGGAGAACATTCACTTTTACAAAGATAAGGTTGCCTTTTTCTCTTTCTGTATTCTCCCCAAAGTGTTACCTTTTTTTATACTAACCATTTTGCACTGTATCATTTATGTACTATTTCTTTAAACATTCTTAGGCTTTTATTTTAAATGGCACATTTTTTCTTTCCAAGTAGGAGAAAACCACATCAAATTTAAACCTTAAAAATAGAAGCAAAATAGGGACTGGTCTTTAAAATTAAGAGTCTTAAAAATGGACTGGGGTTAATTCCAGATAGCTCTGTAGAAATCTTCCATGGCAAAATAAGAAATTAAGATAATTTCAAACTGCAAATTCCTAAAGATTAAGTAAATTGCAAGATTGTAGGTTAGCGAAAAAGGAGAAAAGGCTTTAGCTTTGGAATAAAATATTAAATAACCAATACATTGAGATAATTTCTAAACCCATTCTTAACTAGATACTCTGTAGTTTGAAATCAGAAAAACACTTTAGACATCAGTAACATAATTTCAAACCTTCATACTGACAAACTCCATAGCAAAGGGCTCACCCTGGAGTTGCCAAGGATTTATTTCATGCAGATTACTATTCTCTGGCTCTTTCTACTGAACACCAGGAGACCCTAAAAGGCAATAGTGTCTCTTAATGTCTGTCTAAGAACAATTCTAGTCCGCAGGGAAGTAATCCTCAACAAACAAGTGGACTTTCAGCAAGACACACCTGTGATGAACAGGGGGACACATAGTCAATTCAGACTTGAAGAGTAGTGGCTAAGAGTCAAACATTCATGTACATCTCTAAACATTACAAAAATTCATGTATATATAATAATAGCATTGGTGTAAAGAATAGGGAGCTAAGATAGTTATTCTTAGGCTCTCATCAGAGCTCGTGCCACTCAGTACCAGTGTGGGTTCTGGAAACTATTCGATCTTTCTAGGTCCCTTTCCCCCTAACTGTCAAAAAGAATAGGACCACTCAGGGCCTCCAGGCGGTGCAAGGGGTTAAGTACTGCACTATGAAGCATCCATAGCCACTGCAGCACGAGATCTATATCCAGCCTGGGAGGGGACCCATGTGGCACTGCAGACCTCTCCTGCCTCGCCCGCTGCTCCCCTCAGCAGTGTGTTTCAGTCTATCTGCCTGTTCTTTCCCTCACTCTGTCTCTGGTGAATCCTATCACCCTCCATACCTCTGGCCTGTACCCCAGTTCTTGTATGCATAAATAAATAAATCTTTAAAAAGAAGAACCACTCATGAGTTTGTTGTATGAATAAAATATAGTATGCAAAACATGCAGTATGGGATATAACTCATAGTTTTTGATAAATGTTCATCATTGCTATTAGTCAATTGGAGGAAGAAGGTTACGGAGTACGATGGGCATATCATTGGCTCAAAGTTCACAAAACCCAAGTTGGAAAGCTGAGATAAAAAGTCCTCAGAATTACAGCTGGAGTAAATAAATGGTTTGTGATTGGTATGTAGAAGTCTTTCCACAAACATTAATTTTTTACACATTTTCTACTGTACATTTACCTCCCTTTTACAAAATGTGTACACTTTATTACACATATAGTTGCTACCATATTGAAGTTATATCCATGTTACTATATTGAAGCTATGATCTATGAGGACTTAATGGTCAAACAGGTGGCAAGATCTTAAACAATGATTTATTAAATCTCTCCTCCACACAATGGGGAGGCTAAAATTAAGGGGGAAAATTGGGAAATATACAGAGAGGGAAGATCAAGTGAAGGTACAAGGAGAAGACAACCTTTACTAAACCAAGGAGAAAGCTGAAATCTTGGACTCAAGAAATATGAAAATATATATATATATATTTGACCTTTAACCCCTCACATTCCCCCCTTCCAAAGCGTCATAGATGATTGTAAGACTTTGTTCATAGACCATATAAAATAAATGACTGTGAGAATCTAGCCCATTTGGAGAGTGAGAGAGAGACCGACCAGATGGTAAAGAGTTCTGGATGAAAGAATAAACTACCAAGTGGAGTCCTATCAAGTAAGACTCTAGATTCAGCTGACAATTTGTGGTAGAAACAGTTCAGAATAACATGGTGAATTGTACCACGACAAGGCAAATAGTAAAATCTAGACCTCTAGATTTTAAAGTTCCTCTCTAAAGGAATGCTGAGTACCATACAAATTAAGGGGGATTTAACAGATATAAAAATGGGCATGACTAAACTATAGTTTCTATTGTGATGAAACCATAATAAAATGGAAGGAAATGGTCATAAGAGGGAATAGTTCGGTTATTATTTTCAGGGGGGAAGGAGACTATAATTGAGATAGGCCATACAGAAGGTCTGGGGTGAATGGTGGGTTGGCTTTTTTATCTGTGGGAGTTAACAGTGATTCCTGATATCATTAAATCTGATATTTGTTTTCATGTTTTTTATGTCTCTATTTTATAAAATAAAGGTTAAATGGAAGAATCAAACTGGTAAACATATACTATCCTCATATCCTTATATTTTTGAGAGACTGTGGGAGTAGCATTCAGTAGGATGAGAAAATCTAGAAACACTTCCAAGTTAGTCACTGTTATTACTTCTTATATACTACTTCCTTAACTGCTAATTTGCATTCTTCTGGAGTGCAAGATAGAACCAAATGTTAAAATTTTCATTATGAAATGCAAAAAGTTATATTTATATACAAACTATGCTCAATTTATGTTTGGTGATATTGGTAATAAAATCTCATCAAAATTTCTTCCCCATACAGTGTTTTCCAACACTGTTGTTTCAATACCTTTTCAAGCACATGCAAATACTTCAAGGAAAACATTCTTTTATAATTTGACTCCTCCTAAACAATCTTTGTCAGGTGGATAGTTTTGTTCTAACCATGTTTTATTATATGTTAATATCTGTAAGGTAGTGAATTTATTTGACAAATACATTTTAAATGTCATATATAATTACTCTGTTTTCAAAGGCAATTAATCTTTGTGGTAAAGTCTGTGTCAAAAAAGTAATGGGTATCAAAATATTGTGAACACTTACAAATAGCAGAATATACAGAAAATAGTAGACCATAGATATATATTAGCACTGACCTGTTTTTGGAATTAATTTACCTTTGTATCCCATTTATGAATTTAATACCTAAATACTACAGTAACTTTTATACAGAAAAAATGTTTCTGGGAATATATAACTTCCTCAGAATAACAGGCAAGGATTTTTATCAGTGGGACTTAAAAAAAAACATATACTATATTTCATCAAATTTAAAGTACAGTTAATTATGTGATTTAATTATTTTGGTATTTTGTACCCCACTAGGAAATCAAAATATTTGAAATTACATTTTACACATCAATTGCAAGATGCATTCTAATTTTATAGGTTTTGAAAGTGAAAAATATGCACCTTAGAAATTGATGAAACATGATGTATTGTGACATTTCAATATGGTACTTAGAGCAAAAAACATAGATGATTTTTGGTTCCTCTAATTTCATACTGTTATGTCTCCCACATATGAAAAATCTGGAATGTCATATTGTGAGACAATACTCACCATTTGTTCCACATGTTCAAATATAGTATTGGTCAACTAGATATAGCCTGAAATCACAGTCTTGATTGCCTTTCTTAAAATTAGACTTGTGTAAAATATCTTAGCTTGTTTTAGGGATGTTTAGATAGGCATAATTAAAATCTTCATAAGCAACCCAAAGAACAAGTCAATTGTTGATGCTGGAACAGTTTCTCCAATATTAGGTAGCTAAAATAATGCATACTACTCATTCACATACACAAATATCACACACAGTCACCCCTGGGTGAATTACAAGAACCTCCTCCCAATATCCTACTGATTAAAATATATAGGAAACTGTGGAAAACATATATAAGGAAAACATAAGTTATAAAATTCTGCTCATATTCTCCTTTCTAAAAAAAAAGTTTTCTAGTTGATTATACAATCAGTTCTGAAATCATATTTTCATACTGATTAATAAGATAATATTACATTAAACAAATTTTCTAGAAGCTCCTTGGAAATATGATTAGAATAAAGTCCTTAAATATGTTCCTTCTGGAAAACACACAAACATATTCAATAAAATGACAAACATTATTTTAAGTGCACAGAAGTAAGAAAATTAAAAAAAAAACCACCAAAAATATTCAAAATAACCAGAAAACAAATGCAAACTAGAAAATTAGCACTGAAATCTTTGCTGTCCTTTAGGTTTCTTCTTTGGGTAAAAACTTTGAGTTTCACATCTTAACAACTTTAGGGAAAACAGAATATGAGTCAACTTGGAGAGTTAGAATTGGAACACAGTAGGCACTATGCACACAAAGGAAGATGACAGTCTTAGTCTTTACTGTAGGTGCAAAAAGCTCTTGAAAATGTACAACTAAAGTTTAGTCCACACTAGAGTTTGATTCTGCTATCTACATGAACCAGTTGAATCCTAAACTGAGAGATTAATTAAAAGTATTTCTGTATTAGTAGTACCTTGGGACACCTGTCATAAATAAAAACATTCTATGTGAAGGACTGTATCAAACAAGATTTCACAGGGCATACAAAAATGTAAGCATCCAAGTACGAGTTCATAGTTAAATAAAAGTCAATCTACCCATTTATCAGTACTGCACAAAGGAAAGAGAATCATGGAAAAAAAAATTAGTAAAACCATTCCTCAAATGTTCAGGGAAATTAAAAAATTAATCATAAACAGGAGGAAGGAATGAAAAGCTACAACTAAAGAATGGTCATATTTCAAAAGAACTAATGATAACTTCAAAAAACTGAATCAAACCCTCAATGGATACATATAAAGAGACACTTAGGAACCTAGAATATAAATCTGAACTGATTCCCCAAGTTGATACAGAGACAGACAATAAAAAAAATGTAAGCCTTGAAATAGGGATAAAGAGGGCCTATATTAGAGATGTAGAGTTCTAAGAGATGATGAAAGAATACAAGAGACACAAGATGAGAATTTTGCGTCATTGAACAAATGAATGACGCCTCAGATTCAGAATCACAAGCAGTTGCCAAACAGGATAAAAGAAAAATCAACATTTAGACACAATATAAAATATCTTAAGTAATATAAATACTAATACTTTATTCCCACCCCCCCCCCCTCCTTTCTTGAGGGACTGAGTTGAAACTACATGAATGAATGCTTGTTCCAGCTCCCTCTGGAACTGTAGTTGTTTTACATGCCACTAGGTAGTGGCAATTTCTGTCATAGTCTCTCAACCTTCAAGTTCATCACAAATAAGTGATGAATCAGTTCCAAAGTGGCTTACACTCCAGTGTACATGTGATATTCTATATGGGTCCCTTGAAACCCTTCACCATTTTACGCTATGCCTCACGACTCTCAGCAAACAACAAAAAATGTTCCAGTATTTTTTCAAAGACTATATTTAACTTTCCCTTGTTCCCTTTTGAAGTTCAATTTGTCAAAAGTTTAAGACCAAGAGACACATTTTGAAACAATGGAAAAATTGACCTGTGATATTTATGGGAACCCACATAAGACAATGAGCAGATTTGTCGTCAGAAACTTTGCAGACCAGAAGAGTGGAATTATATATTCAAAGTGCTTAACAAAACTTCCAATCAGGAATACTATAGTCAGCCAAATTCTCTTTCACAAATGAAAGAGAGGTAAGTATTTTTTCAGTGAAAATAACAATGAGGGAATTCTTCACCACTAGACTTGCTTTGCAAGTGTGCTAAAGGGAGTGTTTCAAGTTGAAATGAAAGGATGCTTAATACCATAACATAAAGTTTAGAACTCACTACTGGTAAAGGTAAACATATAGACAGATACAGAATATTGTAGAAAAATAAAATACCAAATACTAAAAGTAGCTAAAATATTGTTAAAATGAACAAAATTAATGCTTATAAGTTGTGACAAAAATAATATCTAGGGATAGGGAAACGTTAGAGTGTCAAGTTTTGTGCATGTTTGAACTTAGGTCATCAGTTCAAAATACTATTATAAGATTTTATTGAAGACCTAATATAATCACAAAAATAATACCTATAAAAGTCACACAAAAGAGAAAGGAAACAAATATCATTATAAAAAAAGTAAAAAGAAAACATAAAAGTTGTTAACAAGAGAGGATTAGACAAAGGAATTACATGACTGATAGAAAATAACAAAATGACATTCTGTCTATAATTACATGTAAATTGAACTCCCCAATAAAAACTTAAAACGGTTGAATGGCTAAAACAAAACTCAACTGCACACTCTGCATAAACTAATTTAAGGATACACATAGGCCCAAATTAAAGAGATGATAAAACATTCCCATGCAAGTAGAACACATGTGGCTATATTTATACCTGATGAAACAGAAAAAATTAAAAACTTTGTCACAAGGGTGATTATGGAATCACTAAAAGGTCAATCCACCAACAATAATGGTTATATCCATAATTCCAAAAGCCATTAAGTTTTAGTGAGGTGTGGAAAAACTGGAACCCTTGTTCACTGTTGGCAGGGATGCAGAACAATGCAGTCATTAGGGAAATTAATATGGAGGGTTTTCAAAAAACTAAAAATAGAACTACAATATGACCCCCACAATCTTATATCTGGGTACTTAAGTCAAAAGATTTCAAATCATGATTAAAAATATATATTTATTTATGCATACGAGAACTGGAGTACAGGCCAGAGGTAGGGGGTGGAGGGTGAGAGGATTCCCCAGAGACATAGTGGGGAGCAGAGCAGGCAGACCGACTGAAATACACTGCTGAGGGGAGTATCAGGCGAGGCAGAAGAGGTCTGCTGCGCCATGTGGGTCACCACCCTGGCTGGGGAGTGAACTCATGCTGCAGTGGCTGCAGATTACTACATAGTGCTGTGCTTTAACCCCTTTTGCCACCAGAGAGGGTCCTGAAATTATGATCTTGTAGATATTACACTACAATGTGCACTGCAGCACTATTCACAATAGCATATGGAAATTACCTAAATGTCCATAGACAAAGGGTTGGTATACACTTATATTGGAATACCATTCAGTCTCTAAAAAACCTATATTTAAAAATTTTATATATATTTTACATCATTCTTCATTTTTGTACAATGTACACTTTCTCCTCTCAGCTGTGGTCGCTGTGAAATTCCCACCACCAATTCACCCATGTCCCATCACCATAGTCCCTTGTGCTCTTCCCACCCCTGTTATGATCCTACCCCCTCCTCCTCCCTTGCAGAACATCTGATTTATAGTTGCCTTTTGATTTTGAGTTTTAATTTATTATAATTACTTTTCCCCCGACCCCTTGTTTCCTCTACATTCTTCCTATAAGTGAAGCCATCTAATATTTTTTTTTCTTATTTCACTGAGCATAATCCCTTTCAGCTCCATCCATGTTACTGTGAATGGCATGAGTTTATCCTTTTTGAATGCTGAATGATATTCGATTGTGTAAATACACTGTGTCTTCTTGATCCAGTCATCTACTTTTGGGCTTTTGGGTTGTTTCTATAGTTTACCTATTGTAAATTGTGCTACAATAAACATAGGGGTGCAGGTATCCTTTTGAATTAATGTTTTTGTGTTCTTTGGGTAGATACCTAGGATGGAATTGCTGGATCGTATCGAAACTCCATTTTTTAGTACTTTGAGGAACCTCCACACAGCTTTCCATAGTGGTTGGACCAGTTGCATTCCCACCAGCAGTATTAGGAGAGTTCATTTTTCTCTACGTCCCTGCCAACATTTGTTGTAGAAGACCTACTTTTTTTTCATTAATTTTTTTTTATTATTAGTTATATTTGACATCATTTGTAGTCTCCAGGGGGTACCCACCACCATTTCACCCGTGCACCATCACCTCAGTCCCTTGTGCAC
>JAGFMF010011568.1:14824702-14877009 GCA_019455555.1 Galemys pyrenaicus | reverse complement strand
CCCTCTCTGGCCGGCAGCAGGGATCGAACTCGTGCTGCAGTGGTTGCGGTCTGCTTCATAGTGCGTTGCTTAACCCACTGCGCCACCAGGGAGGCCCCCTATAATCCTATTTCTTAAATGAAATTCTCCAGTTGCGACAACAGGGATGAACCTTGATGACTTTATGTGAAATAAGCCAGTTACAGAGATAAAGATTGCATGATTTCATTTATATGATGTATCTAAAATAGACAAATAGAATCAAAGTGTAGAATGGTGGTTGCCAGGGGTGTAGGAAATGGGGAGTTAATAATGAATGGGCCTCATGTTTCAGTTAACAAGATAAGTTCTAGAGATCTATGGTTCACTGTACAACTGTGTATTACATACTTGAAAATTTAAGAAGACAGTCTCATTAAGTGTTTTTACTCAGTAAAATAAGCAAGCAAAGATGTAAAAAAGTCATAACAAAGTGACACTAAAAATCACACAATTCCAAATCTCTATTTTCAAATTCATTATACCACATAAGAGTTTTATTCTTTTAGCCAATTTAAATGTTTTATTTTATGATTTTAAAATTCATTTTGGATCTACCATGTTCTAGGGTTTTCTACACTGGTCAAATGGCTCTGCTACAAATAATTAATTTCAATAGCTGCTTCCTTTCACATTTATACATTTTTGTTTATGAAATATAAGGAGTTCATTTATTTTATGCAATGTGATTATTTTTATTATGAATTGATTAAAATCACTTTGAACCCAGCATGTCCTTAGGTTTTACCCACTCATCTAAATGTCCTGCTATGAGATAGCCAAGTGCAAGAGCAGTTGCTTTTAAGGTTGATTTATTTTTGTGTGCTGTCTCAGCAATATCTGTTGCCTTGTCATATCTGATATGAGGATTAAGTACTGTCTTCAACATTAGCGATTTGTTCATTAGCTTGTTGATCCTTCCTGTGTTGGCTTGGATTCCCACCACACAGTTATCTGTGAAGGAAACAGATGCATCTCCCAGCAGCCTAGCTGAATGTAACACATTCTTAATTATTACTGACTTGAAAACATTCAACTCAAAATGTCCATTGCTGCCTCCAACAGTGACAGCAAACCTATTTCCATAACCTGGGCAGCAACCAAGATCATTGCTTCACACTGGGTAGGACCTACTTTGCCTGGCATGATACTGCTTCCTGTTTCATTTTCAGGCAAGTTTAATTTTCCCAAACCTGAATAGGGAAGAGGCCCCAGAAAATGAATCTATTTGCTGTATTCATCAGATGGCAAGTAGTAGTATTCAATGCTAGTGTGTCCTTTTTAAACAAAGATTTATTTCATGCTCATTGATTAATCTTTTCTTGAAAAAAAATGTGTGAATCAGTATATAGAGTTTACTGACTAACCTTCAGAAAGCATAACTGTGTGAAGTGCTTTAAAGGAAATAAAGCACCCTGCTTGGGCTGTTGTATATTTTAAAATTCACTAATTCAAAGAACACTTATGAATACACACAAACTCCACTAAATGTATGTAACTCAGTTGACACAAGAGAGATACTGAATGACAAGGATGGTACATTGAGCTACTAATGTGGAAAACAAAATACAGCATCAGAAAGTCATCAAATTTCATAAGCAATCAGTCAGTTAACCAAAGACAATGCATTATAGAGCTAGAAGCAACCATGGAATCCAAATTCCTCATTTCCAAAGTGAGATCCGGACAGAACAGATACTTGCTTGGATCACACAGCTCTTCTAGACTAAACCGGAACACAGGTGTCCTTTTCCTGCTGCCTCCTATCAAAAAGTATTTAAAACACAAAAGCCTCTTGATCATTCCTATGTCTGTTATGCATGTCTGGAGAGACACAGCAGGTTCCAGGCTATGTGGCTGTAAGGGCCTGAAGCTCTTGATTATAAAACTGAGCCCTTTAGGGCACTGCTGGAAGGAAAGCTTTTCAGGACAGGGTATAAGCAATTTATAAAGGAAGTAGAAACAGTCATCTAAATTGCAGCTGAATTTCTCTTTAAGTTGATAGCAGCAAAAAGAATGATCTCTCAAAACCAGTTTTTCTTGAGCAGAGACACTTAAAACATATCAGCCTCAAAAGGTTTTTCTCAGAAACATTGACAGCCTCGAGGTAAAGATTTATCAAAGTCTATTCAGAAATGAGTATCTCCAGGCTGCCAGTTATTTCGTTTGTAATTTTCTATTCCTCTGTCACATACAAAGTACTTTTTTGTGTTCTACAGTGAATCAAATACTCAAAACTGAAATATTAATAGGTTAAAATTTAGATTCCAGAAGAAATGTAAGTTATAACTTCACTATCCACTAGTCTACTCTTCATCACTAAGATCAAAACACTCAAATATTCAGAATGGTTAAAATACCATTATGTCACTGAAAAAAAAAAACAAGACACTGATGGAATAAAATTAATTCAGTTATTATGTAAACAACAAAAAGCAAATTTCAAGCAGGCACTCTGAGTTTCAGGCTGGGGGAGCTATGGGTAAATAAAAAAACTTTAAGACAGTGATGAAACTCTGCTAGGAATCCTGATTATTTCTTACAAAAGGACTCATTTTAATCAGAGGCTTAGATTTTGCTCCTTTGCCATGGCAACAGATGTAGAATCATGTACCTGGAAGGTTACAGTGATAATCTTCATTATTCTCAGAAGAGGCCCTGTGTTAACAGTTTAGTGATTGGACTGAAATAAACTAATTTGATTATTTTCCCCCAATTGTGAATACTCTTCATCTTCACAGAGGATGCAATATGTTGGGTGACATACTAGGCCATTAACTCACAGTGTGACCTTAGACAAGTCCATTAATGACCCTGTGGTTCCCTCCTCCCCCCAGATACATGAAATAGACAATGGTCTCAGCTCTATCCCAGAACAGGCTGAGTTATGTTCACAGGTTTATCTAGTGCTTGATGAGGAAAAAAAGGACCATTTCCCCCTTTTCTTTTCTCTGTGAAAAAAAAGTTCTCATACTTACTCTACTTTTCTCTTTTTTTGATAAATGGCCATTTCCCTTTCCAAGTATAGGCCTGTCACAGCTTAACTTCTGAGCTCAGAGATCAAACATGTTCAGGATGGCATGGTCATAGACACTGCCAGATTTCAGACCAACCTACAAACTATAGAAAATATTTCACATCATACATAGGACAAGGGACTAATATCCAAAATCTATAAAGAACTTATATAACTCAACAGAAAATAACCCCCTCAAGAAATGGGCAGAAATGTTAAATAGACACTACTCCAAAGAAGACTTACAGATGGCCAGGGGAAAAATTGTTCAACATCACTAATCATCAGGGAAATACAAATCAAAACCATAATTAGAGGGGCCTCCTGGTGGTGCAAGGGGGTAAAAGCACCGCACTATGAAGCATTTGCAGCCACTGCAGCATGATTTCAATCCCCGTCCAGAGAGCTGACCCATGTGGCGCAGCAGACCTCTCCTGCCTCGCCCACTGCTCCCCTCAGCAGTGTATTTCAGTCCGTCTGCCTGTTCTGCTCCCCACTCTGTCTCTGATGAAACCTCTTCCACCCACAGCTTTGGTCTGTATCCCAGTTCTTGTATGCATAAAAAATAAATCTTAAAAAACAACCATAGTTAGATACCATCTCACTCCCATGAGAAAGACCTATATCAAAACAAAACAAAACACACTAACAAGTGCTGGTGAGGGTGTGGAGAAAAAGGAACCTCATACCCTGCTGGTGGGAATGTAGATTTGTCCAGCTACCGTGGGGAAAATCTGGGGGGTCCTCAAAATACTACAAATAGATATTTCATATAACCAAGCAATTTCACCCCTTGGTATCTACCTGAATAATATAAAAACACTAAATCAAAGTGTCAGGTGTACTCCTGTGTTCATTGCAGTACTATATCCAAAAGTCAAGTTATGGAAACAACCTAGGTGCCCAATGATGGAGAAACGGATTAAATACTAATACTAGATTAGAATACCAATTGGCTATTAAAAAAATGGATGGACTTTTGCTGTTTGTGGCCACGTGGGTGGAACTAGGGGTGATTATGCTAAAAGAAATGTCAAAAAGAGGAAGACAAATGTTGGATAATTTCACTCATGTAGAATATAGAGAAAACAAAGAAATTGACAAAACCAAGTCAAACAAATACTAGAAATAGGACTACAGAACTGAGACTTCCAGAGAGCAAGGGAGGGAGCAAAGTGGTGAAGGAGCCCAGTGGTCTATGGTAAAGAATGATGGGTGCTTGGGTTGTAGGTGCAGTGACATACGTCTTAGGAGGCGTAAACCTATTCCCTGATCAGATAGTGTTGTATATCAGAGTTACCACGTTAACAATAGTCTCACAGGTCAGTGCAGGCAGATGCAGAACACACAGAATTATAGCCCTTCCGCTCTGTGTGTCCTGATATCTCATGCTTCCTTAACTCTTCTCACTTCTATATATAAAGATTTAAGTCAGATGATTTGCTGTTGGGCAACTGTTTCTATACTATAGGAAGCTTTATTTTAATAGTGAAAATATTAGATGTCCAGAGAAAAGCAGAGGAAACTTTTATTCCTTCTGATGAGAGGGTTCCTTCACAGCACTCCATTAAATATTGATGTGACCTTCAGCACTCCCTATTGGGTACTAATAGGGTTTAGCAACAGTTTAGCATGTTGATTATTCTGTGTCTAACTCTAGAACTATGATGAGTAGCCTCATTTTTAAACTGGTATCAGGAATAAGGACCTACCTGAGTAATATATTTCCAATGACGAAGAAGCATTGTAAGTCTTTCTGAACCCAAGAATGGTTAATAAATATATATAAACACATACAACATAGATAAGATTTGAGTATTAGTTTACCACAAAGTATGGCAAGGTTAGATCTAGGCAATTTATTTCTGGTGCAGTTATAACCTATCACTATATATATATATCTTTGTTTCAGAGTTGGTGACTTTTCTATAACTCAAATAAGTTTTGTGTCCCATTCTCTGCAAGCTTTCAAACTATCCTTCAAGGCCAAGTTATAATAAATAAGGACTTCAAAACTTCTCTTCCCAGGGACATTTGCTTTTAAAAACTTAAGAATACTGGCCTCTTAAAGACTGAAAAACCCAAGAACAATGAGATACTTATTATTTTTTAAAGATTTATTTATTTATGCATATAAGAGCTGGGGTATAGGCCAGCGGCATGGGTGGTGAGAGGATCCACCAGAGACAGAGTGGGGAGCAGAATAGGTAGACTGACTGAAACACACTGCTGAGGGGAACAGCCAGTGGGGCAGGGGAGGTCTGCTGTGCCATGTGGGTACCCTCCCTGGCCAGGGATTGAACTGTCACTGCAGTGCCTGTGGCTGCTTCATAGTGTCTTGCTTAACCTACTGCGCCACCAGGGAGGCCCACATAAAATCTTTAAAGGCAAGTTTTTCAGGATTCTTGAACCCTTGGCCAAGTTCTTCTAGTTACTCTAGTGTGTCATAGGGATAGATATATCACAGTTGTTTCTATGGGGATTTTCAATTCTAGGTGTCCCAAATAATGAATTTGTTAATTTTTCAGGATCTATAGTGCCCTATGTTCCTGAGTAGTTAATGTAGTGTCTGATCTCAGTGAGGCGGCAGAGCATTCATATTAACCCATAAATTGTCCTACTTCAGGTATGACGACAGGGCTATATTTTCATATGGACTTGGGGTCCTGAGTGGAGGCAAGTAGAAGAGGGGAGGTGAAAGCAAAAAGCCTTGGGGTTTAAACCCTGACTCCCTTCCTTTCTGAACTTATTCTCACAAGGAACCACCAGGCTTGGAAGTTGCATTTTAAGTATATGGAAACATTAACTCCATAGTAAGGTGTGGGATTATCACTTATTGCAGTTTGATTAAAGAGACTTTCCTGATGGAAGACACAATTTCCAAGACCACACTCTACCTTCTCTGAAGATTCAGGCTATACCTAGAAAATTCCTGCAGAACATTATGTAGGATAAAGAGCTTGTAAAGAAACAATAATGAATCTCACCCTCTATCAACAGTAAATAAATGAGGAATTATTGTTTAAACCAACTGTTTATTCTCAGTTAGCTAAATCATCATGTAGTAGAGATGTTCAGTAGGCAGCTCCTGATTACTTAATAAATTAGACCTCAAAGTGAAACCATTCCTAACTCATTACCTGCCAGTGCACTTGCCACAAAAAAAATTAGTTCTGTCTCTTGTCATTTTTGAATGTTAATTAATCCATCCATACAGTTCCCAGAGCACTAGGGGTCAGTTTTTACTTGTCTATGCTTGGTATATTTTTGCTGAACTATGAAATGCAATGAACTTCTCAAAAAAATCGGTAGTTTATTTTTTTTTTTAAACAAGATACTATCACATTTCAGCATGCTGAAGTATACCATCTGATGGTCTAGAAGAAGAATTAGAAGATCTATTACCATACCACATGTAATATAACCTTAATCTTTTATTGGAACCAGGACCAGAAGTGTTTTAAAATTCAGAACTTCCCACAGTCTAGAAAGGCAATATCAAGCATATTCCATGTGTCATACAGTACCCCCCAGTAGGGCCTGGGGCAGCCCTGTAATGACCAGTCTTATTAAAATAAACTTAGCATCAAAATTCCATGTAGTAGCAAAACCTGTCAAATACCAACACCACCACCACCAGATTCAGTTTCCAGAACTCCTTGGCTTATAGGATTGCAGAGAAGGAATGGTGGACCTGTTTGAATTTATATTCAAACCCTTCTTTAAACAGTTCTCACTAGGATTGTGGGAACAGAAGAGAAAGATTTGCTAATAAAGTCAACTTGAAATTGGAGTAAGGAACTTTTATTGTTGCTTCCTACATGCTAATTCTTTAAGCACCCATTTATAAAATGTCTCTTAGGCTGCATCAAATCCAGATACTCTACATGATTCTATCCAAAATGAGTAACTTGGAAGAATTATCCTCTACCCACTGAGTTTTACTTGTGCCTCTGATTTGCTTGAGTAAATCCAAAAGGGATGAAGAGAAGAAATTCAAGGAAAATAGTCCCTCCTTTCAGCTCTTGCCCTTTCCCTCTGGCCATGGGTCCACTCCTCAGGGTCATCCTCTCCTTGTAAAGGTGAAGATCTACTTTGCATTCAACATCGCTGGATTCAGAGGTTTACCTAATTTCCTGCTGTTTCTCTCTCTTGCATCAACAATTACTTGCTATCATTTGCAAAAACCTTGAAACTCAATGGTCAAGATGGTAAATATGAATAAAAATGTTTTCAGTGTCATATTACTTCATTGGTGGGTAGAGGGTTAATTTTTGTTCCATATTATATTACTCTTAGGGTTTAACACCTGGTATGACCTAGCAGGCAGTTGGTGCTTCCTATGTATTTATTAGAATGGATTGAGAAGGCACCCCAATCCCTCTACACCACACTGGTTTTTATTTGCTTATAACTTTCAAAAGAAGCCTATATTTCCTCAGTGTTGAGGCTACTTTTTCATTTTTTTCTCTAGTATTCAGAGGCATTGGCTTCTGTTCCTGGAGCTATTTATAACTCTGGGTAGGCAGGTTCCACATCCCTTCTTTGTGCTCCAAGGGGGTTGTAGGAGTGTATGTTCTGTCGCTGCAGATGATCTGTTTTGATCATATTAATGAGGAGATGGCTGACTAGGAGCCGTGTTTCCTTTTCAGTTGCTTCCCTATATTGTTAGCAATTAATGTGTTGGGTTTTGATAATTTCGTTATTGACAGATATTTGCACCTCGACAAAACTGAGTGTCTCTTCCCAGAATTAGCAGCAAAGTCGATCACTCGGGGATATGAGTGCACCATGCATTTCACTAGACTGAAATCATCCCAGAAACAAGCCTATTTGTTTTAAGTCAATGTGGTTTTCACATCAGATGAAATGTGTTTTCTCCTTAAAATGAAGGAAAGTTATATGAAACACATTTATTACTCATTTAAAAAAAAATCAGAGCAAAGTGTGTGTGTGGGGGGGGCATGACAATGGATTGTGGTGGAGGACTATGAGTGTTTGGTGGTAGGTGTGATGTTGTAACATATACTTGAAGGGTATGACCCTATACCTGAGTCAAATACAGTTGTAAACCAATGTTACCTCAACAAAACACAGCAAAAAAAAGGATGGAAAATTTCTGACTAAAATGTTTTTCACTGTAGGGTCGACATTTCAAGTTTTTATTTAGATTATTCATCTTGCTGTTTGTTGTCCTAAGAAATAACCTATCGTGCTGAATCAAAGCTCAAAACCACAAGCTTAGATTTTTTTCCCTAGTAACAAAGGCTGAAATTTGGGAAGAAACCCTGGAAATAACAAGATAACTAGTCTTTCCGGATTCCCTGTTATAGGCCACAGGCAGTGCCAGACAACGACATGCATCTCATTTCATCCTCCCAACATACCTGAGAAAAAAGAATGCTTGTTCACACCTAACAAATAAAGAAATGAAGACAAAGAGGTTAACTTCAGCATATGTTAGCAGAGTAGAACTGGTTTCAAAGATATCTCTGCACATAACCTAATCAACATAGTTTCGAGGGGCTATTTCTCCATACACTATTTGTAAATATAACCTATGTAAAACTGAAAGGCAGAATGGACAAGGAAATAAAAATAATTATGTATTTCCTTACATCAATCGGGCTGTCATCATCATTAAAAATATACACATGGGGAGAGTGTTTGGAACTGTTAAGCATACCTAAATAATTTATAAATGCACTTTATATGAGATTTAAGCTATATGTCTTCTTTTTCCTCCTTGCTCTTTATATTATTAGCATAAAAATGAACTTCTGTTCCTAAGAAACTAAAAATATTTCTCACCTGCACCTACCATGTTCTTCCACAAATCTTGGTTATAGCTCTCGAAATGTCAGAACAGAAGATCATGAACTGAAGATGTGTCATAGACAAAATAATTTAAAGGCAAGTTGAGCATACAGGACTAAGGAAAAACCCAACTATGCAAAAACCTGATACTGACCTACAGTTAAAAAAATAAAACCAGCATCCTCTACAAAATATAAAGTTGTAAATCCTATGGTTAAAGTTGTTAATACCTTCCTTTTGTTCAGTTCGTCCCACTGGTCACAAAATGCATTTGGCCGAAATCTTATAAATCTGTTCCCATTTCATCTTGTTCTAGTTCCTTGGAACGGACAGTCATTTGGTTCTCCAACCTACCTAGAATGGGATTGCAGTCACAGAGCCCTCTTCATTTCCAGCTGACTCATGTTCAGAAGTGATCTGAGCAAAGCCTCAGCTCTCTTATGAGTAACCACATATTAAATGTGCACTTATTAATAACTATATATTAAATAAGTATGCCTGTGGTGAACTAAGGATATTCACCTCCTACTGGTGGATCAAGGAACGTTTCTCAATAGAAATTTACACTGAGTCTGATAGACTCAACAGGAATATTATAGGACCATTGATGAAAAGCAAGTAGATACCTGAGCCCTGAGAAAGGATCTGGACAGAACTAAAGAATTCATCCACACAGAACGACCACCCTATGTCAAAGTCCAGATGGACAAGGCAATGGGCAGATCAGGCAGTTGTAAATGAGCGAGTACAACTAGGGCAAAAAAATCACACAGTAAAGCCTGGCAAGAGTGGGAATAGAGAGATGGGTAAGGGCATCAAATGGGAAGGGAAGGCCTAGATTTTCCTGGGCCTTGTGTGGTATGGGAAAGAGTTTTTAGACTATTTTCCTGAAGACAATGAGGAACCATTGGAAGGTTTTAGGTAGATGAGATAACAGTCTTATTTTGAGGAAGGAGATCTTATCCTGTGGGGGAGTATGGTCTATAGAAAATATTGGAAGTATAATGATGAATTAGGAGTTTGTGGTAAAGAATAACAGTAAAAATCATTGTGGTTTTGTCCCACATAACCCAGAGAGTAGGATGAAAGAACAGGTTATGGATGTGAGCAACATGAAAGAGATGAAATTATCAGTCAGGTGATTAATTTGGCCACAGGAAAAGAATGGAATGCAACAAAGATCCAAAGGGGATACAGACATGAAAATCACCCTTTACTGGGTTATACCTGTATGTGTAATTTTTTTATTTAAAATGTTTATTATCATATTTTAAATATAGGCATTATAAAGAACATTTTATAGGTATCATATTTAGTGATCTAATGGTTTTTTAAAACAAAACCCATATGTTAACAAGTGTTTATTATAAGAATTATTTTTGCTCATATTTGACTAAATCAAGATATTTCTTTCCCACAATAGAGAACATTTGTGAGATAAACATCACTTATCCTAATTTCATTTAATAGAAATAGTGAGAAAAAAATAGCTTATTTTCAGACTAATACAAAAAAGCCACATAGCCATGTGAAGAAAATAAGAGTGAAAAATTACATAATTTAAAATTACTAAAAAAAGGGAAATTCTAACATAAATATTTTCAGAATATTTTGCATAGCTGCCATTTTATTTGTTGCCATAAACAAAAAATTCTTGGCTTTTATCCACTACTTTTGGATCAGATCTGTAAAAATATACTTAACTAGGAATAGAGTGCTGGAAACCCTGGATGTGTATTTAATTTCTTTGGACTGTTAACAACCAAAATAGAATTACTGCTTACTAGAACAAAAATAAATGAACTAGAGAACTGAAAAACAATTAGAAAAGATTAACTAAATACTGCTTGAAAGGAAATAAAATTTATAAATCTTTAGTTAGACTAATCTAAAAAATGAAGACCCCATAATTAAATTATAAATGAAAAATGAGACATTACAACTTATATCCAAATACAAAGAAATACATTGAACAATTATATGCCATCAAAGTAGACATCCTACAGGAAATGGTGGGATTTACCCCTAGGATGAAAGGATGCTTCAATACATTCAAATAAATCAACATGATAATTCATTTAGAAAATGAAAAAGAAAAACCACATGATCATCTCTTAGTAGAAAAAGAAAAAAAACATTTGATAAAATTCTACATACATTTGTGATAAAAAGCCATCAGTTTAGGCACTGAAAGAACATCTTTCAACATAATAAAGACTATATATGACAATCCCACAGCTAACTTCATACTTAATAGTAAAAGGAAAAATAGACCAGGAATAAGGCAAGGCTATCTACTCTCACCACATCTCTTCAACATAGTACTGGAAATCCTAGCTATAGCCATCAGTCAAGAAAAAGAAATAAAGGTATCAGAATTGGAAAGGATGAAAAAAATTGCTTGCAGATAATTTTACTAGAGTAAATCCTAAATACCCCACCAAAAAGCTGTTAGGACTAGTGAATGAATTCAGTAAAGTAGTAGGACACAAAGTTAAATTCAAAGCAGCAGCTTTTCTATACAATAAATTTTCTAGAAAAGATTGATCATATATATAGTAGAGTAAAAAAAATACTTAGGAATAAATTTAACCAGGCAGGTGAAAGATCTCTAGTGTGGTAACTAGAAGGTATTGATGAAAGAAATGGAAGAAGGCACAAATAAATAGAAAAGTATCCTCTGCTATGAATTGGGAGAATTAAGATATAAAAAAAACACTACCCTAAACCATCAATAGATTCTACGCAATCCATATCATAGGTACAATAGTAATCTTATAAAAAAAAATCAATTCTAAAGTTCAAATTAGAACCACAAAAGATCCAGATTAGTCAAAGAAATGCTGAGAAAAACAAAGAAGGAGGTATCATATTTCCTGATTTCAAGCTCTACTGTAAGCTACAATATTCAAAATAGTATGATACTGGCAGAAAAACAGTATACCAATTGAATAGAGCCCAGAAATAAACCAAGCACATATAGTCAACTAATATTTGCTAACCTAAGAATACTCAATGGAGAATTGCTGGAATAACTGAATATTCAATTTGTATTCCTTTATTGCTTTCTCATCCAATTGCTCTAAATAGAATTTGTAATACTATGTTGTATATAGTATTATTGTGGTGAAAATGGATATCTTTGTCTTGTAATCAGAACCAAGGGCTTTCAGCTTTTCACTGCTGAGAATGATACAAGCTTACAAGTTGTGGGCTTGTCATATATAAGGCTTTTATTATGTTAAGACATGTTTCATTTATTCCAAGTTTTTCAAGGGTTTATATCATAAATGGATACTGAATCTTATCAAAAACTTTCTCAGCATCTATTGAGAAAACCATGTGGTTTTTTTCTTTCCTTTTTGTTGATGTGGTGTACTACACATTGATTTTCAGATGTTTAACCATCCTGGTTTTCCAGTATAAATCTCACTCAGCCATGGTGTACTCTCTTTTTAATGTATTCAGTTTGCTATGATTTTATTGAGGATTTTTGCATTTGTGTTAATTAGAAAAATTGTGTGTAGTTTTCTTTCTTTGTGTTGTCTTTGTTGGTTTTAGTATTAGAGTAATGCTGATCTCTCAAAAAGTGTTTGGAAGAACCCAATGTGAATAGCCAATGCTATATTTCCAAGCCATATACCTGATAAGACATCAATATCCAAAAATATAAAGAATTCATACAACTCAATAGCAAAAAACCTTAAATAATCCAGATAAAAAATGAGCAAAGGATCAGAATAGATATTTTTCCAAAGAAAAGGTCAACAGTTACATGTTGTTCAGCATCATTAGTCATTTAGAGAGACAAAAGTTAAAGCCACGGGGAGTTGTAACTCATGTTTGTTAGAATAGTCATCATTAAAAAGATGAGTGATAATAAATGGGGGAGGGGTAAATGTGGAGATAGCAGAACCCCATGCACTGTTGGTGAGACTGTAAACTGGCCACTATGGAAAACAACAGAAATAATATGGAGGATCCTCAAAACACTAAGAATAGAACTTTGATGTGATTCAGCAATTTAAATTCTTATTTCCAAGGGAAATGAAAACTCTAAGTGAAAAGATAACTGCACTCCCATGTTCGTAGTATTTACAATAGCCAAGACTCAGAAAGAAGGTAAGTGTCTGCCAATGGCTGAGTGGCTAAAAAATATTTTAAGTATATGTGTGCATATTATTTAGCCACAAGTACAAGAAAATCCTACCATTTGTGACCACATGAATGTAACTTGAAGGCATTATACTCAGTGAAATTCAGACAGAAAGACAAATACTGTACGATCTCATTTATATGAGAATCTAAAAAAAAAACCCAAAAACCAAGCAAACAAAAAAACTCATAGAGAGATCAGACTAAGGATTGTCAGAGGTGGAGGTGTCAAGGGAAGAGGAGTTGAAGGAAGGTGGTCAAAAGGTAGAAACGTCCAGCTATCAGAAAAGGAAGTGTAGGTTGTATAGGTTATGACTAGTTAACACTGCTATGTGGCATGGGGGAAAGTGTTGGAGTAAAACCTAAGAGTTCTCATGACAAGAAAAAATATTTTTCCTTGTTTTTTTTCTTTCTTTCTATTTCTCTTTATGAATGATGTCGGCCTACCCCACTACAGTAATCATTTCATAATATGGGTAAGTCCAACCATCATGATTTATTCCTGAAGTTTGTGGTGTTTATCAACAAAACTGGGAACAAAAATTGAAACTTTCTGAAAGTTGGTATCTTTGAAGTACTTCTTTGAAAGTGTGATTTATTTATGTTAACTCAAATACAGGAAAATATTTTTTTTTTACTTGTTAAAAATCTATTGATATTGATCCATTACACATTTATTTGTGCATGTGGCTTGAAGCATGACTCTAAAGATGAAACATGATTTTCATGCTCTTTCAGTATTAGTAGTACTCAACTAAGACATGGAATGAACATGAATGCCAAGTTTTTAAAATAAATTTGATTTTTTTAAATGGAGGCAGCTATGAATACAGAATAAAACAGATGAGGATTTCCTCTACTAATCTATTACACACACACACACATAAATATGTTTTCTTTTCTCTACCCAATCATGATTTTTGTCATCTTTTCAAGAAATTGCAGAGAAACCATGGTAAGCTCAAAGCAAAATGGGTTAAGAAGAAATTAACAGGGCATCTATATGAGATTGCTGTCCCTATCACAGTGAGTTACGTAATATTTATTTTTAGGTCTCAGTTTCCTTATGTCCTTACAGGAACAAAACAGAGCCTGCACAGTAAAATGCTAGTATTAAATAAGAAACTAAAAATTGTTTAGCATAGACTTTGCTATGTGGTAATTGCTCAATAAATGTTGGCTAGATAGTTGCTATATTATTGTTATTTTGGTTCAAAAAGATAAGGGGTTGCCTAGGTAAACATACAATTTCAGAGTAACAACATAAGCAGTATTGACACCTACATGCACAATTCATGAAAACAATGACCTTCCAGATAGAAGAGTTAGGCTACTTACAGATTAATTGGCAGTATTGATGGTGAATATTATCTGCAGCAAATTCAAATTGAAATTATTCCAAGGCCAAAGAAACTCTAGGATCATGTCAGTTTTGAACCTTATCGGATATCCTAGGTCACAAAATCCTGCCGGATTGTTAGAGCTACCGGCATGTGCCAGCACACAACTGTCAGATCACTGACTAGCTCACTCCAAAGGGATACTGAACAACTCCTCATTGTCACCAACTGTCATCCTGCCCTACACAGAAGCCACGGGCACAATGCTCACACACTCATTGTGGTTTTGAATACATGACTCAAAGATTTGGTAAAGCTAAATCATCCTCAATTATAAAATATTATTTCTTGTTTACAACAGCAAAGAAGAAAGGGGAAAAAAACAACTTCAACATGATAGTAATTGAAGCCTGTCAGCTAAGAAATACAGCAGGCTAATTTTTACTCTCTCCCTCTGTACTTTTCTACTTCAAGTAAAGTAAATGAGTCATATCAAATTTGATTCTCATGACAGAAGGAATCACATACTGTGCTGTGTATTCCTGAGAAATGGTTACATTTAAATTCTCTCCCTTATCTAGCTTTAATGTTTCAAACACCAGTTTTTTTTCAGAAAGAAGGCTATGGCTTTGCTCAGGTAACTGTACTTCAGAAGTACATCCTAAGGCAAAATAAAACAGCTTTTCTGTTGATACACTTCGTGTTCATCACTTCATTAAGCAGACAGTTAACGCCCAGTCTCTGCTAAGAATATAAGGTTCCAGTCAGTGATTTAAAGATGATAAATAAAAGATTCTTATGAAAAATGTAAACCAATTCAAAACCACAGGTACAGGAGACAACAAATTAACTTCTCACTGTATCTTGTTTCTGGTTGGAGATTGGGGAGAAGGAATAAGGTGGGGAGGTTTGTCTCAAAACAGAAAGTGATGACATAAAAGTGATGAATTATAGGAAGTCCTGTGGCTCTGGGGTACACCAGAAGTTATCAGCTTTATCTAAATGTCACAGCTCTAAGAATTGGGATTTTTTTTTTTCTCCCTTAAGTCCTCTCAACTCAAGATTATTTGCAAGGTCACTGCCTGATATTTATATACACCTTCAGGAAACAGTAAATAGTTGAAATGCAGTAATTCACAGGCAGCAGGATCTGACACTTTGTCATGAACCATGACCTCTTCTGGATATGAATCAAGCTTCTAGCAGAACCAGTCCCCAAACTGCCTACTTAAAGGTCAAAGCTGGCGTTTTTATCTTCTTACTCCATTAAAATCCTGCTCATTCTTTGAGGCTCATTAGGTCTCAGCGCCACTCTCAGTTTTATTTGTCTACAGGGAGAACATTGATCTCTGTCTTTTTTGAATGTCAAGTTGATTCATGGCCTCTATCAATGCATTGAAAATTAGTTAATTATACTATTTGCTCACTGTTTTTTATTTCTGTTTTTTCAATAAAATATAAAGGGTATGTTAATGTTTCATAAGTTGTATTGTGCTTTTTTGTGATAGAACCTTTTTAAAGTTGTATGTGATGCTATGGAAAATTATCTTGTTTCTCTAAGATTTTAAAGTGTAATATCAAAATTTAGTGGCAATCAAGTAGAATTTGAGAACTTACACTTCAAAGGCCAGATAAAAAAAATGGGAAAAGATAATTCAGAAAGCTAAAGACTATAGAGATTAGATTTTATGGAAGACAATAAGATGGGTTGGTTCTAACAGTGAGTGGCAATGTATCTCAATGTTGAATCCAATAATACCAGTAAAGGAAGATAAATGACATGTCACAGACAGATCAGCTTCCTAAGATGGTAGTTAAGCTAGTTAACAACTATATATACATGAGCAATAAATCATTTTCCACTATGCCACCAAAAAGTTAGAAATATTAAGAGGCAGATTATTTGTAAAAGCAACATAAATGTAAAATACCTATGGAACAATTTACCAAGAAATGCAACATTAAACACTGAAAATTTAACAAGATATAAAAGGAATCTTGAAAAGTGAAGAAATATATAAGCGCCTGCATGGGCAGGCATGATATTACCAACATGATGATTCTCTCAAAATTACTTTGCAAATGTAATGCAAATCTAATTTTAAAATTCCCCATGGAGTTTCCCCAAGAATTGGAAAAAAGTTATAAGACTTATAAAAATGGTAAAACAAAGAGAAATTCTTTGGAAAAAAACAATTCAGGTAGTCTTGCACTTTTATATTTTCAAATATACCCAAGTGTTTAAGAATTAAAACAATGATGGATGACACTAGAAGGCATGCTTTTATCAATGGAACAGGACTGTGAGCTCTGATGTAAATCAAGGATAAGTATTTAGCAAAGGTAAGTGTAGTGTTTTAAGAATGTGGATAAAGTATGAATTGCTTTAGAAAGAACACTGGAATAATTAGCTATTTGGAAAAAAAAATCAGTTGGAATCCTATTTGGATGCTTTTAAATCCTCTTCAACTCTCTCCAGAGCGCAGAATATCTTCAATATTTTTGCTTATTGCTCTCAAGTATGTTAACTTCTCTCTTGGATGCATTTTACTAACCTAATAAGAAAAAGCTAAGCGTCCCTTATTTGACATGGCATGGAAGTAATTTCCCTTATTGTCCACTTCAAGTCCCATCTGCTTTGCTGATGAAAGACTCTTTAAAAAAATGTGTAAATGAATAACTTCCTTACCTAGAATGACTATGTACTATTTACCCCTCAGAATTTATTTATCACCTGCTTCCATATATTCCTCACATATTACACTAAGCTATGGATGTTTTTTATGGATTTGTTCGTTTGCCTAAAAATTGAAAAGGACCTTACCAGAGGAGCTGGATATCTTCCTCCAGCTAACCAACTAAAGAGTTCAATTGTTTCAAAGCCAAAATGTTGCTTTTTTGGGTTTTTTTTTAGCTTATCAACAATAGAAATTTATTTTTCACAGTAATGGAGTCTGGAAGCCCAAATTCAGTGGTTAACTTCCCTCACTGATAAGAACTTACTTCCCAGTTCATAAATGACAATCTTCTCGTGGTAAGCTCACTTGGTGGAAGGATCTAAGGAACTCTGTCAGACTTCTTTTATAAGGTCATAATATAATTCATGAATTCTCTTCCCTTATGCTCTAGTCATCCCTCAAGGACTCCACCTACTAATACCATCATATTGGGCATTAAGCAAAGCCAAAATGTTTCTAATGTCAGAACTCTGTTGATTCAACTTAGAATATTAGTAATGTTTGATATGAAACCATAGATACAATAAATAAAAGCTTTCCAAATGAGATTCATTTGGTATACTAATTTTATGATACCAGTAAATCAACTAACAAACCATTTGTGTCTCAGTTTCCACATTTATGAAATGAGTATGTATCTATTCACCTAACATTCCTTACAGAGGTGGTATGACACATGAATGAAATAATGTATATTAAAGCACATGGAAAGTACTAAGGCAATATAGAAATATGTTTAGTTGGTATTTACATGTTTTGAGTTCGTATAGCAGAGCACAAGATGAATTTTAGTTTCAGTTCTATATTTACATTGAGATTACAAGTATACCACATACCGATGATGCAAATTAGTCCATGCCACTTTAGAAAGAAGAACAAACTGACAGATCTAATGATTTTTGTGATACCAAAGTCATACAAAGAGTTTTCATTTTCACTGCCTTCAGGCTTTCAAATTGGAATTATAATGTTTTCTCTGAAAAGTAAAATAATCCAGGTAACCCTTGATATAGGTGGGAGTTAAGTGAGGTGGAGGAGGAGGAAGAGAAAATAATGATGACAGACTAACTCTGTCCTGAGTCACCTCCTGGAGATTTGGTTAAGCAGTTGGAACATATTTTATCCATTCTCTGACACAGCAGAGAGACGTACTGTGTTTAAGATAGACCACGAATGGCTTACATTTCATTGTTCATAAAAGCCCATAACAGTCATCCTTTCCTACTGAGACAGGACCTTTCATCTAGGTAAAAATATATAGCGATACTCAAAAAGAAATGTTAGCTTTCTCAGTCTGAAGGGTTCATTGTGCTAGACAGTATGGAGAAGATGTCAGCTCAACAGTGACTTGAAAAAAAGTCAGAATGACTGCATTTCACTCCTCTTTGGGCTATCATACAAGAACCTTTTAAAGTTTTCCTTGGCCACTTTTTCTTTCTTTTTTAAATCAAAGACCTTATCTCGACTAAGCAATATGATGATGCTGATCAAGTGCATTTTGAAGGGTCAGTGCTAAGAAAGAGATTTTGTATCTAAGAGACCAAAACAGTAGATTGACCTGGATTTAAACCCCACATAGCTCATATTAATATAAGGAAAAGAACATTATTTT
Source organism: Galemys pyrenaicus (assembly GCA_019455555.1). NCBI lineage: Eukaryota > Metazoa > Chordata > Mammalia > Eulipotyphla > Talpidae > Galemys > Galemys pyrenaicus. The sequence goes on along the minus strand of JAGFMF010011568.1, from coordinate 14,858,313 downwards.
GGTTTAACTTGTGAGAAAAAAAGTTATTTACCTGTTTTCCTTTCTATTAAGGGAAATTTGAGAGCATCTTAAATTGGTTTAGGTACAAAACCTTTAGCTTTTGAAACTGTATTAATATCCATTTAATCAATTTACTCAATTTATACATTTTGATTGCTTGCTTTTAAGTTATGTCCTCCACTAAGCTCTCTGTAGTCAAAGACACTGTCCTGCTTTCCCTCCTTCAGACAACAAATTAAAAAACAAAACACAGTTTTGATAATTGTCAGCAAGAATCTAATGATATACTCTAATATAGGGAGCCTCTTTTAGATAAGGTGACCAGAGAAGACCTTTGTGAGGACCTGGTATTTGGTATTTAAGATAAGACTTCAATGCTGTGGCACATAAGCTAAAACCTAGGGTTCATCCCAGTGGCTTCTTTCTCCCATACCCCATACACAATCCTTCTCCAATTGCTATTCATAGGATCACATATACGTGCGTAATTCATTTACTCTTTACAGTGTCTTCAGGCAATACCTCCAAACTACCAACATCTCTCATCTTGATTAGTGAACTAGCCTCCTCACTCATCTTCCTGATATTAGGCCCACACATTCTCCAACCCAAACCCAAGCTAATTTTTGTATGATTTTTCTAAAAGACTGCATGAGTTTTCACACATCTGCTTAAAATAGTGGCTGACTTAGCTGCACTTAGGATACAATCCTAACTCCTTAGGTTTGTCAGTAGCATCACAGAAGGTACTGCCTCTCCCTACAGTATGTTTCATCTTATGTTATGCCACTTTTGGGTCTTTACTTTAGCCTAATTGACAATTTTATTTCCTTGATGAACTTATGACCATCCTAACACAGGATGTTTGCATATGCAATTCCTTGTGTCTAGTTTGTCTTTGCCTTGCTACAATTACTTCCTTTATCTCTAAATGTCATTTCTCTGGCATGTTAGGTGTTCTATCTTGTGCTTGTTTGTACACTTGTCTCCCCATAGTAATATATGCTGGTCAAATAGCTCTGTGTCTGAGCACAAAGTGTAGTATTTGATAGCCAGAAAGGACTTTTTCATTGTATTATGAGTAAATACAATAGCTCATTCAATAAGAAGAAAAATCAATTATCAGTGAGGGATGAATGTATACTTTTATGATATACTAGGAAATAATTATGATTTTCAAGAAAAAAATTTTTCAAGAAGATAATAAAAAAAAATCAAAATTTCCTTACCTTTTTGGTCTTGCCCATTGCCTTCAGGATGGAAAGATTTAGGTCTTCAAGTGCTGCTAGAACATTCTCATACTCTCCCAAGTGCTGAGAAAAATATTCTGAAAAGTGAATAGAAATAATTTCATGCTTGCGTTTAGATAATCATAAATCAAAAAATAAACTGTTCCAGTTTTAGATCTTAAGGCTAATTCCTTAATCCATTTTGAGTTGATTTTTGTGCATGGTGAAAGGCAGTATTCTAGTTTCATTCTTTTGCATGTAGCAGTCCAGTTTGCAGATCAAAAAAGATAAACTAGAGTCATTCATAGAAACATGGATGGAGCTAGAAGGGATTATGCTCAGCAAAATAAGTCAGAAGGCAGAAGAAAAATACTGGATGGTCTCACTCCTAGGAGAAATATAAGGGAACCAAATAAGCGACCAAGGAAAAGAATGACAACAAAAACAACAACAACAAACCACAACACAACAAAAACAAAAAGACAAGGATGAATGGGGACACTTCATGGGGAGGGGGGAAGGAATGGGTTGAGCGTGGAAAGAGCACAAGGGACTGAGGTGATGGTGCTCTGGTGAAATGGTGGTAGGAAATCCATGGGGACCACAATCGATGTTAAAAATATATAAATTAAATATATAATTTAAAAAACTGACTTAAAAAAACTTGATTTTCACTATAAATGAGTAAAATGAAATGCCAGCTATAAATGAACACTGAAAGGTTTTCAAATGAGACTAAGGTGTCAATACATTTACTTCACTAAAGAGACCTAGATGGTTACATTATTCTTGAAATAATGTTCTTTCTAAAGAAAAAATCTTGACCTACAGATAAGACTGCTTCAATGAAAGAATTATTCTCAACAGCAAATTTTTATATCCTTAGAAAAGAGTTGAAGCTGTAGCTAAATGTAAGGGTTGTTTTAAGAAGGTATAGCTCAGTGTCACTCAAATTATTTTACAACTTACTAAGGGGCATGTGTCAGGGCAAATTGGGCTCTAATGAGCACAAACAAGAAGTTAGATGAAAGAGCTAGGGCATGTAATATAGAAAAAGGAGATAAACAACTCCCCCTTCATCATGGTGGGGGTTCATGTACTCAGCCCATGATAAAACACATAGGTATAGAACACCTTCTTGTGCCAAGGGCTATACCCTGAGATTAAAATACAAAGGTGAAAAGAGAGCACCTCTATCTTTAAGGAGACTACAGTCAGAGGAAATAAACATTGCAACAAGCAACTGCCATACACATGACCATTGTTGAAGCCAATTATTTAAGAGGTCAGGAACAGAGCAATCAAAGTACAGGACAAAGAGTGCCCAAGACCGGGATAAATCAGAGAATCTAGAGAAGATTCCAATAGGACATGATCAGATATCGGGGCCATCGCTGCAGAATAATCAGAGGGAGGGTAAACAAAGGCATGGAAGTGGTGATGTCATCTTTGCAGAAGAACGTGTAGTTAAGCATTGCTAGAATAAAAAGGATAGAAGTGGGAGGTCTTTAAGAAAAGGCAGCGAGATGTTAAAAATCAGTGATAAGAAAGGAGGTTGAAAGTGTGAGAAATACTCCTAGACTCCTCAAGTCCAGGTCAGTATTTTGACCATCTGTATCACAGTCCTCTAGAGAAGTCTCTGTAGCCTTATTGCCCAACTTGAGGTCTGTAGACCAACAATGTAGCATCACGGGGGACTTGCTAGAACACAGTCTTTTAAGGCCACCTCACATCTACTTAGTCTGAATCTGCATGTTTTAATTAAATATCCATCTAAAGATATTTTGTGGGTTTTTTTTGGTGGGGAGCATAGTAGGTACCTGTTGACTGAATCTTTACCTCATATAACAAGATCTGACAATAGGAGAAATTATACATGTAAACAATAAGAACTCAGAAATACACAAAGGATACTTGGTTTAATGTACTCTATTGACTCATTGCCTCCAAGAATCTACATTTTTATAAATTCTGGGGTTGGGGACAATTTGTGGACACATTTAAGCCTGAGAAAGCACAGCTCTGGAGTCCTTGTTAGAAGTGAAGATTACTAATAAGGTAATCTGATAAGTAAATCAGAATCATTGTGTTGAACTCCAGGAGTCATTTTTATAAACTCGCTAGGAGGTAATATGCAGATTAAATCTGAGAATAACTGTGGTATTGGGGACCACAAAAACATTTTTGAAAAGGAATGGGACATCCTCGAATGTTCCTATTAAAAACAGTGTCCCAAATATACTGTGGGAGTTTTGGGGAATGTTGGTGAAACAAATTTGGGCGAGACAAGGGTCACATCAATAGCTAGGAGTGATTTAATCACAGAATAAGAACCAAAGGCCATGTCAAAGCTAGGAGGTGGAAATGAGTAGGAGTAAGCAGGAGCAGGTAGTGCATCAGCTTACCCCAAGATGTGGCAAGCAGGAAAGGAAGGTCAGTGATGGCTTTGGAAATGGGTGGATTTGGACTAATTTTTTATTCCTGTTTCTGTGACTCATGCTTCTCATTGAATCATGATGCTACTCTGGGCTGTGCAAATGTGTTTTATCCTTAAATCATAGAATTAAGAGAGAAAGATACAGAAATACTGATTGCTTAAAATTCTTGTCCTTTAGAAACTAGAATAGCTTGATGGAGAAAAGACCTACTGATATGTGGGTTTGTGGGCAAGAAAACAAGAGTAATGTCATAAACAAGGAAGTATGCAAAGATCAACCCTTATCACTGTAAATTTTGGAAAAGTTAAAAAGGCTAAACATCAGGGCATTTCATAAACAATTCGTGTCAGGAAGTGAATGAGCATCTCATGGATATTCAGTGCAGCATCTTCTCCAGGAAAACACTAACCCAAGGTTAATTTCCCTGTGTCTACTGTACTGTCAGTGGTTCAGTGGTGTCACATCACCAAACTACAGGGCTGTTTTTCTGTTCTGCATTTCAGTCACCAAAGATGTAGATTTTTTAAGTCTGGCTTAAGAATTCCAAATGAAAATGAGAGATGAGAGATGAGAGATGTGACAGAGAGATGTGACAGAGCGAGAGAGAGAGAGAGAGAGAGAGAGAGATTTATACTTTAAGTAGGAATATCAATGGGAGTATAATCACTCAAGTATTTTACAAGTCATTTTGGTGATTTTATAAATGTGCCAGGCAGCCACATGTCTGCAACAGGCTTAAGGAGGAATAGGAACTTGGATTTTCTAGCACATACAGCCAACTGACCCAGGTCCCTCTATATGGAAAGGGCAAGGCCCTCATGTTCCTTTGTGATCTGACTTGGCTGCTTCTGGCACAGCTACTAAAAGGAACCTCACATATCAAACTAGTGTCTGTTAATGGTTGTTTCCTGTACCCCCAGTTCTTATAGATCTGTTTATAGACTATAAAGTAGTTTAAAGTTTGACAGGCAACAACTAGATAGGAAATTAGACTAGTGAATATTTTCAACCTTGATCATGAAGCTTTTTTTGCAGATACACTATTAGATCAACTACTCTAGCTACATGAACTTGCGTGGCAATTGTTCTTCACCCATCTATTAATATCTCAAAATACTTAGCTACCAAGTTCAAGATCTGCACAAACATTCAGCAAAAAAGAGAAAGGCTAGAAAAACTGATATAAACTGAGAAGGGCGATTTTTAGATCACAGGCAAAGTTGGCATGACTAGGAAACCAAAGACTCCAGGCTAGAGTTCAAACACAATGACTTAATTAAATTGAGCAATGTACTGACTGATAGGAATGGGACAGAGTGTAAAGCTGCTATTTAGCAAGGTCTGCACAACTGTCAAGAGTGAATAGACTTGGCATGCCTATACACTGCTAGTGGGTGTGCATATCAGAAGAATCTCTGCCCAAAACCTCTGTGGTTTTACTTGTAGGAATCAACTAGAGAGAACTACTCGTTCCAGAGCGCAAAGATAAAACAGATAAGGGTATTTGTTTCAATGCTATGTCCCAGCAGAAAGTAGGAAATACTTTCCTGAAACCCCATACAAAGAGAATTGGCTGAAAGATTAACTTAAATGGAGCACTCTGTAATCTTTTCAATAAAAAGAGGTAGAACAGTATTATGATGCCCTAATCACACAATATCTCATTATTAGAAAAATATATACATATTATCAATGTCAGTATAGGAATATTGTCTGGAAGGATGCATTCCAAGCAGTTAGCAATGGAGATCAGTACCAGGGGGAAAAAAGGAGGCACTGTTGTTATATCTTATACATCTATAGAATTCCATATTGTTAAACAAGTCAGGTATTATTTCAAGTTTAACATTTTAAAAAATTATAAAAATAACATTTCATTTTGATTTAAAATTCCACATCCATAAATCAGTAAACTGACTAAGTAAAATCAGGAGAAAATTTTTGATACCTGGACCTTTTTATTGACTATGATGAAGGAAGAGAAGAAGTCTGTTTTCGATGCCAATCAACTACTGCGCTCCCACAAACAAGGGGAATTTGTGTGGGGTGTGAGTAGACATATTTCTTTTGGTAGCACTAAAACATTTGGTTTTGATTAGAATCCAACTTAAATATTGACTTTATAGTCACAAAATAATGAGAAATGAAACTACACTGTGGGAAATAAAATGTATATTCTTGAACAGAGAGGGGGAGGATTATAACACACTAACGAGAGTACAATCACTAGGTTTAAAAATAAAGTAATTTCATTAAATTACACTAGTCCTTCATTCCCTAACTAAAACTATGGGGGGAGGGGGGAAAGAGACAGCACTCTTCCAATAAATACAAAGTAGGTTCCTAATCTAGTTCCATTTTATAGAAGACAAATTTAAAACATTTTTAAAAAGAGGATTCAGGGGAGATACATCATGCTAAGATAGAGGATATATAATTCTTTTTGACAACAGTATAATCCTAAGTTAGAGGATATGTACCTCTTGATTTTGCTAAAAAAAAAAAAAAGGTCATTAATTAGTCTCTGCAGGAAACTTAAACCACCAATTTATGAGGGTAAATTCCAGTTTTGAGAGCAAGCACAAGCAGAGGTAGCCCTGGAGCTGAGAACGGCTTTTATTTTTGGCAGAACTGAGAGTCCACAGCTTTCTGGTCAATCTTGTGCTGCACTGGAACCTCCTTTTTCCTTCTTTGTGTCCAAGATGTGTTACCTCCTGGTGGTGGGGATTTTATTTTATTTTATTCTATTTTTTAGCCTTTTTTTATATAAATTTTTTAAATTTACATATATTTGACATCAATTGCAACCCCCATGCATTCCCCATCACCGTAACACCAGTGCACCATCACCTCAGTCCCCCGTGCTCCTGGTGTTATGGTGATGGCAGACTTCTCCTGCCTCACCCACTGCTGCCCTTGGCAGTGTGTTTCAGTCTGCCTGTTCTGCTCCCCACTCTGGCCTGTACCCCAGCTCTTGTATGCATAAATAAATAAATCTTTAAAAAAAAAAAGAACATAGTATGAAACACCCAAAGTTACCCATCCCCTTGTGGGTAAATGCCCAGCTAAACAGGGTTGGCCCAAAGCAGGGCCACTAAGGCCCGAAAACCTGCCACAAGTATGAGCACTTACTGGTGGGGACCCATAGGAAAGGGGCAGAAGGGGCCAGGCAAGTGTGGAAGGAAGCGAACAAAATCAAAATCCAAGTCAGGATAAAGGCTGCCGTTGTCAGCCTCGCCCTGGTCTCTCTCAAGTATCGCCTTTCATGTCCCCTAAGTCCCTTGTGCAAGTCCAAGCAAGTATATTTTCTTCACATGTACAGAGTCTCTCTGCTCTATGTGCCTCCTTCAAGTCTTCATCTTCTGCTTCTCACTGGTCAGCTCCACCCTTTCTTGAATGGAGAAGGGAACCCTGAACGTCTCCTTTCTACAGCTATCACACTGTTAGCCTCTCGGGAATACTTCGCAAATTGGGAGTGCCTGACAGTCCCTATTACTCAGACTGCAGCGTAGCTTCACTTCTTAGGGGTTTTGGCCTTGGCTTTCTTAACCTTGTCACTAGCACTAGCTTTCTTGGCTTCTTTCTCTTTAATAGCTGCCTTCTCAGCTTTTTCACCCCCCATCTTACAAGATGGGAAAGAGAATCACGGTCCTAGTTTCTGATCTAGAAGCTATATCACCCTTTCTATGACAATAGGTAGCAACACAGCAAATTTCTATAGAAGAACAGTAAATATCTAAAAGCCCTTATAGAATGTTTGCTTTCTCATGAACCACACCTACCTACGCAAAGGTAAGAGGCAAAGCAAAATTATCTGGATGATCTGGAGAGATAACTTTGACTTCACACATGTAGACATTTGAGGCAAATGGGTCTACCACCCTTATTAAGTGATGAAGACCATCATCTCAGTCTCTTCTTCATCTCTGACTAGCAGGGACTGACATACCAACAGATTGGGCCACAACTTTATAGGGATCACTATTCATTAGGTCCACTTGGGCCTTTGGCCCCTTTGGTGCAGGTAATGCTCCAATATAAATGGGTAACAGTAATAATGATGTCAGGATTCCTCCATTATTCTCGGTTAAAGTTTCATACTAACATAAGCATGGCCTGCTTCGGTACCAAGAACTTGCTACAAGCTGATCTTGCTATTCTCTTGGAGTCTCTCACCGAGCAGTAGACAGACACTGTTGCAGGAACAGAGAGCATCATCTTTTCTAGCCACTGGAAAAATCTGAAAGTTTATGTTTGGTAGTTACCACGTTCATTTTGTGTTTGAAATCCTATATTTTGCAATTTTGTCTGGGCATTATATCTCTTGGTGTTGCTCTACAATTTTGATGAAATGGAAAATAAGCACTCAAATATTATAGTCTTTTGTATGATTTAAGAAACATTAAATGTCTAGCAATTATAGACTTTTCAGGAAGTGCCTCTGGTTTCAATTAGAAGTTTCAAAGAAACTTATCTTTAACAATCAAATTATTTTAGGTAGCCTAGACAATAAAAATCAAACTTGGACAAAAGTATTTGCTAATACATTTATCTTGAAACATAAAACTTGTAACCTACCAGTTTTCAAAGAAATATTGCTATTTCAATTTGAATAGACTTAAAATGTTCCATAATATTTTTAATAGAGTCTCAAAAACATCTCTCTTTCCACATTCCTAGCCTTTATTTTTGTTTTCAATTACAAAGATGAAGAAAAGAGTTTGCTATATTAGGAATTTGTAAAAGTTTCTCTTGCAAAAAGTCCCTTATCTTGCAAGTGACATTTAAAATTCCAGAATGGTTTAGGCAGGTGTAAGCCAAACTTCTTTTACATTCAAGGGATCAACTTTACAAAAACAACAAAAATAACTTCACAATATATTTAAGAAGATAATGAAGTTGCATTAAACATCAATTTAGAAATATATTCAAACTAGCGGAGAATTTGTAGTTGCAAAATTAATTGTACCGACTGTAATAGCAATTTTATTCCCAGGAGGAAATTAATAAGGTCCAACTCTTTTTGCAATAAAATACATGCTTGAGCAGAACTCAGAGATAAATCCCTTGTGATCTCAGTTATCTTTTACTTTATTCCAGAACTAATTTATGAAATTAATTTCAGGGTTTGCAGAAATACATGACAGTGTTCTTTTTCAGTCTAAAGTAAATAACACTTGATTGATCCTAAAAAAACTTACTGGTTCAGTCCCTATGGAAAACACTATGAAATTTCTTTAAAAACAGTAAAAGTATCTACCATTTTAGAGATTCTACTCCTTAGTATTTACCCAAAGAATGCAAAAAGACTATTTTGAACGTATATATTCACTCTTGGTTCATTGCAACACCATTTACAAATGTCAAGTTATGAAAACAACCTAAGTGCACAATGACAGTTTAGTGGATAAAGATGTGGTAATGTATATATAAGAGAATATTATTTTATGATAAAGAGATGGATTCTTGTCATTTTTGACAGCATAGATGGAAGTCAGGAAGAGAAAGACAAAATACCAGATGATTTCACTACTATATGGAATGTAAAGAACAAAGTAAAAGGACAGAAAAACTCAACCAAACAAACCCTAGAAATATGAATGCACAACTCACATCCCAGGGTCGGGGAATAATGGTCTTTGGTGGGTTGTGGGTTCTTTGGTGTGGGTGTGGCAGTATGCATCTGAAGAGGTATGAACTTATTCCCCTAATGAATGTACAATGTTGCAAATCAGTGTTATCTCAGTAAAAAAAAATTATAGCAAGAATAAAGATACCATAAAAAAGAAACTTACCACATAGTTCTTCTGTGTCAAGATTGCTGAAAAGATAAAAAAAAAAGTATTATTTTGGTATTTTTTTAACTTATGAAATAAAATAGTTATGCCTGCATAACAATAGATGATATGTAGTTATGGTAATCCTTCCATAAGATATACATTATTTAATTACTAATAATGAGTATGTCAGCTTTTGTCTCTGATTTCTTGGGATTTGTGTTTCCTGTAGTATTACACTGAGAGAATGCTGCAGAAGCAGAAGGTTGGCTCTGGAGACTGATAGTGTTCAAATCCTGAGTCTACCATTTGCCACCTGTGTATCCCTTAGTACTTTGTGTCTCAGTACCTCCTCACCAAGATACAGATAATTTCTGATTCATAGGAATTACATAGGATTCAAATGAGTATGTGCCCATAAAGTAATTATAAGAAAAACTGTGACACAAAGTAAACACAATAAAAATAGCCATCATGGTTCATTAGAACTTGGTAAAACTATTAAAAAAATTTGAATTCAACCTTTGAGGTCATTTGAGTCAATGTTTATTTCAACTGATTTCAAACATGTAACAATGAATCATGTGGCTTAAAAGTGTACATGAATACAATACATACCCATTAATATCATGAAGATAAATGACACCTAAACTGTTAGTAAAATGCATTACTATAAGAAGAATAATGCCTTGACCAATGAAGGCAAGGTCCAGAGATGGAAGAGTGTTTCAGTACCAGGCAATGAGTAGAACTTAATACATTGTGAAGTACAGAGCTCATACTAACAAAATTAATGGCAATCTAATGAAATTCAAAGTCACTTCTTATTTTAAAAAGTTTTAAATGAGATTGGAATGGAAGTAAACCACTTAGAGATGAAGACTCCTAAAAATCAACTGCACCCATCAGTTAACTGAACATCTTTGACTTTGTACAGTTGTCACACATCAAACTTTAATGCAAATAAACTTACTAATTTAGTTCTCTTTCAAGTATCAGTCAGGGTTGGTAGGCAGGAGGAACAATGGTGTAAGCATTGTTAACACACACTCTTACCAGCTCAATCATTAACTTTGTTCTGGAATTTTAAGCTTTTTATTCTAAGATACTCAATATTTGATCATGGAAAATTATATCTCCATATTTAAGTAAATCTTCTTGCAAATTAATAGTTGTCATCCAATAGCTTTTGTAGTCTTCATTAGCAGTTTTGGTGTGGTTTCTTTCATTTATTCACCCTACAAACACTCATTTCTTCATGCCAAGCATTGCTCTAACTGCCATGATAGACAACATATCAGGGTGTTAACAGATACTGAGATGATATCCCAGAGCAGTAATCTTTAGTAGCTCAATTTAGATGCAGAATCATACAGAAAATAACTAAAATGCAATAAAATAGTTATAATGGGGGTGGTAATTAAATTTGCAAAAGACATCAGGGTTGAACAGAGGGTAAACTTTTAAGGACTAAATATCAAAGGTTAAATAGGAGCAGAAAAGGCAGACAAATGAATAACACTGTAGTTAGAACACTATTCACAATAAAAACTGAAGGGTGAATATCTTACTAAATTTCAGAAAATAGTTATTTTAGCTGGAACACAGTTCATTACTGAACAAATGAGAGTAAACAATGAAAAACCTTAGGTGATAAGAAACTTCCATTTTGCCTAGGAATGGTAGGTAGGGGTAAGGGGCAGAAAAGGATAGGTATGAAGGATTGAGGTAAGACCAATGAAAGTTGGAAGTTAATCAGAACTAGATAGCTCAAACATTTTTAATGGAATCACTTCAAACATTTTGTATAAGACACACTATTTCCTAATTATAGTGTTTTCAAAGAACTTTAGACTTGCAAAGGATATTCAGGTTATTTTGAATTTCAAGAAACAGCCCAATCCATTACATAAAATGGATTTACTTGGAATATAGCATAAAACACAGTGCATAATAATTTGCATGACTTTAGCTCGTGTTCCTTAATAGAAGACTATGTTTATAGAGTACTATACCTTTTGCCCTCTCCAACGGCCCTTTGTTGAGTCGTTTCTGTGTTATTTGTTTGCAGTGGATAGTGAAACACTGTTCTTTTTACAATGGGCTTACATGGGTGAGCTGATTACTGACTGTGATGTATTCCTACTCTGTAGTTAACAGGGAATTTCACAGAAATATTAAGCCATTGGTAAGTCTAGAGGAGATCTGACAGCATGTGATGCTTCCCTGTTTTTCATGTTTATAGCCAGAACCTTATAATCTTTTAGCTATGTCATCACACTGCAAAAAGAAAAATAAAAAGAATAAATGCTAGTTATACTGTAAGCAAGTTCTTATTGAAATAGAACCAGGGCGGGTATTACAGCTAGAACGTGTCTCAGCTAGATGCCAGAGTGGTAAAAGAGCAAAAACAATCATGTAGCCTTATTGACAATTGTGAAAATCCTTAGATGGCTAAGTAAATAGTGTTATACTATACAATTATTAAAATGTACCCAAAGGTTGTCAATAACTTGGGAAGTACTTATGTTTAAAAGTTATGTAAAACAAGTTTCACCATCAAGATACAGACTGGCCTATATGGAATGATTGAAAAACACATATACTAAGGATTTGGAAAAAAAAAAAATCTGCCACATCAGTATTGGGCAACGTTGCCTCTGGGTGGGTTAATTTTTTTTTTAATAGTTTTCCAAATCTTTGTTTCATTCATAATGGGAAAAACAGTTCAGATTAAAAGTAGAAGTCAGGAAAAGTAAGAAGTACTAAACATAAAAGGTAGGGCTCATAGTTATTCTGTTCAAATTATTTAACTTATGGTATTGCCTAATTTGTTTGAATACATTAATCTTTCAGTTTGGACCTTCCACTCAATTTAGAAAAAAGCACCATCCAGACATACCTAGGGTAAGAATGACAAAACATACTCAATTTACCAACACTAATTTACAACTCTTAGGGAAGATGAAATTGTTTTGACTCTTCCCTGTGGGTCACTCTAAGTTCAAATGAAGAAAACTGTGAAGAAGTGTTTACTGCATAGGAGAGAAGATACAATATTGTGCAGACTGATTTCTACTTGGGAATTCAGAATCTCCCCAATATTGCTTTTAATATGCTAGTTCTCAATTCTAGAGTACAACCTCAAAACAATTTTTAGATTCAGGCTAATAGTTATTTGAGATTTTTTAAATAGGGTTAGCTGAATTTACTTTAACCTATAAGAAAAATTGTGACTCTTACTGAAAACCACCAGCCTGTACCTCCATACTTCTGATATTCAAGACTACTATTTTTATTATTTCATTTTAAAGTTAAGGATTCTGTACACTATAGATCTTAGCAATAATCTTTAAATTCTGAGCTCTAGCTCACATTTTACTGAACTTCCTTATTCATCTCCTCTCTCACCAATTTGAACATTTCCACTGCCAGGAAGACTGATTTTTTTTTTTTCAGTTGGCAAAACAGTCTGCTCAACACTATTAAATTCCTAAGTAGCCTGAGGAGTTAATTTTGGCTTATAATTACTTCTAAACATTTGAGGCAAGGAGCAATGACTCAACATACTTAGTTACTTCCTGATAGAAGCCATGTAGGGATGCCCATATTGGTTTATTGGCAGATTAACAGACTGGCTAAGTAACAAATATGCTGTGTTATCATTGTGTTCTTCATTCTACAAAGTAACATTATGCTCTCCCAATTCAGGAAGGAGAATCTGAAAAGAGCATGTGTTCATTATCATCTGGGCAAACGTGTTAATTTATTTCTGACACACCAAACAAACATCATTAATGAAAATCAGCAGAAGCATTATTGCGAGATTAGAATGATGAAATATTTGATCTTGCAAATATTTTGGACAGTATTTAACTTCATGAACTATATTTGTAATTGGTCACACAAGTGCATGGTTAACTGTGGAGGAACAGAGAAGACTGTGGGAAAGGCTATGACCTAAAATTGGATGTGAGTGATTAGATGCTGCAAATACAAGCTAAAACTGAAGTGAGCAAACTGAGTTAGAATGCAACCAAGAGAAAGGTAATAATGTAAGAATCACCAAAGAGATACGAGGAACAGATTTTACCCAAATATCACAGCAAGCAGGAGCCACCTAGTCATTCAAACCCTGAGCCCATAGCCAAACATAAGGCCAAGCATGAATATAGATTCTTACTTACAGAAGAAAAGGAATACAAAATGGGCTATTGAAGAGGGGCTGAGTCAAGAGAATCAGAACTAGAAGAGATTTTACTCCAGTGTTATTGGGGTATGATTGACATATATTTAGGTGGTACAATGATTTCATTTACATTGTATGATGTGGTTTCTTAAATATGATTAATATAATTATTTAAAACATACATTTATTGTCAAATTACAAGTTAATTAAGACATCTACCACCTTACATAATGATCACTTTTTTAAACATCGGTTCTTATAATCAAGACAATTCACTAAGGATAATCTGAGAAGACCGTTTCCATATCATGAGGGCAAATGTAAATGTAAGCAAGGCCAGGCAATCAACATGGTATGACATGATGTTGGGACACTGGTAAGAGTTCTGTCAATCACGCTGTTGAAGACCACAAATGTTTCTAGAACAGAGGGATTAGAGTCTATGATCACAGAACAAGTGATCCCTAAATGGAGATGAGGGCCACAGCATTTGGCACTTACTTGGTTTGAAGGATGGACAATGAGACTCAGTCTCTGATTTAGTCCAATCAGTAAGAGAAGGCTAAGGAGATCCTAGAAGCTGAGAACCTCCCTAACATTAGGGTCAATTAAGGTCAGTCAATTTTCACATATAAACAAAATGACTCATGTGAAAGACAATGAAATTCGTAAGCTATAACTCAGCTTGAGTAAAAATAATCACTGAGTCATCTAAGACATAAAAATTTTCTATGTGAATTATAGTGGTTTGATTTATATATCCCAAAAAGATTTACTCAAGTCCAAAACCTAGTACCTAAATTTCACCTGGAAATTAGGTCTTTAATGATGTAATCAAGTTAAGATGAGATCATCCTGGGTTAGATTTGATCCTAATACAATAATTTACTGCTTCTTTACACCAATGAGTGGTATACTGAATACAGTACACATGCAAGAAGGCAACCATGTGAAGATCAAGACAGGGATTTGAGTTATTCTGTTATAAATCAAAGAATACCAAGGATTGCTGATAAACACCAGAAACTGGAAGAAACAAAGAAGAATATTCCCCTGGAGCCTTTGGAGACAGCATGGCTCAGCTAACACTTTAATTTTGGACTTCCAGCTTTCAGAACTCTGAAAGAATAAATTCCTGTGGTTTAAGCTATCCATTTGTGGTACTTTGTCAGAACAACACTAGGAAACTAATGCTTGCATGTTACTCTATGTTGCATGAGGTTAAAAAGAAATCATATACACAAAATTTCACTGTCTTGTTCTCTGTCATTTCAGTATCCTTTGAACATTCAGTTAATGAATTGGTTCAAAAGATGGAAGTTACTATTTTACATTCAGTAAGTTAATTTTTAGGAATTTAAAAGCTTATTGTACTCTACAAAGGTAAATATGGAGAAAAATTAAAATTATTGATTCATAGTTAAATAGCAACAATTTGCACATAGTACTAGGCATATGCCAGGTAGCATTGAAATGTTTACCTGGTATGACACAGCTAACTCTCACAATTCTTATGATTTATGTATCACAATCCCCATTATACAAGATAGGAATAAGGTCTGAAATGAGGTTAACTCTTCCAGGGTCAACATATGCATTAAGTAGGGGGCCAGGATGCAAAGCCAGGTATGTGTAACTTGAGAAGTGCTTTCAGAACAACTACATTTAGGAATGTTGGACTTGACTCTTGGACTTGATTCGCAGTTATCAGTATATGGGGATAGTGAAAATCATAGGATAGCAAGTCTACACAAAATATACATAGTGACCATAAGAACCATGAAGGACTCTTCATTTGAACTCTAAGCCAAAGCATATTTTCATATCTTTCAAAATGTGAGGCTAGACATCTTTCCATTTCACTTTTCCTCTAATGAACCCAAGTGCAAGGGAATTCATTGTATATACAAGTACTAGAGGGAACAACTATTACAAGGCAAGGGACTGATTAAAGTTTATCCTAGAGACTACCATCAATCATTGAAGGCCCCAGTGAGAGAACAATAGTATTTATAATTGCATCTTATAAAAGAATAAAATACCTACAAGTCAATTTAAGCAAGGATGGGAAAGGTCTGTACTGGAAGTTAAAAGACATTAATGAAAAATACTGAAGACAAATAAATGGGAAAATATTGCATGATCATGGACTGGAAGAATATTGCTAAAAATGTCAGTATTACTCAAAACAACCTACAAATCCAATCCCTATCAAATTCAATCCAATACCATTAGTGGCATTTTTTATAGAAATAAAACAAAGAATCACAATATTTGTTTGGAAACACAAAAGACTCCACATAGCCAAAGCAATCCTGAAACCTGAAAAAGCTGAAGGAATAAGTCCATGATTTTAAAACTATACCACAAAGCTATAGTCATAAAACAGCATGGTAATTGCACAAAAATAGACATAGGTCAATGAAATAAACAGAAATAAAGCCAATTTATGACAGGAATCAAGACTATGATAGGAAAAGGATTATTCCTTCAATAAAAGGTATTGAGAAGACTGGATGGGTAATTGAAAACCTCTATTTTATACATATTCATGTAGAAAACCTCTATTTTATACATATTCATGTAGTAAACACCATGGCAACTATAGTATATATCTGAAAGTTGCTGAATCTAAAAAGTTCTCATCGCAAATGTGAGGTGATTAAATGTTACACTTATTGTGTTTTATATATTATACATACATTAAATCATTTTGTTATGCACCTTGAACTAATACATGCCATATATCAATTTTATCTTCATTAAAACTAGAAAAAATAAGCTACAAGCTTTAGTTATGCAGAAACCCAGCTGAGGAAGAGTAACTGGGAAGAAACCTAAATAAGCTGGCTAGGAGACAACCAAGAGTGGTGTCTCAGGAGAAAATAATTCCAAAATTTCACTGTACTGAAGAAAAGACACAATATGAAGAAGAACCATTGTACCTCACATTTAGTGTGAATTGACAACCTTTGAGGCAGTTTTGGCCCTTTCCTGAAATTGGGAGCCCAGGTAGTGCAGACAGAGATGACCATGACTCTTCAGAGAAATGTGGCATGAAAGCAAGAAATCAGGCAAGAATAAAGAGACTTGGGAGGTTAATTCAAAGGCTGAGAGGAAAGAAGAGGGAAAAAGTGAAGAGCTGCCAAGGAGGAATCTGAAGCACAAGTATAGCCTTGAAAGGGAGTGGACTGGGAAGAGACATTTGCTTCTACAAGTCTAAAATAAAGAAATCTAATTGGTTCATACCTATGCCTGGTTTCTAGTTTAGAGGATTTTTAAATGTGGCCTGAGTAACTCAGGAATCTTTTCTATAATAAGACATCAAGGTGATTTTAGTAACTGACCTCTCCCTTTCAGTACTCCAACACTATCATATAATCAAAAAATCAAAAAAGAAATTCATGCCACTCACAGCAACATGGAGGAAGCTGGAAGGGATTATGCTCAGTGAAGTCATAAGGAAAAATAAAAATAAGATGGTTTCTCTTACAGGAGAGATATAAGGGTCAGGAAAAAAAATAGACAAAACTACCAAGCAAATTATAAATATGAGACATACAGCAGGGGAAAGAAGAACACACCAGGGATTATGGTGATGGTTTATGGGTGATTTAGTGAGGAGAATTTTACAGGGATCATACCTGAGGGGAGAAATCAAACATTATACAACAATGAACAATGTAAAGGAATAAGAAAAAGCTTAAGTATTAGAAATATAATCATCTCTAATGAAGAGCTGCTGCAGTCGAAGTGGAAGCCTGCAGTTATTCTAACTACACACTCTATGTTAACAGCATAAGATCAGTAATTATATACACAACAACATCTTGTACTTACTGCTATTTGACTCTTCAGAGGACTTTCAGTAGGTGCAAGAACCAGCTTATACAAAAAGGCCCGTCTCCAGATGAATATAGAACATTTGACTTTGATCTAATCTAAGCCAATCACAATGCCTAATGGAGAGACTGACTTTAGGGAAAATTCTTCCGAGTCATGTTCACATCTCACTGTATCTTTTCTTCAGAGATTGTTAAATTCATAGTTTCAACTACCAGTTGCTGAGACACTTACTCCTTTTATCAAAAAATGTTGCCTCTTCATACAAATGCCAGTCCAGTGTCTCCAACAACATAGGGCATTTCTACTGGGCTAGTCTGCCAACTATTTATATCAGCACTTCTCTACTCTTTAGTGTAAGTTAGAATCACCTGGAAAACATGTTAAACTCGCAAGATTCCACATTTTCTGGAAAACACTCATGTATTTGCATTTCTCTCAAGCTTCCAGGTACTGCTGTTGCTAGTTCTAGAACTATTTTTTAAAGATTTATTTATGCATACAAGAACTGGGATACAGGCCAGAGGTACGTGGGGAGGATAGAGGATTCACCAGAGAGGGGAACAGGCACATTGACTGAAATCTACTGCTGAGGGGAGCACTGGGCAAGACAGGAGAGGTCTGCTGCGCCATGTGGGTCAGTTCCCTGACCAGGGATCAAATTCGTGTTGCAGTGGCTGCGGATGCCTCACAGTGTGGTGCTTAACCCCTTGTGCCACCAGGCAGGCCCCCTAAAACCTTATTTGAATAGCACTGATTGGTACCTCAACAGGGTCAACTGAGCTCAGATTCTTCCTCAGGGTCCAAGTTTGACATACGGACCTACAACCCCAACATCATGAACCACAAACACCATCTGTCAGCCTGCACCCCGCACCCTGCCTCAGTCACACCAACTTGTTCACAACACCTGAGAGAAATACACTCTAATTACTTCAGCTAGTTGTGAACAGACTCCAGAGCCTGACATTTGAAGATTGAAACATGATTTCAAGTGCCACAGTTTTTCTATGGTTCCAAGTTGGAGCAGATTTCTGGGCACAAATGTTAAAAAACATCCCAAATGTGATGTCAGGTATAAAGTTGTGCATGGGGCCAGATGAATGAATATATTACAGATTCCTTTATAATGGTATTTCATATTCAGAAAAGAAAAACCCAGTCTGACTTTAGCATTGTATCAATAACATGGAAAAAGGGGTGGGGGGATAAAAAAATTATAAAACACTGTTTTCATCAGAAGGTGCTAGATAACTGCCAAAGCATAAAATAACTGACAAGCTGCTTCTGTGGCTTAATATTATACTCTTTTCTGTTAGAGGATTTTGAGCTCCAATTCGCTGACATCCACTGTCTTCCAGAAATAAAAGGCTATCCCAAGGCTGAAATCCTTACAGGACAATAAAATAAAGGCTCTCCACTTCTTTCAATGCTTCCTCATTGTGTTTTCTTTGCAGTTCAACAACTGCCCCATCTTCCTTCAGAACTTTACATGAGAAGATGAATCTTTATAATGTAGTGGATATCACTTGCTTGTTATACTGCTCATCTCTTCTTCCATTTTCTGTAAATTCACCCCCTATCTCTGGACAATTCCCCTTAGCTGTATGTTTCTGGTAGGGTTATTGATTATAGTATCCCATTTCCACCCTACTAAACCAACCCACGGTGCTACAGGCATATGAACATATGTACTCTTCTCTCCTGCTCTGTGATGATGCGCCAAGTCAAACACATTGCATAAGTGCATCATTCAGACTCCTTTGAATGAATAAGAATGATGGCCCTAAGTCCTTAAAACCTGTGATAAACTTCATCTCAAGCAGCTCCAGTTACGCAAATCAATTCATTCCCTTCTTTGCTCTGGCTAGTTTGACTTGGGTTTCTGTGACACAAGGCTTAAAAAGAGAATTTCTAACCAATGAGTGTACTTATTTCTACCACAGGACAAATAACCTTTCTTTCAATGCCATACAAGTGATACAAAATTCTCTTCTTTTGCTCTGCTCAGCTGTGTCTGGTGCTGAGTTGTTTAAGACCTCCTTCCCTTCCCTTTTTTTTTTCCTCCACCTGAGCATTGTCTCTTATCTAACTCCTCCTCCCTGGGAACTCTTTCAGGAACCTCATAAGCATTCTCCAGAGCAATGCTTCTCAAACTCTTGTGGGGAAGGATGACGTTTTTAAACTACCAATTTCCGTCAGACTGATATTTTTGTTTAAAAAAGTATGAAAATGAATTACTAAATAATGTACTTGGATGTGCAGCAATATCAAATTTCTGTCAAAGTTTCTAAGCACCGTTGTGTTTATACGTATCTCTGTGTGGACAAGAAGCCACTTGTGGGTCAGGGACCACCTGTGGCCTCCACTTTGAGGAGCACCCACAAACATGGATGCAACAGTGCAGACTATTTTAATGCTTCCCTTTTAGTTTTCAGAATGTATCTAAAAAAAAAAAATTTTGTATCAGAGGCATCAGCACAATATGTAATAAAAACAAGATTCTATTCCTGGCACTGTAGTCTAATCATAAATCTTAAAGGTTTTGCAAATAATATCAGAACAGTCTTAAGCACATTAATACGCTTTCATATCATATTTAACCTATGAAATTTCTATATAGTGTCTTGGCATTATATAATGTACTTGCACTAATAAGGAGGTTGCACAATATGGATAAATCTCAGAAAACTTATACTTTTTTGGCAAATATGCAAAGAGAAACAAAATTGTCCTGATTTAAGAAAGTTTGATATGACTGGAAATGTCTAAATGTTTTCAAAAAGTGAAAAGAACTCAGAAATAAAAAGGTTACTCTGGAGAGTAGGGAAAATGATGAATTTGGAATGTGTTTATACCTTTTTTTCTATGTGGTGAAATTGTTATGCATAATTTTTAACATGTTTCATAAAATGCTTGATCTTTTTTCTACTAGTATTCTAAAATTCAATCTTCTGGGCTTATATCAAATACCACTTTGCTTTTGAGAAGTCAATCTTTGTCATCAGGCATATATAACAATGACAAGTAAAAATATTCAAGAAAATTGTTCAATACTGTGGAGAAATAGCTTTGGGAGTAAGAAATTAATCCTTCCTATTTAAAATAAATTAAAATCATTACGGTTCCACCAAACTTCATTCAAGGGCTTGATATGGACACGAGGGGATAATCCTTCTGAAATTTACATAAGTTTGTTAAGGGCAGAAGTTGCAAAAATTAAGTATTGTATTAAATTAAAAATGCAAAAAAGTTAATTTTAAGTGGAAGAGGAAGGTTATTGTGAGGAACCAAGATAATCGGTACCTATTCCTACTTTGTGATGTACTATTAGCAAATTTATTCTGAATTTGGTATGAGTTGGGGGAGGGGAAGTAAGGAAAATACTTCATAGAATTATTATTGACTTTGTACACATTTCATATCTCCAATATTTAAAAGAATCCCTTTCATTACATTTGTTGATCCACTAAAACATGTGACTAGGTAGTGATGCTACATTTTAAAAAATTAGTCTCAAAAACACATAATTCAAATGTGTACACAAAAGTGTGTGTATGAATGCTGAACAATATATGTCTGCTTATATCACCTGCATATTCACCTTCAGGAGTACTAAATGCACAATTTCATTGGTTACCTCATAAAATGCCTCATTTTACTAAGTTTTTTTTTTTAAACTCCAATTTTCTCATTTCAAATTTCACTTACCACTGAGAAGTTCATCTTCCTCATCTTGCAGACAGCACACTTTCTAAGCAGCTGATAACAAATAGACATGGTGTTTTGCAACCATCCAGGCCGGGTAGGTTCATCATCAGTTCTAGTGATCTGAAGGAGAATTTTGTAGCCCTTGGCAGCATTTTCCTAGGTTTTAGTAGTAAGCCAGGGAAACAAGCCACAGGGAGACAGCAACTTCAGCCTCCTTCCCCAGGGTGACGCCAACCTATTAGCCTCTCCCTCCTAGGCGCAGGTGTGCCCACTTGCACATGCGCACTCACCCTTGCTCAGGTGTCCATAATCAGGAATGCGTGCCCCACACCCACATACCTTCTACTTTAACAAGATCAAGGCCACAGGTGACAGCCAGAGAGGCCAATGGCATAAAAAACTTGATCAACTTCATTTATTCGACACATGGGCGTAACATTCAAAAGGTAAGCAAGCACCTCAAGCACAGTCTATTTTCCTCTCTTTCATCTTCTAATCACACATTCTGCTTCTAATACCATGATCTGTTATTTCCATTTTCATATGTCTCTTTCCAAGGTTATTCTTATATTTATTAACAAATTCATGAATATAAACTTTTCTTTTTGAACAAAATAGTTGCAGCTACACAGGCTATTTGCTATCTGTGATTAAGTAACAATAACTCTCAGATCTATCTATCAATCATCTATCAATATCTATCTAATGCTGTCTGATTCTTTTTACTAGCAAAGTAGTTTTTAAAACGAATGTACCATATATGATTTATAGAATTCCTACTCAATGACTAGTACTGTTAAGACACACTACCTTCAAACTAATTGAGAGGCAATTTTATTTAGAAAACAGTACCACATCAGTGTGCTTGCCTCTAGTTACTCCTCCTAAGCCCAGTCAACTCCTCTCTAATTCACTGCCATCCAGTGATGTCCCATTTTCAGGTCTCATGTCTATACTGTGAAGTGGTGTCATGCAGTGATTGAGAATCAGAAGACTTGAATCTGCCTGCCTCCAGCATTTTGCTAGATGTGAGCTGAGGCAAGTTACTTAACATTTCTAAGCAAGAGTGCCCTGGTGTATAAATTGGAGATGATAATTACACCTTTCTGAAAGGATTGTATATAAAGGTTGAATAACCTAATATGTAAAAAGCCTTTAGCCCAGTGCCTGACGCATAATTAATATCTCCCAAAGTAATAGACCTTCTTCATAAAGAAACATAGATAATTAGACTTTGGCAAACCGAAAAGGGTAGGGAGGTGCTTAGTCTTTTGCCATGTGATAGCACTTCCTTTATCATTAACCATTTGGAAATGAATGCCTTTTATTAGGAGAGGATCATATAGCAAAGCACAGGCCATTTTAATTTGAGGTGGTGATTTATATTATGACAAGGTAAAGAGAATTAATGCATGAAATACTCTTTACATATTGACCTAAATCAGAGAAATTTTATGTGCATGCTTATTTGCCAAAAGCTCAAATAAGGAAGAGAAAGGTAGAATTGTATGTATCTGATAGTTTCTAAATGGTACAATATTTACTTTAGGATAATCACAAATTTAAACAGGGAAAGATGAATAATACCAGTTTTAGAGGCAGGAATATGCCTGCTAATATAAAGGTAGTATAAGAGAAGTTTAATCCTGAGGTTCTGGGAGAACTTTTATTTACATTGGGGAATTTTCCCTTCCTTTCAGGTCTCATACTAATTAATAGAATCTTTTTAAAGAATTGTGCGTGAAAGTTTCAGCAATCTTAAGTAGATGCCATCCAGATGTCAGTCCAAAGGGACTTCTAACCCCTTCACTTTCTATTCAGGATAACATGTAGTAACTATCAGATATATCCCCCTGGCTCCCCAAATTTCTGTGATGTTGAGGTCTCTATTGGAGCTGTTTCCACACCCAATGAGAACAAAAGAGACTCTCACAATATCCTCTTCTAGTATCTTAGGAGGGACATTCAAGGAGATGGTCGCAGGCAAGCTCTGTAAACAGGAACATTTCTCCTTCAAGGTAACCCAATGTACCGAGCAGAGATGACATAATTCTACTTTTATCATCCTCATTTAAGCTTCTGGCAAGTAAGCATGTTGCAAGTGCAGTTGAGAAAGACTGGGTGTTATGAGATAATGTAAGGAAGAAGATGGAACTCAGGTAGTGTGTTAAGGGTCCCGACATGACAAAATGAGAGGAAGGAACCTCCAAAACCTAGCTTCCTATAGTCTTCCTATAAACATAAAATTGAAAAGATAAAATTGAATATGGATTTGAATCTTTTTTTCTTTAATCCCATCAACCTTCCAGATTTTAATCTTGTATCCTCTCACTAACAAAGCCAAAAAAAAAAAAAAAAAGCCTATCCAAGAAGTATCAGTTAGCAGCTATGATTAAAAAGCATGGTAGCCAAGTTGGGATGGGTGGGAAGACATATCCTGAAGAGGAAATTCAAACTTTCAAATGATAAAGTTTGGGTTGGATTCCCTGGATCCAGCCTTTGTGAATATGTGACCAGAGCTGCTGAACTTAGAGTGATAAGTGATGTTAATTTAAAAGGCAATCTTAGCCAAAAATGTTTAGAAGCATGATTTCTATGAAATAGACATTTGGCAAACCTAAATTTATACTCTTCTTGACAGATTATCGTAAAAAATGAAAAAGGTTATTTCTCCACAATGAATATGTCATATATCAAGAAGACTTTTACTGATGCATTTCTCCAAAGCACTTCTCCCCCAAAATAAAACTAACAACAAAAGGATATTAAATCATTTTAACTTGTTTTAGTGAAAGCCACACTGGACCCTTTATACTGGGGGGTTAGATAAACACACTAATAACCAAATAGAAAAGTAATAACTTCAACGGCAGACTCGTATTTCTAACAGACTTGGCCCCACTAATTAGACACAGACAAAGTACCAACACCCACCTGAGTTCTTTTCCTAATCCAGAGCTCTTTTCTCTGAGCTGTCCAATAAATCATATTTTGTGATTTTTATGGTGTTTCTGTATCATATGATACATATTTATCAGCTTGCAATACTTATGACAAATGATCTTTAATGATTTACTTCTCCTTCTCTCCAAGGTTTACTATCTGCTCCAGACCAATGGTTTATCTGGCCTCTCTGACATGATGCCAAATCTCTTCAGACTAAATCTTATCCCCATTTCTCCATTAATTTTACTGACTCTTCATACAACATATTGTAGGAAAATGTGTTGATTTGTGCACAGGGCCTTGTTAAAAGTTCTTCAACTGAGTATCAGGGAGCATTAGTATCAGAGAAGATAATTTTGTTCCTTTCCAGATTAACTGCATGAATCAGACTGAGTCATTTTTTCATTTAAGACAATGGACCTTAAAATCAAACATGACTTTTTACTCTACCTTATTTATTTTTATTTATGTCTCTACTTTCTTCTTGTTACATTTACATTTGCTTTTCCTCTGTCCCCTTCTGACAACTACAAGAGGGCAATTAAATAATTTGAACTTAATGGTAACTGCTCAGCTTAAAACATAGAATTCACTTATTCTTTCCTCTCAAATTCTTGGTATACCGAATTAAATTTTTGGTATATTGAATTAACTCTAGATGATAGTCCATTCTAGTACTTTCCCTTTAGAAAGTTCAAGTACAAAAACAAATAATTTTGTTACAAAAAATGAAAATTACAGCTATATATAATGATCAACTATGAAAATTTTATTTAAAACCTTTGGAAAACTTGGAAAAATTTTAAACAAAATCTTTTAAAATCTGTCAAAAAATAACAAATCCAAGACATAATACAACCAGATTATTCTATTTTAAACTGTATGTCAATTTTAATCTGGAGAATTTGACATATAATAATAACTCATTAAATAATTATGGGACAAATGAATAAGAAAATAGGAAATACTGAAAAATACTCTTGATTTTTTGATACTTGAGAGTACAATAGTATTCTCGTATTGAAACCACTTGGAACTAAATTACCTGTCTTAGATGGCTAACAGCACATGAAAAAATGCTCAGTATCACTTATAATGAGGGAGAGGCAAACCAAAACCACAATGAGCTATCACCTCAAATCAGTAAGAATGGCCCAATTAAAAAAAAAAAACTAACAATGACAAATACTGGTGAGGATGTGGAGAGAAAGGAACCCTCTTACACTGCTTGTGTGACTATAAACTGGTCCAACCACTATGATAAGCCATATGGAGGATCCTCAAATTACTAAAAAATGGATCTACCATATGAACCAGCAATTCCACCCCTAGGAATCTTCTCAAAGGACATAAAAACATTAATTCAAAAAGATATTTCTCCTGGCGTCTTATCATCTCATTACATCTCATTGTTCTAGTTGGTGAACATGTAGTAGTTCCCTCTAATAACAGACAGAGAAGCCAATGAAAAGTCATTGAATTTATTTCTCTGCCATAGGCCAAGATTAAAGATACTCTACTGCTGAACCTGCAAATCATAACTGCATCAGAAATTTAAAAACACAATGAGGAAATATAAAAAGATATTTCCCGTCTTACTTTGTTGGGGGATGTGTTTACTGGTAACTCTCTTGGACATGAAGGTGGAAGTAAAGACCAGTAAAAATTTACCTATTCAACCAAAGAAAGGATGGTAGAAGGGACAGACACAGTAGTAAGGGCCACATGGTTCCATCTATGCTGATCTACCCTATTCTGGGCAACTTTTCTAGCACTTACAATCCTGAACTATTTACACTGCCTTGAAAGCCCTTAGCAACTTTAGTAAAATTCCTGAAGTGCACACCATAAAAACTCACATGTGATGTTCTGAGATCCATCAAGATAGACAACAATGGAAAATTCCTGTGGTCATCTAAATGGCAGCTCTGTCTCAGCACTTTGTGGCTTCACACACACACACACACACACAGTTCTACATTGGAAAAGTCTGTAAATGCGGTTGAAAAGCTCTAATCACCTACAGTGCAGGGCCAGACAGCCCAGGACTCATTTGAAGAGCAAAGAACTTAAGCAGACAAGCTATTTCAGCCCACATAAAACAACAGCCAGCAGCAACCAAGAAGCCCACCCACACAACCCAATCCTTGAGAGCCTGCTGATGATTTTCCAGTGCAGACAGCTTTTACAATGTGAGATGCAGCTGAACCAATTCCTCCTACCCAACGCTTGTCTTTAAGTGGTGAGAAACAATGGAAGAATTCAAGAAGTACATTACATCTATGTGATAGAGATACAATTTGTACTGGATACATACAACTTCAAGCCCAGGGACAGAAGTGCTGGGGTCAGGGGTGGGTGAACCTTTAAGAGGCTCCCTCTAGCCCACCCTATGAAAATCCCCAGTCTACCTTCTAGAAAGCTGCATATGACTTCTGTTTACTCAGTGTTCCATATTATTCCTCAGACCTGAGGTATCTCCCTGTGCCCTGTTTTCTGGTAATTCCTACTGGGTTCAGATTACTTTCCCTTAATTCTGAGTTGCCATTCCCCCTTATCCATTAAGAGGGCTCTCTCTCAAGGATGAACTCCTTTATATTCAGTTTCCCTGTCCTTGCTGTCCTTGAAAACAAGTCACCCAGGCCCTTTTAATTGTTGAGAAAATAATAACAAGTGAACGAAGTAGGCATATTCCCAAATACGTATAACAGTTCTGAACTTCCATTCTTAGGTGTTAGTTATGAGCTTGGGCAGCCTTCAGTATTCTCCTGTCATTACTAAAGTCAATGTCCTTTTGACCTGCATCTAACACACTAATCTCCTTTTTCAAAGAAAGCCCATGTTCCAAGCTACTAATGCATCCTAAAGGCATGATTAGAAGAAAAGCAATCCCTGTCAACTAGAGTTCACATTTATAAGTTTCTTCAGAAAGAGAGATGAATCTCAAAGGACTTTCTGCCCATATGTGGCATTTCTACACACTATATTCTAATCAACTACTAGGTTATTAAGTTGATAGGTTCATCACTGTTATTTTGTTCTTCCTTGATACCACCTCTTGAATTACGAGATTTCTATTAATTGAGAGTATCAATCAATCGACAGTGTGCAGAGAACAAAAGGACAGGAGGCAGCAACAAGCAATGGATTTGTGCCTCCCCTGACTGTACTCATAGACACCATTACCCTGAGTGAAACTGCATGGCATATATTTATGTAGCACCTTCCTTGGCTGACAGACTAAACTGCTTTTTAACATTTGTTTCATGAATTTTCACAATTTCCTGCCAGAAAATATTATTAGCTCTACTAATATTCAAAGATAGTAAAGCAACTTTGCTTGGCCAGGGCCTTAAGAGACAGAATGAAGATCTTGGCTCTGTCAGCACCGAGGCAGAATGAACAGAAGGCTGTGGGGAGCAGAGGTTCGAGTCAGGTGGTGCAGCCTTACCTTTTACTCTCTGTGTGACTGGGAGAGTTTCTCAATTTCGCTGCATTTCAGTTTTCTTGTGTGCAAGATGAGCTCAATCCTAGGTCTGATGTAGAGATTAAATAAATCAACAGCTAGGAAGTGCTTCAAACTAGTTCTGGCACATGGTAAATGAGTCTTTACTATTACTCTACAGAATCTGAATATTATTCAAAATCTTTCCAGATCAGAAAGATTTATGCCAAATCAGAAACATCAGAGTACAGATTTTCAGAATGCTGGTTCAACAAACATTTTTTTCAAGTGCAGCTGAAGTAGTCTCTTAGTTGTTCTGTCTCTAGACTTGTTACCTCCCATCAATTCATTTTGGAGAGATCAATCTTTCTAAAAAACATAAACCTAATCCAGTAACTTCCATGTTTAAAATCTTTCAATGACTTAGCATTGACCTAAGGGTTAAAAGGCAAGTCTCCTCTGGTTTCACAAGGCTTTCACAATTGTACCCCAATTTACCTTTCAGTGACTTCTCACTTTTGCTTCCTTGACTTGATGCTGTGGACATACTAAATGCCTTCCTTTCTCCAAACCTGCCATACTCTCTCTCAGGTAAAGGCTTCCATATGCTGCTATCTTTGGCAGGAAACTTGTGCCATCTCTATCCACACCCATATCCACACCTCTTCTTGGTGATATTTCATGACTCAGTGTTAAAGTCAAGGATGTCTTGATTAACACTTTATAGGTTAATTCTCTCTCCTAACCCCAAAGTAGTTATAGTTCCCTGTCATATTATCAAGTTACTGCTTTTCTACATTCTCTGCTAAACTATAAATACCTCATTTGTCACTATGTATCCAGAGCTGAACAAAGTATCTGGCACATAGTAGGCAATGAGTAATTCTTGCTGAAGGAATGCTAAGCTCAGTTTGTATGGACAAGAACAAACCACAGACAGAGCTGACTTCAGAGTTCAACTTAAATAGCTTCCTTATCTCCCTAATCTCTAGGATCCCTGTCTACTGTAATTCCCAAGAAACTTCAGTGGTTATTTTGTGGTAACTTCTAGCAATATTTAAACTTGTTTTTGCTATATCAGGGTTGATATAAAAGTTTTAATATAAGGCTGGTGACTTGGTTGGTGAATATCTGTAGTAGTTCTTTGCTGTCATGGTACACATCACTGTATAACTGACACATGTATTAACCATTGCTTCAATTTCCCACCACAATAAATATATGCAGTCTAGATAACATGTTCTCTAGGCTAAGAAACCTCATACTAAAGATTTTAAATAACAAATCAAGGACAGAAATTTCTATAATTGTGAAAAAAGGTATTTCTATTACAAGCTTGAAATCTAGATTATTTTCTTCAACCTAAAGATTAGTTACAATCAAAATGTAAGAGAATAATATTCTCATTAGCGGACATAATAAAATAAAGATAATATTCTTCATGTCTTTATCAAAATCAAATAAAAAAACCCTGATATTTTCACTGGAATATATTTTTCTGAATATACTCCCTTTTAAAGGCATAATCCCTTTAAGTTTTTATAAGTTAACCAGGACATAGATTCACTTAGTTCCATGGATGACAGAGACTTTGAAACATAAACTCTGAAAAGCAAAAGCTCATGATTAGAAATTCAAAACAGAATTTAAGTATTTACATTCAAGTAGAAGTACTAGGAGAAAATATAGTAAATGCAGAAAAGATTGAAAATATAGTAAATGCAATGCATTTAAAATCCATTCTAATGTAAGTAAGTCTGGTGTAGATATAACAATTTCTCAAAATCTAGTGTAGGGAAGGAAGAGAGTAAGAAGAAAAGAAGAACAAAACCAGAAATAGGAACTGAGACAGTAGATAGAATTTCATTATTTCTATTTAATTTTTAAAGTAAAGGTCAAATGGTAATAATTCCTGAGTCCACAGAAAGGGCCTTAGTCAATTATTTTTCAAGTAATGGGATTTCATTCATTTTTCTTATCTGTATTATTTCAATAAATGGCTGACCTTTGGCCAAAGTAAGGCAGTGTTCCAATAATACATGACCTAAGAGTCTCTGGGTTTTGAAAGTTTTATTAAAAATTAGTCTCTTGCTATTTACTTTCAGACAATCTAATTTTTGTGAAAAGATAGGTTGTTCAAACAATAACAAAAACAAATTACACTGCATTTTAAAAAAATGTATTTAAAAGAGCAGGTTTATTGGGAAAAGGGACTAGAAAGTAAAAGACAATTGCATAGCCACAAGCTGGCAGGAAGAGCTGCCCCAAAGGGACAGGTTTGCTGAGAGAGGCCTGCATGGTTCAGGCAGCCTTGAGGAAATCTGCCTCTACTGAGGGAGGTCAGTGAAGAGAAGCCCCAGCATGGTATAAATCATGGGCAGGCAGGGTGGCTGCTGCCCTGCAGAGGAGAGAATTGGCAAAGAAAAGTACCTGCATAGTGACAGATAGAAGGACTGCTGCCTAGTTACACTGTATTTTACCATGAAAAATTAATTATTGTAAAGACCCTAGGCATGTCAATGGAAATATTAGCAGACAAGAGTGACTTTTCACATTTTTCATTCATAACTAGGGACCACTGACTCTACTTTTACAAAAAAGTCAGTCTTCCATGAGAGATTTGGCAAGCAATGTAACCATCAATATGCAGACTTACCATAAATATGAGGGAATATTTATTCATTTATGCATAATACATGGCACATAGTATCTACTGTAATAAATACTTGTTGAATAAATAAATGAGTAAGTAGGGAATAAATGACTAATTTCTTGAAAGCTGCAAACTCAACGAGAATAATGGCTGTCAAGTTTGACAATCTGAATTTTCAGTTGGAAACAATTCACAATTCAAAAAAAATAAGGAAAGGAAAATGAAATTTTTTGTGCCAGTCTCAAACCTACATCTATTAATTTCAACCTGATGGCTGTGTGGATGGGGAAATGGAAGGAAAATTAGTTATGCATGATCAAAACACTATGGACCATCACATGTAAATTTCTTATTATTCTGAATCACTGTCTTAAATTTAAAGTTGATTAAAAATAACTCCCAGAAATACTTAAAAATAAAATTAAACTATTAAACCCATTAGTGCATGAATCAAGAACAGTTGTGTGCAGCTTATACCCACACTCAGTTTTCTTCCAATTATAGTTTGAGTTAACTACTAAAAGCTCTTGTTCTTTAGTATATTTTTCCCCACTGACAAACCTTTTAGGAACAGAAACAAATAATATAATATTCTATGCAGCAGAGTTTCTTTTTAAGCATTAGAAACCTTTTTAAAGGTATAAATACAAATCCATTAAACATATTGGGACAGAGAAATTCTTCATTTAAACATGTGTTGAGTATAGTAAAAGAACAAATTATCTTCATTTACCTTTCATGGCTTTTAATTCATGGGCGTAGATAACAATTTCTTTTTAAAAGAAAATAACCTTTAAAACTGTTTACATTGAATCGAGCATCCAAAGCCAGATCTCATATTTACTTTTTCTCAACAAAAAAGAGCCAGTTTCCATTATTTGACATGACTGGTCAGTGGCATCAATCTTTCTGTGGTCAGTCAGTTTAAACTCTAAAAGCCATATGCAATGGACCTCTGTATGCCTTCTTATATCTAATCTATATAATCCATTCCTAGAGCAATAAATCAGTTGAATCCTTATTCACTGTATCACAGCAATTGTTGGAAGTAATTAACAATGTACTTGTTGCTTCAAAGGTGTTTTTGATTTGGATTTGGAGACAAGACTAACATTTTAATGAAACAATTAGCAGAAAAAATGTGTAACATTATGCATTTAAATGGTACCTCACAAAAGCATGAACTATAATTATAAAAAATTGGAGAAAGATCAGGAAAGAGGGTAAGGTTGGTGAACACATCTTAATCATTATCGTTATCACTATTATTTTGTGGCAGCTGCTTACAGTTATTGCTAAACACTGCAGAGAATGGAAGTATTTATACGTAAACTTGGTCAGTTCCCGAGTTCAGAAAGAAAGGCATAGAAAATGTCACAACACTGCTTTTTATGGAGTTGAATAAACCTTGACTTCTGGCAAACTTTACTAGGCATAGGGGAGAGACAAGAATATTCAAATAAAGTTCACAACATAAGAGAAGAGGAAGAAGGAATCTATGCCTTCTCTTGAATTTGCAATATATAGTAGACACTATGCTGGGTACTGGGAATCAATGGAAAGCAAAATAATCAGACTTGGTTGTGTATTGAAATTAAGGAATGGGAGAGAACAGAAATGGTCCAAGAAATGAGCACTAAGTATTTTTAGATAGTTGGAGTTAAAATTTTACAGATTTTGTTTCATCCATTTGGTGAATTCTGGCAAGGTAAGAGGAAAAAAAAAACTGCATTTACGTGAATAAATAATTTACCTAGATTCCTCAGTGGACAAGTTTTAGTTTGGAACAGAAAACAATTTTGCTTCACTATTAGCTACTGATGGAAAGAAAGTTCAATTAAGATTAAAAGAGAATTCAAGTTCTTTATTGTTAGGAACAGATGACAAAGAAAAAATAATTCTCTAGGTAAGAGTATAAATATAAAATGATGTGGAAAAAGTCTGATATCTGAGGCCTTTAATACAAATGATTAAAAGGAACAGTAAAACTCTGGGGGTGCTCTGAAGAACAAGGAGAATATGAGGCAATGCAAAATGATGATGTGGAGGGTGGTGAGGGACAAAGTCCAACAGTGCAAGATGAATTCCAGATATAAAGGTAAGAGGGAGGGAGGGGAAATGTGCAAAGGATGGAAATAATGTCCACAGAGAGAAAGCTAACATTTCTACATTGTACAACTCCCACACTGCTTAAAATCCTACATAATGGATATAAAAAGAGAAGAGATAAAGACAGTAATTAAAGCAATTACCTCTATACTGTACATCCAAATATATTCTACTGCAGGAAAGAATTAACCACCTTTTCACCAGGAATAAAATACCTGAAAGTGATTTTTAAACTGGCATTGAAATATTTTGACTTCGAATATCTGAAATAAATAGCTAAAAATATGAGAAATGAACTAATGGGGGATGGCAACAGAATATTTTGCTTTCAGATAGTCCTAAGATGACTGCGGACAATTTTAAGAATGGATATGTATACTATCTGTAAAACGTTGGGCAAGATGCTTAACAACTGTGTTAGATTCCTTAACTGAAGGCCAAAATAATAATAGTAATACATTTTAATTAGGTTTTTATAAAGCTTAAATAGCGCAAGCAAGAGGTTGTCACCTAATTACTCAATAAATGTATTTCCCTATTCAATAAAAAAATTAAATGTTTTCTTTAGAAGTTCAATATTTTATAAGAAATTATGTAAGTACTGCTATGCCACAAAATTAGGCATGTCTGCCGTCTTCATCAGAGAAAACTGGGACCATTTTTCCGCCAGAAATTATAACTAAAGAGAAACCATTTCCATGCCACTTGAAGAAAACCTCCTTTAAAATTCTCTTCTTTATAAATCCTCTAAGCTATGCTAATCTTCTTAGTCATATGGTAGACTTTGTTGATGCCTCCCTTTTCCCTCAGGGAAGACTCTTAAGCCCCAATGATCACTGCAAATTGTGGAGTGACCTGATTAAGGAGGAAATAAAAGTGGCGCCAAAAACACGCTTTCAAAGGAAAGAAAGGAATTTTCAAACTTTTAGGAAATAGTTTGTTTTTTTCTTTCTACGTCTTTATGATCAAAGAAAATAAATGGGTTTTAGAAATTATTGAAGTGAAAGGTATATCTAAAAATAGGTGGATTCTCAGAAAAAGTAGTAACGATAAGCTAGTTCTTGTGGCCAAATGGAATCAGTAACTGGAAACCTGGTAATAAATAAGTATTGGTAAGATCATAAGACTTCAGGGCCTCCCCTGGTGGCGCAGTGGGTTAAGCAGCGCACTATGAAGCAAATCGCAGCCACTGAAGCATGAGTTCGATCCCTGCTGCCGGCCAGGGGGGGGACCCACATGGTGCAGCAGACCTCTCCTGCTGTGCCCGCTGC
>JAGFMF010011568.1:14776683-14814372 GCA_019455555.1 Galemys pyrenaicus | reverse complement strand
TTCTGCTCCCTGCTCTCTGTGGTGAATCCTCTCACCCCCCACACCTCTGGCCTGTACCCCAGTGCTTGTATGCATAAATAAATCTTTAAAAAAAAAAAGAATTACATACTTTGTCTGAATTTGTACTGAAATGAGTTTTGATCCTTTGTGCTTTATTTTTTAAATAATTCTAATCTTATACTCCACTTCCAGTGTTTTCTTTAAGATAGAGGCAGCAGAATGTAATTGCTTAGGGCACAATCATAAAGAAAATCTTGAGTTTTAAACATGGATTTGCCATTTACTAGTATCATCAGATTTTTATCAAAATCTTCCTGTATGCCAAACATGGTTTTGTGGCTAAGTATACAGACAAATCCTTATGGATTTTATAATTATGATAGAGGACTTAGCAAATGAATAGTCAAATATAGTAGAATAAGAGCCATTCTAGGGGACAGAGGAGACTGTGGAGCATGTAAATAAGAAAATGAATCCAGATATAAGGGCATAGGGAAGATTTCTTAGAAGTGATATTTCACCTGAGACACAATTGAAGAACAGGGCTTAGTGGGGTAATATTTGCAAAGAGGAAGAGCATTTTTGAGCAGAGAGAACACTGCCTTTAAAGCTGGAAGGCACACATGCACGAAAATATGGGATGGGAACTGAAAAGAAAAATCTGCATCTTTAGGCAAAAATGTATATCTAGAACAGTGGTCACTATGGACTGGTTGGAGTGTGAAATGGAGAGATGTTGCACAAAGGGGTATGATATCTAAGTTATGATGAATAAATTCTGGAAAGCAAATGTATGGCAATGTTTTACCATATATTATATTATATATTTGCAATTAGATGAGGGTAGATCATGTGTTCTCACCACCAAATTATAAAAGGAAAGAAAATAACTATGTGAGGGGACTGATATGGTAAGTAGTTTTGCTGTGGTAAATACTTCAAAACTCATCTTTATGTGAATTCATCAAATTGTATACCTTAAATACACACATTTGTCAACTATATCTCAATAAAGTTGAATAAAAGAGTCTACAGTGGTTGGGAAGGAGGAAAAGTAAGAGAATTAGAGCCAACATCATGAGAAATCATGTAAATTTTATGAGTTTAATTTACTTCAGAGCACTCAGGAGACATTCACTGGGAAGCTGAATATGGGATGGAGTGGAGAGGTATGCTGCCAGAGACCATTAAGAATATATCACAGTAATTTGAGCAACAGTGGTATAAATTTTGGAGATGACAGTAAGAATACAGAGAAGTGAATACATTTAAATCTGTTTAGGAAATAGACTCATCACAAACATGATCAGTTCTAGGTGATGGAAAGAGAAGAGAGTACAGTATGTCAAAGATGACCCACTTTCCAGAATTGAACCATCAGATGGATGATTCTCCATTCACTGCAAGAGAACACAGGACAAAAAGCATAGGGTGAAATGAAGAGTGGTTTTTTTGAACATACTGAAATTAGAAATATCTGCAGAAGAATAAAGCTATCTAATGGGCACAAAGATCAAATGGGTCTAGACAAAAAGAGAGGTAGTGAAAGGGACAGGTAGAGCAGAGGGAGAGGAGAGAGAGAACACACATAAGTGTAGGAGGAACAGGAGAGAGGAAGGGAGAAGAAGGGAAAGGGAGAGGAGAGGTCAGAGGCTGAAGTGTATGCTTGGTAGGTATCAACACACATTAACTGAGGTCCTAGAAGTAAGTGAGTTTGTTTTCCTGGAAAGATTGCCTACATTGAGAAAGAAAAGGCCCAGAACAAGTATTGCAAGTGATAATTAGATTCATTAAATTTCATATCTTGACTACTGTAAGGATTAAGAAAGAGGTTACACAGAAAACATTTACCAAGGCAGCCAGTGCATAGAAGAGTTCCACAATGGTAAAGGTGAGTTTTGGGTGGATTCACTAGTTCAGTCTCACTGAGACCATTTATGTGTTTTTAATTCCAACTTTCCACTATTTCTTATACTTATTCTTCTAAGTAACTACATACAGGAATAGGAATTTACTATGCTTATTTAAAAATAGATTTTTATGTATTAATTAATTTATTTACTTATATTTGACATCATTTGTATTCCCCAGGGAGTTCAATAGAAATTTTAATTTATTTCTTTAGGTGGTCAGGTTCTTTACGTTCAAAACTTTGTACTTCTTTTTTCAAAAAATCCTCTTCATACACTCATTTAATTTTTTCTTTAAGTTTCATTTCCACTCATATCTCCTACTACAGCTTTAATCTAGTTTTTGTGAGCTTTAAAAATGACTATGTTTTCAGAACATAGGCTTTCCTTTCATGTATTAATTTAACATTGTTAAATGCTCTAAATACTGCAGTTTATAAAAATCAACCATGATCATCTTCCATAAAAACAACAGCATTCTGGTACAAAATGAACACCTGGAAAGCATCACTGAGTTTAACACACAAAGGACAGCAGCATATGTGGTACATATACTCACAAACCTTAGAAGCATAAATTTTAAAAATTGCAACTTTGTTTCAAAAATGAAGTTCTAAATTGTATGTTCAGAATCATAATTACTATTAATATTTTATTAAATGTTAATAGATAAAAGACGTTCTATGAAATGTATGTATCACCTTGTGCAAGTCCTTTAATATCACTGTGCATTAGCTTCTTTCTCTCTAAATAAAGCCCCCGACTATTGTAACTTCCCATGATGCCATATATCTGTTTTTAAAATAATTTACTGACAAAATACAAATAAAAACAATATGGTCTGGTAACCAAGTGACTTTCTCTGTATGCTCTTGCTCTGCTTTTTTAATATATCTTGAGGACAAAACCAAAAAGCAGGCAGGCCTGGCTGAGAGTGAGATGGAGGCGGAATTTAAGACAAGGGTTAAACCACAGCCACAACGGTCAAAGGCAGCACAGTGACTGATCCGGCCCAGGCCAAAACGGAAAGAAAAAGAGACATGAAAGCAGTTCCTGGAAATCCCCACTCTAAATATAAAGACTGATATATGATAAATCTAAAAGGGAGGAGAAATAATATTAATTAAAACAAAGATGAAATCTAACACATTTACCTCAATAAACTCAATTGACTCATTTTTTATTTCACTCCAGACATTCTACCTTGGTCCCCATGTTTTCTACCAACTATTTTGGGGAATGAAATATGTTTTCTGTATCAGTGCTCAAACAAGTAAAAATATGTTATCTGTTATCTTGCAAAACTATTTCACTCCAAATTTTATATCTATATTCATCATAATAAATCTTATGAATTAATTATGATTCCTTACTTTTCTTTTATGGAGTAGAAGAAAACTGAAATAGATCAAGGTTAAATAATTCATCTGAGGTCATAGAAAGCACACTTCCTGGGACCCATTTCTAGAAGCTGCTTATCAAAGCTGTTTTGGTTTAAAATCAACCACGGACCCATAAATCTGGTAGGAAATGAAATAATCTGGTGAAATGCTTGACTCTTCACTGACTTGATGCCAAATATTTAGATACTTTGTCAGAAAAGCTATTTTTTTAAATCAAAATATTTTTGTCACTGGGAATTGTGTTGGGAATATGAAAAATAACTGTCTTCATCTTGAGGAAATGAGTGTATATTAGTTTTTCATGAGTAGAAAATTTATGCTTCTAATTTAGTGAAAAAGATATGCTTAATGTCATTACCATGGAGAATAAACTCTAACATTTTATGCAAGATTGGGAGAAAAGCAACAAAAAAACACACCCCCATTTACTAAGCCTTTTGCAGAATGACAGATGAAACATTTGTTGGAGGAATATTTAGTCATTTGTGAGGAATGTGGATTCAAAATTAACAATGTCAAGAATCTACTATTTGGAGGCACATTTTGCTGTGAAGTGGAATATGTTTTGATTCAGGTGTTAGATATAGAAAAAGAACACAACACATGGTTGAAATTCTTTCTTTCAGCTATTTTTTTATTCTCATGGTTTTCTCATGGTCTTCCAAACTAGCAGTATCTGTTATCTTTGCCCAGTCTACATCTAAATACTTTTTTTTTAAAAGATTTTGTTTTTAATTTATTAGTGCGTCTACAGTACAGGCCAGAGGCATGGGAGGTGAGAGGACTCACCAGAGACAGAGTGGGGAGAGGAACAGGCAGATCAACTGAAATACACTGCTGAGGGGAGCAGCGAGTGAGGCAGGAGAGGTCTGCCACACCATGTGGGTCTCCTCCCTGGCTGGGATCAAACTCATGTTGCAGTGACTGCAGAGGCCTCAGTGTGGCACTTAACCCCTTGTGCCACCAGGGAGGCCCTACATTTAATTACTCTTATTTCTTATAAGAGAAACTGATTTTCACTCTAGAGCACATGCTGCCTAAGCCTTTATGCACTTCACCCAAACCTGGGAATATGTAAGTAACCAAAGCCTAAAAAATTAGTTCAATCCCTCTCTCGCCTAATGCTTTGAGAATGGACATATGACTAGTTGATCAATCAGAGAAAAACTTGAGAATTTTGTTAAAGTTACTATTAAAAGAGATGCTCTTTTTTATTTTGATTTGAACTAGGAGCTATTTTGTCACTCCTGGTAAGAAAGCTTACCTGAAGTAAAGTAAAACTAATCAGAGGAAAACCAAAATTTAGATGATGAGAAAGGGAAGGAGGCAGAGAAAGTGATTCCTGAACCCTTAGATACAGCTATGTCTAACACACCCTTTCCTCATTATTTCAAAGACAAACGCTGACAACATCCCAATTTTACTTAATTTGAGTTGAGTTTCTGTCACTTTGAATTGATTGGTCCTGATTAATAACAATCTCTTTTTTTAACCTATCTTATTTTTTTTACTAATTTTTACAGATTTAGTTAAGAGCAATTATCCCATTAGCTTACCTAGTAAGTCCAGAGACCCTAAGTCCAGAGACCTATTTCTCTGCTGGCCTATTCAACGTTAGTATATTTACCATTCATTTGGTTTAATGATACCCCTTGGATTGTTGACTTTTTTATTCAATATCTGCTGTGCTTATCACTCATTTATTAATAAGACTAATTTATCAAGTGATATTATTCAGTATCTCTTTCCCACCTCAGGTTGTTCCTAAGATGATTAAGTTTTCACAAATCTTTGTGCAGAAATATAAGGGGCGTTCCTTTTGTCATACAAATGTATAATTTTTCCTAGTAACATAAACCATTGTAAGGGTTCAGGCAGTCTTCAATCAACCTGACATAATTGATTTACAAGTAAAGTATTCACATAAGCCCTTTGGAGCCTATGTGAAAATAATGAAGGCAGAGAGAACTGACATTTTTTGAATATTCACAATATACTAAGTAAAATCTTAGAGATTTCATATATATATTTACCTTGCTTATACTTCACAGTAACCTTGCTAATTTAGTTATAATCCTTAATTGAAAAAAGAAGAAACAAGATCAGAGAAATTAATTTGTTTAGGATCAAATCCTAATAAATGTATACTTAAGTTACTGAAAATTTTATCTTTCTAACCTTACTACCTAGCACCAGGTCCAGTAAATAAAGGTCAAGAGTAAAATACTAGGGAAATCAATGAATGAATGAATGAGTAAATGATAAGGCCAAAAGTTGTCCTTTTCTACTCCAAATCTCCGTTAGACCATGCCACCTTCAAACAAGACCATAGCCAAATAATTCCATATATTTATGTCTTTTGCTTTTAAATCCCATTGAATCACTTAGCACTGTTCATGTGAATTGATATTTCTAAATTTTGACAGTATAGTACTACTACAGAGATGAGCCATAGCAAATGAAGCATCCTGAGCCAAGAACTAAGACTTCTGAGTTGGAGAAGAACTTGGATATAAATCCTATTTACTTAGCTCTGCATCCTGGAACAAATTATCTACATCTCAGATTACTCATTGATAAAATTAGAATAATGATATTATCTTCCTTGTAAGAAGATTATTATGAAGACTAAATACAATGATGCCTAGCATAGCAGTTAGCACACAGTAATCTTTTGTTGGGGTTACTTACTATTATAACTGTAATAATACTTTCTTTTGAAGTCTGAGCCAATTCACTCATAGTCACATGTCTTAATAATGTATCATCTATTAAATTTTCCATTTTTTTTAACACTTAGGTGTGATTTAGACTATTAGGGGGAAAGAAATGTCACTTATTAAAAGAACAGATATTGAGAAGTTCTCATAACTAAAAAAAGTGACCTGGATATTACAAAGAAATCAAGTTTTTAATATATAAGACACTCTTAACATAAAGAATGTAACAATTTCATGTCTACCTTGTGACCTACACCAAAACTAGAAATACAATGAAATCTATAACCATTACCCTTATATAAGCAC
Organism: Galemys pyrenaicus; assembly: GCA_019455555.1. Taxonomy (NCBI): domain Eukaryota; kingdom Metazoa; phylum Chordata; class Mammalia; order Eulipotyphla; family Talpidae; genus Galemys; species Galemys pyrenaicus. The sequence continues at coordinate 14,808,033 of JAGFMF010011568.1, read as the reverse complement.
ATGCCTTCATCTCTCTCTCATTAGACATTTCCCATTAATTGCCAGGTCTCTGCTAATTTTACACCCCAAAACATCAAGTTTAGTTTCTTATCTCTCACCTTTGATGTAGATATATTAAAGCTTTAAACAACTCTAATCTGAGGTTGCTGCGGTAGCCCAAGTGCAAGATTATGGTGACTTTAAGTATGGTAAGAATTGGAAGTGATGAGAAGGAATTTTGATTTTGAAGATCCTTTTAGCCACTGAGCAAACAGGCTGGTTAATGGATTAGATATGGACCTATTAGGGAAGCCTCTGAAACTTATGGTTGGGACAACTGCTAATTGGTAGTGCTGTTTCCTGAGATGGGAAAGTCAAGCAACCAGGATTCAGTATGTGGCAGTGTAGAATATATACTTTTATCTATATCTTATGTAGAATATATACAAATTAAGAAATTGTGCTCAGTAACTAATTCCTATCCATTTTTTTCAAGTTCTGTGCCTTTGCACTTTTCTCTTTACCTGGAATTACCTATCCCAAGTTAACCCATACTTCACTGGACAAATTCCAACTCAAGAGAAGGCTTCCTTAACACCTATGTAAACTTAGACTTACCTTCCTCTATGACCCCATTGCAACTTTGTAATGTTTATGAAATCCCAATCATGAATTAAGCATCATACAACTTATTAGGTTTACAAAGATGTATGGCCCCCTTCTCTCTAATTGGGGTAGGAGAACATACCCACAAACTATTTAGTGTACACATTATGTAATCATACATGTGTGAAACTAGAGAGGAGAGAATGGTGGGGTAGTCAGGCAAGGTTCTGATATGTATTGTATATTTTTCAGGAGTAAGGTACTCTACATTCAATCATCACAACCATTCTATAAGTCAAGCTTAAGTGTTTAAGTACTAGCCCAAAGTTATATAGTTTTCATGTGACAAAACTAGTTTACAAACGAACCCATAACTCCTAGGCCATTTCTCTGTCAAACTAAATTCAGAAAAGGCTTTATAGCGGGAATAAACTTAAGCTGAAACCATAGCCAAAGACCACTCCCAGTGGAAGAAGCTGTGCAATGTACACACAATAAGGGGTGGTGGAATTAGATGAGGTGTCCTTCACAGATAATGGGTGGCGGTCAAGGGGGGTCTGGTATGTAATACTGTGCTTAGGACTCTGGGTTTTGCCCCACTGGCAATAGGTATGTTACAAATAAAGGATTTTAAACAGAGAAATAATAGAATTAGAAATTACTCCAAATATACTACCTAGTATGGACTTAATATCACAGCATTTATTAACATATATGATTATCTTCTATTTCATATTTAGTTTAGTTTCACTTATTTTGGTGTTTTTCATGCCCAACATAGGGTGTGGCAACTGGGAACACTGTCTAGTAGTACCTGAATGAATAAAAGAAATAAGATGGATAAAGAAAGGGCAGGCCAAGACTAGAATTTATGATCTCCTAACAAAAACTTTCACTGTCATATCTACGCTTAATTTCATTACCTTTCATAAAAACACTTAAGAAGCTCCATGTAAGTAATAACTGATAACACAATACTTTGTGAAAAAAAATAAAGACATCATTACTTTCAGACATACATACAATGATCCATTATCTATTTTGACATGGTGAAGAAATAGTCAATATAAGTCTGGCATTGCAGTATTTTTTTGTAAGGGAGAGTGTTAGATCCACACACAATGTATGACATACATTTCTTTTTTTTTTCTGACTTAATTCTTTTATTTAAAAACCATAAAGATAAATGTCACCTTTGTTTTCAGTGTGATATACGAAACCCAAAGATTGCATTGGGCATTTAGGACTAATACTAAGCACATATGAGGAGTGATATTAGGATTGTTGGCTTGCAAACAACTGGAAAAGTTGAACAACCTGGCTTAACACCAGGCTAGATAAAGTTGCCTTGTAAGATTATCATAAACAGACACTCTGAGCACTGCTGAAGGAGGGTCTAGATGGCAAACCAAGGATTGTTGAATTCCAATCAATTTGACTCCAAATTTGTGACAGTGGGAGGGCATTGTATTTGACAATTTCACCAAATAAGAATAAGAATTAGGATAAGATTGAAACTAGTAACACATAGGCCCAGGCACCTTTCCAAGATATTTGTGTGTATTTTCTCATTTAATCTTCCAGCAAGTCTGTGAGACAGGTGCTGTTTTATCTCCATTTTATAAATAAGGAAGTTAAGTAATTTGCCCAGATCATTTGATCTGATTAGAACCCAAGTTATCTGACAGCAAAGTTATGTGATTAGCCATAATGCTACAGACCTTCTGAGTCAACATGCTCTAGAGGAGTTTAGGAACTCCTTCGGTGATTGCGTTGTAGGAACACAAGGGAATGGAATGCTGGGCTATCAGTACATAAATATGGATACAGAAAGCACTTGCAGTAGAAGCCACACTTCAGGGCAGGTGGTTTGCTGTGTATGCTCCAGGACCTGGTATTGAAGTGTCTCACTTCTGAGCCATTAGCTGCCATGGCAGCCGAGTCATGGGTTTAGGAACTTAAATCTAAATTTTGTTTTTTTCTGTGACAGTGAATAAACCCAGCTAAGTAAAGATAAGAATTTTCATGGTTTTTGACTTTTTGTAGAAAAACAACAGTTATAAGCATGAAGCTACTTTACATTTTAGCAAAAAACCCAAAACCATACTATAGAAATTGAAAATGTGTTTTCTCTTAATTTGTCTTAAAAAAAAAAAGCCATTACAGTCAGAACTTGCATTTGTATACTTCCACATTCTGCACTGCTTGATAAGCCACTTCTAATGGGGTCATCCTTAGGGCATAACATTTTTTTGTGTGGTTTTTCTTTTCTTATGATTCACTTTTCCTAGACTTGCACCAACTTTAAGCTAGTAGGTGTGTACAGATAATCCCTGAATTACAATGTTTTAACATTTCTACTTGATCATGGTGCAAAAGTGACATTCAATTCAGTAGAAACTATCCTTTGAATTGTAAATTTTGATCTTCCAGACTAGTGATAAGTGGTTTGACAACTGCAATACAGGGCAACAGCAGAGAGCCAAGTTCCCAGTTGGCCACTCAATCACTAGGGTTAACCACTTACATGCCACAGAGTGGTCTACTGTCAGCTGTGGACATGTATTATGAAAACCCATACAAACATTTCACTTTCAGAACATTAAATTATAAGAGGTATTAAACACTTTATTATAGAGTTTGTGTTAGATGATTTTGTCTAACTGTAGGTTAATGCAAATGGTCTGAGTCGTCTAAGGTAGGCTGGGCTAAGGTACAGCAGGTTAGGCACAGTATTTACAATATTTTCAGTTATGATGGGTGTATCTGGATGCAACCCCACTGTAAGTCAAGAAAGAGCTGTAGTTTAGAGTTTGCTAGTCTGTACATTTCTGAGAATAAACATGAGTTATAGGTCTGAGAAGCTAAGTCCTCTGTAGTCAGTTATCTGATTATCTATTTGAGAAACTAGTGAGGAATTATAAAATAAAAATCCGCCTTATGCCTATAATCTTTATTCTCCACCCTAAACCTTTATTTGGGGCTAGATCTGATTAGAAGTTCAGAGGTGCTATGAAGTCCATTAGGGGTCTGCTGATGCTTACCCAAGTAGCTCACATCAAAGGGCAGTCTCATTTATCAATATACATGACTCACAGAATCACAGATTTGTGGACTGAACTCTTCAAGTTTCCTTGTCTTTTTGCAAAATATGCCTATTTATGGAACCTTTGTTTCTTTTTGCCTAAGGTCATTTTCCCATGGTAATTGAATCAACCAAACTTTGGGCAAAATGGAAGGGTCTTCCTAACTCTCACTTAATCTATTAACATTAGTTATATAATGACCCAATGAAATCTTCAAAATATTCCCAAACACACAAATAGAATCTGAACAGTTCTTAAACTAGTATTTTTAATGCCAAGATTATGTTTTTGAAGTATATTAGTGATCTTTCACTTTACCAAGGAAGCACTGAGTATAAGAAATCAATAAAATTGCTATATTGGAAAATCAGAACTTCATATTCAAGATCTTTGAAAATTCAGGTTATAACTATAATTATTCATACATATGGTATGTAGTAAAATACATACATATGATCATATATAGTAAAATAAAAAGATCACAAATTTGGAGTCAAATAGACCTGAGTTCAAGAATCCTAGTTCTGCTACTTCTTAGACCTTCATTGAAAAAAGTAGGAAAATAATAAAAGTAGTTAAAAATACCGAGCTATTACTGCTATGTGTGAGATCATGAATATGTGTTTTAGAATCTCATTTAATTCTCAAAGCAACCGTATTCAAGAAACAATATTATCCCTCTTTCTCAGATGAAGTAACCAAGGCAAGAGAAAGTTTAGTAACTTGCACAAGGTCATAAAACTAATAATTATGTTTTTACCACTGTTCTAAACTGTCTATTCTGTAGACTTTACATGATGATGGAAATCAACATATATAAAGCATTTAGAATAGGACTCAATCCATATTATGTTCTAATAAATTTTAGCTAATACTATTAATTAACAAACATCAGATAAATAACAGCAATGCTTGTTAACTGAGATATGATTGTTGCTATCTAATTGTCAAGGAGAAGTGGTTGGTTATACACATTTTACAGAGTCACAAATATTTACTGAGCTCCTATGACGTTATCACTGAGATTTTATTCACCACTGTGGCCCATGGAAATAGGCCTGGTCTCTGCCCTCACAGGTTTACAATGTACAGGTAGCTGTAGTGGATTAAAGGCCACTGAGAATTACAATGGCCTCTTGAAGCAATTTCCCTGCTCTGCTCGCCACTCTGTCTCTGGTGAATCTTCTCACCCCCCACAGCTCTGGCCTATGCCCCAGCTCTTGTATGCATAAATAAACTCTAAAAATAAATTGGAATTAAATGTGCCGCTGAGATAGCCTACTACTGGCTGATTGAGAATGGCAGCAAGTCTTAGCAAGTGGTGTCAACAAAAGGAATGTAGTCACTGCCCTCAACCTTTCATTTTGACTATTTCTAAGGTTACAAAAATCTTTATGCAGATTCCACAAATACCCATGTATCATTTTCATTCTTATTCAGTTTGCATATATGTAAGTTTTCTTAGGAATTTGGCATTCCAGGTTTGATTCTCAGCTCTTTAGATGAAAGCACATGCATCTCAACCTATTTTGAAATCAATCTATCTATACAGTCTATGATGTGAAAACAATAACCAAAACCAAAAATTTCTCTAAGACAACACTGTAATAGCTAGTTACTAATCATGTATGTTTTTCTATTTCTCCAGCAGGTTCTTTTTCATGTCAGATAGATCCCAAAAGCTAAATCTGTACTTTGGCAGGCTAGCTATAATACTGCTTCTCTTCTCTTTTTCCCTTTGTTATTCCACCACCAATTATGCAGTCCACAAGGGATTCTACCATATGAGGGTCTGTTACCCAGAGATCAAGTAATGTAGCAGCTGTTTATTTGCAAATACAGAATGTGATGAACACATGGTACAGAAAGATGGTTTTTTATGTTGATATCCTCTAATTTGCATAGATTATCCAGTATCCTTTTTCCCTTTTTCAATTCTGCATATATGGTAAATAGTCTTTTTACTTCCCACTGAACTCCACTGAAATAGAAATGACTGGAATGTCACCATGTGTCTGATAGTGAAGTACCCTGCCACAAAAATCATCTCCAGCTTTTAATAAAAATGGTGATAATATTAATCATCATAATATGAGCAGGTATAAATTCTTACTAAGTGCCAGGCACTGCCTTGGAGACTTGACATCTATTATCCCATTTAATATTCATAAGAACCCATGACGCTGGCAAATGTTATCTCCATTTTATCAATACGAAAGCTGAAGGTACAGAGTTTGTGACCTGCCCAAAGTCACAAAGCTACTAGGTGGCATAGCAGTAACTTTTAAAAAGAAAAAAATATTTATTTATCTTTGTGTAGAACCAGGGTCTAGGCCAGAGGTGCAGGGGGTGAGAGGACTCACCAGAGACAGAGTGAGTTGCAGAATAGGCAGATCGACTGAAGTACACTGTTGAGGGGAGCAGCAACCAGAAAGGAGAGGTCTGTTGCACCATGTGGGTCAGCTTGCTAGCCAGGGATAGAACTCAGGCCATTGCAATGAGACTTAACCCCTATGCCAACAGGGAGGCCCCAGTAGTAATTATTTAAGCCAAACTTGACTGATTTTGCTCTCCTCTCACTTCACACTGAGAATAAGGGAGAAAAGTCAAGCAGGATGAAAGGCAGGGGGAAGAGTGGGTGGAATGTCCTTAATCATTATTCATTCACTAAAGGATCACACATTGAGTACTTGGGAGTGATTGGCCATACTGTCTACTCATGACAAGGTTTTTGCCTTAGCAAGGTATGTCTGACTTGGAGAAGCAGAATCCCTAAAATACAACCGCTGTGCTCACTCCATAAGGGCAGAAATCAATACATGTCCAAGTGTGGACAGTCCAGAAAGGGTGGGACCCTGGAATGGGGAGTTGGAGAAGACTTCCCAGATAAGGCCCTTTGGGGCAGGAAGGTAAGCAATACATGAAAGTTCTCAGGCTAAGTGGAAAGCTCAGAGCAGATGGAGGTCAAAGCAGGGATGGCATCACAGAACTGTGGCAGTAGGAGATTCACAAGTGCTTCAGATACCTGGTGAAGACTATGGAAAGAAAAGCAAAAGGGCAGGCAGCGCTGACATCCCATTAAGAGGGGGCATTAAGGACAGGGAGAAAGGAACACGGAGGTGTTCTATCTGGGGAGGAGGCCAATGAGGAAATATGGGACTACACAAGACCACACAGGCCGCTGGTGCAGATGACCATTCTATACAACATACTATGTGAAGTCATCATAAAATCCATGTAATCATGTGAGCTGGTTTTTCAGGTCATTTTTATTATGACTGTGGGTTATAACAGTAGGCTGTCAAAGAGGTAAATTTTGATGGAAAGAAGATTGATTGTTACAAAGGTAAAACCAGTGAGTCTCAATCTGAGCCTTGGGATCCCAAGAAAGGAAGGTGTAGCTGAGAGAACTAGTTGCTGGGGCAGAGAGAGAGACAAGGCATCTGTGAGCTGGAGACAGATGCTGAAATGCAAGGCAGGTAGCGTATGGACCGCTCAATTGGTACGGGTATAAGGCTGATGTGTGGGGTGAAGAGACAACATGATAACATCATTACTTTTGTGTTAAAAATTAATCAAGTGGTTCAAGTGAAGTGAGGGAAACCCACTGAATTGATAAGACATCAGTCATTGCAATGTAGATTCAGAAAACATTTTGATAGGACAGGCACAGTTAAATATTTTCAGGATTTGGGACCCTATTTTATTGCTTCTTAGACTGACATATTTTCTGTTATGTGGGATAATGTCTAGTACCAGTCAAGCTTTCCTTGATCTTGTTGCTTCATGATTAACTAGACAACAACATGTTTTTAAACTGCCAGGTCTGAACTCTGTTGGTAAGCTCTACTCTTAGATAAGAAATTGGATTTCAAGAGAAGGAAATTTTTGTAGCCTAAGTTTGTCAAGAATATAGCTGTATTGTGTACTAAGAGTGTAGCCACACAATAAACTCAATAGCTCTGATTTGGTATTCTATGGAATACAATTTGTAGTGGAGTAAAGAAGTTAAAAGATATTGCTTATGACAGCTTATAATTGGACTTCTTGCAAGCATCATTTAAACTGTAGTTCCTTTGACAGAACAATTTTTCCTTCTGATTTCTCCAACTCTCTCTTTCTCTCTCTCAATAAACATTTTGGAAAGGAAGACCAGGAGCCATGGATAGTCTAGCAGTGCATGCATGCAGGTAATCATCTTAGTGTGTAGGAGCAACTCCCAAAATCTTTATGAAGTTGTATGGGGAGGCTCAACCATGGTATCACACAGACCTAGGTTCAAATCTCAGATCTGTATCTTATTAACTCAAAGCACTTAGTCCAATGTTCGGCACACCATAGACACTGAACAATTAGAAGCTGTTATTACTTTAAAATTTATTTATTGGGGTCTCCCTGGTGGCACAGTGGGTTGAGCGCTATACTGTGAGGCATCCGCTGCACAGCAGCACAAGTTTGATCCCCGGCCAGGGAGGCGACCCTCATGGCACAGAAGTCCTCTCCTGCCTTACCGGCTGCCCCCCTCAGCAGTGTATTTTAGTCGATCTGCCTGTTCTGCTCTCCACTCTGTCTCTGGTGAATTCTCTCACCTCCTGTGACTCTGGCCTATACCCCAGCTTTTGTATGCATAAATAAATATATCTTTAAACAATTATTTAAAGCATAAAAGGAAAAATCCAGAGCCAAAATAAGGTGGTCCTACATTTCAAAGACATAGATTCCATCTTCCTCTTTCAACTTCTCACACTATCTGGTGCCGTGAACTTACCTAAAACTCTCGCTTGCACAAAAAGTTGACATTTTATGTGTCAATTACTTAGGTTCTCGCCTCCCTTCCACATTATTCTTGTAAAAGTGATTTAAAAGCTAAGAGATAAACAGAAACTGTTGTTTTTTGGTCTTACCATTTTTGTCTGCTCTCCGCAGTATCTGGAATGAAAAAGGAAAAAATTTATTACCGTTTTTATAAGTATTGCAGTGAACGTTATACTCCTAAATTACTCACCCATTGTTAAATAAAGGAAATTCCAACTGTAAGTAAATATCATCCAATTTGAAAACTTCCTTTGTAACAATCAAAAACTGAAAACAACCCAAATGTTCATTAACAGGTAAATGGATAAGCAAGCTATGGTGTGTGTGTACAGTGGAATACTACTGAGCAAGAAAAAGGAATGAACTCTTTCTTGCTGCACACATTATCTTGGATGGAATTCAAAGTAACTGCATTGAGTTAAAAAAACTGGAGACAAGATAATACCTACTGTATGAATCCATTTATATAGCATTCTAGAAAATGCAATACATCTATAGGTGACCAACAGCAGATTAAGGGCTGCTAGTAATGAGCAGGTTAAGGAGTGCTGGATTTATGAAGGATCATGAGGAAACTTTTGGGGGATGGTAGATACATTTATCATATGATAATGGTAATGGTCTAATAAATATATACATATGTAACAACTCATCAACTTTTCACTTAAATATGTGCAATTTAAGTTAATCATGTCTTACTAAAACTGGGAATAAAGAGGAAAAACAAGGAAAAATAAAGCATTGGCAAATAGGTCTATTCTATATCTTACTTTACTTCTATACATCAATTATATTATCTGGGGCCTATTTTTAATTGTCTTTGATGGATATGAGGTGCTTAACCTTGGGAAAGATTTCCAATTTTTCTCCTGGGAGGACAAACTTTCCTCCACTCTTGGTCCATATACTCCAGGGTTGACAGAGTGCCTTGGTGTGGTCAGTTGGGTGTCACATCCTTCCCACCACAGTGTCTGATTCAGCATGAGCACAGGAAGGCCAGTGAATGACAGGTCATGTTTGCTTGACTTATCAAGAGAGACATGCTTTCTCCTCTGCTGACTTTGAATCTACTAAGATATGTTTTTGTTATCATATTTGTCATGGGTTGAATTATACCGAAGTTCTTACCACCAGAACTGTGAATGTGACTCTGTTTAGAAATAGGACCTTTGTTGATGTATTCCAGTTAAAATGAGGGCTCACTGGACTGGACCCTAAATATCCAAGGACAGAGACTGATCAGGAGAGAGTCACTGATGTAGAGACAAGAGTAGAAGGTGCTGTGAAGAGGGCAGGCACTGGAGCAATAAAACTGCAACTTAAGGAACATCAAGGACTGACAGGCACCATTAGATAGAGGCATTGGCTGGGTGCTCCCCGTCATCTCCAAAGGGAATATGCTCCTGCTCATACCTTTATTTCCCCCCTTGAGTCTCCAGAACTGAGAGCATAAAGCTTTGTTGTATAACCCTAACTCTTTGTACCATGCTTTATTATAACAGCGCAGAAAATGAACACCTTATCAACCTGTCAATAACTAGCAGTGTCCCAGAGACAGAGAGAAACTGGATGCTAATGATTCTCTGAGCCCCTAAATAAGTGATGTTGACAAGACGATCTCTGCTTCTTCTTTCAGGAACCAATGATTTGTTATTTCTTTAAATTTAAGATTGTTTGGGTTTTGGGGTTTTTTTGTTACTAACATGCAATGAGTCCTTTCTAAGAGAAAAACACATCTGGATTTAATACACTTATGTTATATATAGCACCAAAGACAATGTCTCTGTGCCTTATTGCAAAGATAACCTTTAATCACGGGAAAGGGGCACTTAAGGATCATTATTCCTTAGCAATATGCAGTGATGGGTAAGTACCGGAGCTCTTCTTATAATTTAGGTCATCACTTCTTGGTGACCAGCTTAAAACAGGAGCAAAAGTTTTTAATTACCAAAGCGTCTGCCTTAATGCTTTCTACTATAGAAACATTACCCTCCTTTTCTTCCATTCACTCCATAAGATGAGTAACAGATAGCTCTAATTATTATTACAATGAGTTTTATCAAAAAATGCTAATATTATTACCAGAAGTGTCACCCATTAAAAATTTTCAACATTAGATATGTATGCCCCTGACTTGCATGCATAAGTTGATGCTTTTTTTTTAGCTAAATTTATTTAATTATTAGAGGAGATGGCTTTCAACAGTAAGAGCGTCTATGCTTAAAGCATAATGAGGCACAAATTCTTTTTATAACACAGTTAATTTCTGGTAAGGGTTTGAGGTATCCATCTCTCCATTGTAACCATTTTCTTCTCTGATAATAGGAAACCACTGCTGAGAGTCAGGGAAACTATTTCTTAGCTTTGATGTGCTCCAGGTTTCTATTTCAAGCTCTACTGTGCCCTTATGAGTCTGAAGTGACCAGAATAGGAATAATACACACCAGAGACTTGGACCCAGGACTTCCATCATTTCATTTCACAAAGAGCAAACTTAAATAACATTCAGCTTCTCAGCTTCTTAGAAATGAAATTAAGGCAGAGGCTTTTGTTAGTAAGGCAATTCTTTGGAATTAAATATGAACAGAGCTATCTATAATGCAAATTTTGCTTTTGATCTCAGACTAATAAAAAATGTACTATAGATGACAACTGAATTCATTACATTCACTACCATAGCAATTTGGGTCAACAAATCTTATTGGTTGCTCTCACAAGATACATAGTAAACAGATTAAAACTTTATGTGGGTGATATATGTTTTGCAACAATTTTTGGATTTTTCAAATAGCATCCTTTTCCCAAAAAGATATTCTTTGAAAGGCTTAACTGAAATTTTTCACTTCTAACTTGAAGTTACTGAAAGCAGTTGTTAAATGCAAATGTTATCTTGGAGTCATAAAACATTGACACAATTACCTTTCACTGAACTAATATTTGCTAAGTATCTCCTCCCATGTACCAGGTAAAAATTAAGAGAATGAGAGGCCCTCCCTTGTGGCACAAGGGTTAAAATCTCAGTCCTACCAGCCACCATAGCATGAGTTTGATTCCCCGCCAGGGAGCTAACCCACAAGGCACAGCAGATCTCTCCTGTGTTCGATCCCCTTTCAGGGAGCTAACCCACAAGGTACAGCAAACCTCTCCTGTCTCCCCTCAGCAGTTTATTTCAGTAGATTCCCCTGTTCTGCTCCCCACTTTGGTGAATCATCTCACTCCCCACAACTCTGACCTACACCCCAGTTCTTGTATGCATAAATACATAAATCTTTTTTAAAAATTAAGAGATCAAGAGAGCTGGTCAGTGTCAGAGTAGACTTCTGAGAAACTGGGGTACAGGAGAGGGGTACAGGAAACTGGAGTTCAGAAGGGAAGACAGCAAGCCTTAGTGTGTGTACCTGTATATCCAGTAGGTACTTCTGCTCCCAAGACACTCAACACCATGAAATGGGATGCATGGAAGTGGGCACTAAAGGATGGGTGGAGAAAAATGAACAGTACATGCACCTCAGCTTTCTGTGGTGTAAGCATAGTGCAGGAAAACAATTTTTACTGTATGAAAACAGTAAACCAAAGTTTTCCTTATTTCTGATGGTTCCAGAAACTAGTAGAATGAGATATGTTTTGCCAGCTAAGGCAGATAATAATGGGGTTCGTTGCCAGTATCCCAACTGGACAATCTCAAATAATCAACTGTACATGTTGATTAATCTCTATCAACTGTCCATCAGGTGAGAGGAGGTGTGAAGCTGTGACAGAATTCAGTCACAGAACCACTGTTCCTGAAGAGCTGTTTGTGCTCTCTCAGTCCTGCCTCTCTGCTCTCATCAAGATAAATATGGACAAAATTTCAGAATTAAATATTTGCAAGGAAAAACAATCACTCATCTTCAGGAAGTCCCTGACTGGCCAGGTACTGTGTCTTTCATTAGGTGTGTTTGTATTTGGTAAAGTCATCACTTTCCTTCACAACTTTCTGAGTCCTATTTCTGCTTCATACTTCCTTCTCAGTTAAAAATTAAAGAGAAATCACTTGGAAGAAGACACACACAGTGGGTGAAGTTGCATCTAACTTCACCTGGGTCTTCTGTTGCTTTGGGGACAAGTTGAAGGTTTATTCTTTTCCCTTTGCATAGGGGCAGGATAAATGTAATAACTCAAAAGACAGCTGATGTCTATATGAATTTATATTGTAAACTAGAGTTTATTCTCTCTTATCAGTAATGTATCAACCTGCAGAAACATAGTACACTGGTGTAAAGAGAAAAATAATTGTCATCCTTCCAGTCTTTCCTGGGTGCTGCATGCTGTGCCTAGTCCATCCCTCCTATGGCTAGGAGGTGCCCTGAGCAAAGACACTACACCACCTCAGTGTGTGGCATGCCTTGGTACCAGCACTGGGATTTCTAAGCCCCCCAAAAGTATGCAAGAGTATTATGATGAACTGACATTTAATTCTGCCACTTTTTTTGAAAGATAATCATGTAAGATAGATTTATAAATAGTTCCTACATTAGACTGTGAATTTGGCTACTGTTATTTATGCATTCAACATGGATCACCCAGTTACCAACAGTGCAAATTGATACAGTAAGTTTCCTTACCCCCCACTCAGGTGTCTATGAACTCTTATTTGATAGCAACCTTTAGAATTAAGTATCAATCTCATTATTATTGCTGATTTGGAGATAAGGACAATAAAGCAAAAGTCAACAGTTGTAAATCACTCTGTTTTTATGATCTATGACTAGTCCCTAATCAGCTGGCCATATCAGGCCATACCATTAATAGTATCTTCAAACACAATTTAAATAATTTCTTAGAAGGTTGATTATTCCTGTGCTATTGGTATATAAACATTGAAAATCAAAGGATTATTTTCATTTCTGGAAATTAGTCTCTGTGATACAGAAGTCTTTAATTGGTTTCATTTCAGTTCCTCTTTGTAATAGGAAATATCTATCACTTATTTATTAGAAGCTGAATAGAATTCAGAAAGCTATCTTACTGAGCATTGCTATAGAATATATTAAAACTAATCAAATAAAACTAAGTATTTATATTTCACATTTTATTTTTGCTAAAAGCAATGTAATCCAGAAATGAATAATTCAAACCTCCCGAGTCACAAATCCTTTTTCATGGCACATATCTCACCAGAATGCTAGAATTTCCACAAAAATATCTTGAAGGAAAATGTAAACAAATCTTTTCTATCTGAGACAAAAATCCAGTGGCAGCTTTTTTTTTTTTTTGTAGACTAGCATTTTACTGACAAACAAGCATGTCAACACCTCTCTTATAAAACCAGCCTCATATTTTTATTTTTAAATTCTAGAAATACATAAGAAGGCGAGTGTTCTATTCACAGAGTACAAGTCTTTTCAGGATAGGTACCTGATGGCATTTATTGACAGAAGTTAGGAACAATAATGCAATGATGCATACATAGTAGTGAGATTTTAATCTACTTTCTTTTTGTTTTTAAATGACAGTTTGAACACTTGGACCAAGGTTGGTATATGTGTCTGGGAGGATGACTTTCCATTTACACAGTTTCAATCCATTCCTCTCCACAGTATCCCCATGATTTGCTGTTTTATATAAAAAAAGAAAAATCACAGGAAGCACTTGATACACTTGGAAGATCCAGTGAAGATCAGGTCAGAATGACTGGAGGACCCTCTTGCCTTCCTCGAATCAACCCTGTGGTATCTTAGCCATCAACCACATAACTGACAAGATTTTGAAGGACCCTGATCTCTCTGTCCCTGAAGATTTTCTTCTCATGAGTGATGTGGTATCTTCTCCTTCCTCCCTGTTTAGCTGTTAAGTCCGTTGAGGGATTTTTGGCCCTGAGTGGAAGGACTTAAAAGGAATATCATGAGCCAGTTAAACCATTAGCACCAATAACATCATCTAAGTGACCCATGCCAAGCTGAGTAAAGGCAAGGGAATCAGATACTTCTGTGTCGGTGGGAAGAAGACTGTCAACGCAGAATGCCTAGATCCCCAACAAGAGCTACACAGTGATGAGAGGAGAAGGCTGTCAGGATACACATTAGAGCCTGAGCAATATCTTTAGATTTAGATTAGGTTTAATTATTGATAGTGGTTTCTCTCCCAATTTAAAAAATTCAGCAAACACACCCAAACCTGGGAGGACGTCTTGCTCCCTCTCCCTTATTTTCATTTTCTCTGCCTCACCATCATGATACTAATAACTGGATTGTCTCATATTTTCATCTCTCCACAAATAAATGTATTTGTCCTCTGGTGCTCTTATCATGATTTTAATAAGAAATGATAACTCCAAGAATGCAGAGGAAAGAGCATGCAGCACTCCTCAATCCCTCTGTCCATTTTTCTATCATGTCTTAACAAGCAGTGGCCAGAACTGTCCCCAACGAGCCAGAAACTACCTGAGGGAACATTGTGAATGTGACAACCAAGAGAGAGTCCAGAGTGGAGAGCCCAGGAGGCAGGTGAGGGCTAAGATAACACTAACCCTAAAGACAGAGAAATGAAAAAGGCAACAGGGTGAAAAATGAGAGAACAAAAACAACTGAAAAGGAGAGTAAAGCAAAACTGAGAATTAAAAAAATAAAAACACAGTATGAAGACAGAAAAATATAGAGAAAGGAACAGAAAGATTGATTTTCCTATCAGAGAACAGGAGGATGGGAGTCAGCCTCTGAGCCAAGGAAAAGATCACGGAACAGCCAAAAGCTAAAATTGAGGAAGATAATCATAGTAATTACAGCTTGCAGGGGTATAAAGAAGGAGAATGACAGGGAAGAAAAACAGAAAAAGGGAAGAGGGCTGTGAAAACGAATCCTCGTGAATGAGATCTTGGAGACCACTGTAAAAAGAAAAACAAGTGTGGTTTTAAAGTAATTTGTTTTCTGCGGAGGCTAGGGACTGAGGCCGGCACAGAGGTGTCAAACCCTTGCCCTGGGCTCCTTCCACCTCAGCGAGTTTTGGCAAGCAGCAGCAGACACATTAGAATGAGTTGGGACAACACCCTCCCTCGGTCCTTTGACCCTTTCAGAAAACCTATTCCCTCATGCAAAGATTGCTGTATTTACAAATCTATTCTCTCTGGCAACCAGAACTTTTAGGATTCCTTAAGGGCTAGTAACCCCAAGCTGAAGGTGTGGGACTCCCTTTTTACAAGTGGAGTGCTGGTCCTATCTCTGGCATTTGCTTTGGTGGTTTTCCAGGGGGAGAGAGCAATGAGGTAGGGGGTAAGTCCTCGCCTGTGTTGCAGGGGTGAAGCCCTGACTGATCAGCGCTCAGGTAGCTCCTCCTCCTCCGATCTAACTCTTTCCCTCTGTACTTACGTCTAGGAAGATCGACATGCCCTTGGACAGCTGCAGGGCAGAGCTGAGCTCTTCAGAGGAGTTAGTGGAGGACGGCGATGTCTCCTGGGAATCCTCCATCCTCAGGAGCCTGGATCAGCGAGGGTAGGAGCTGGGCAAGCAGCAGCACAGGCTTAGCCAGGGCGCGGTCGCACCACTGCAGGCAAAGCGGACTCGGAAGCCCAGCGGCTGCTCTGCGCCCTCCCTCCTCTCCACTCTCGTGCTCGCTCTCCTCCCTCCCAGTCTCGGGCCTCCGCGCTCCCACGCGTTCAAACTCGCACCTCCCCCCTTCCCTCTGCTGACAGCGCCTGGATCAGGCTTATCCTTGCACTTAGCAACGAGAAGCCCAACTCAGAGGGGTGCGGACTTTGACATCTGTCCCCCTCACTTCCACCCCACCCCATCTTTACCCTTATTGACCAAGGTGGAGTTGACTCATTCCAAATCCCCCCGAGGTTCTCAAGAGAGGACTTAGCCCAGAAAGGGATAACAGATGGAAGAGCATTTGTCAGGAGTAGCCAAAGTTCAAACTAAGGATGCCCACAGTTCAATCCCATGATGAGAATCACGAGTCCAGGAGAATTTGGAGAGTTTTGCCACATTTGCTTTTCATACAGCAGACCTGTCTGCCCCTCCCACCACAAAGATGGATGGGCTCATAAACACCACTCACACTAATGAGCGATTGGGTTAGCACAGAGATCAGTTTTGGAATCTTTGAGGCCTGGGTTAGAAACCTGTCTTAATTCTTTTGTTATCTCGTGATCTAGCAATTCGCTGTTTTTAAGCCTCAGTTTTCTACAACAGGAAAATGGGCACAGGATGATGCTTATTTCAAAGGGTTCTGGTATTTAGAGGTGGCAGTGCTGCCCACACAGGTAGTGCATGGACCTTTGCATAGACTAACAATCAATATCACTATGGGAAAAAATATTGTCAGGTAATGTTCATTAGAAGTTTTCCAAAATTGAAGTTGTAATAAAGGGCACGGTTTCTACCTATGCTTAAACTAGGGTGATGAAACTAGGGTAATTATTCAATAGTCGACTACTCCAGGGAGGGCTGCAAAAATGCCAATCTTAACTTTCATCAGAAGAGATATTCACTGTTTATTGGCTGTCTAAAATGTGCAAGGCACATGCCAGTTGCTGTGCGGCTTACAAAGTCGAATTGTCTAAGAATAAGAGGAGACAAAGGAAACAGTGCCTTATCCAAATGAGACTTTTACTGTAAGAAATTGCTAGATCACAAGATAACAAAAGAACTAAGACAGATTTCCATTTTGACCTACCCATAAAAAAGAATATGTTCACTCTATTAGCTGGTCTCACAAACAACCTGAATGCAGAACTGTAAAAATATTAATAAAAGAGTTGGTATCTGAAGTGGATCTCAAAAGTTGGTTGATATTCCAGTTGACAGAAACAGAAGGAAGACATTCCAGGCAGAGGAGGAGCATGAGCAAAGGCATGGTTCCAGGAAAACCCATGAGCTTCAAAATGTTACCACAAATTCATTGACAGTCTTTCTACATGGTGGCCCTTTGAAGGGTAGTGACTGCTTCGATGAATCAGACGGGCTGGCAGGTGTCTTGGAGGCTAAGTGTGTACAAGGCCTCTCAATTTCACCTTTCAGTAGAATTTTAGCTCCTGGAGCCCTGTAAGAAATCTGGCTTCCTTGAGCCACCATGCTTTGAGGAAGCCCAAGTGGTATGAAGAAGAATACGCAGACACTGTAATAATAACAGTATCAGGTGAGCCCAGCCTGTCACCTCAGCCTAAGTAGGGATGTAATACAAGAAGCCTCCGAGATGATTGCAGCACCAGGCTGTCTGAGACATGCCATGCCATCTGTGCTGCCTAAGCTGAGAGCCCAAACATCACAGCGCAGAGATGTGTATGCGGTGCTGTGCCCTATCTGAATTCTTGACCCACGGAATTTGGAAGCATAATAAAATGGTCATTGTATAACACAAATAAATCCTCATGGCGTTTTGTTTTTTAACTATGGTTAATCAATTAAGGAGCCTAAAAAATAAAACAAAAACCAAATTGATGCCTGGGATTTCACCCCCAGCTTCATAGTCAACTAACATGCCCTCAGCATCAGTTTTGTGGTGGTTGTTTGTTTCTATTTTGCAGGTAATTATGTTGTACAACCAGGATTAGGAATCACTGAACTGGTCTCTACTGTACATGCAGGAGATCAGTGGAATAAATATCAGAAGATAGTCAGAGGCTGCAGGACAAAGATGCTAGAAGTCCAGGGCTAGAACTTTGAACTTAATTAGGTAGGGAGTTAGGGATATTAGAGCTAATCAGGGCAGATATTGATTAGAGTTGTGCTTTAGAAATATTCATCTGGTATCTTTGTATGCTTTTATGTTATTAACTGAAAATCTCATCTGAACTCTTGGAGTAGCCCTTTCTCTATGAAAACTGTTTATTAAAAAAAAATAATCAAAAGCCACATAGTCAAATTCTCAAGTCAAGTCATTACTAGTCATTTTGATCACTGGAAAAGGCAAGCCAGACAGAGGGGTACTGATGGGCAACAGGTAACCAAGTTTATAAAAATAGAATATTATTTGTTCTTGCCATTAGATGTAGACTTGAACAGATTTTTCTGCAACAAAGCATTTTAAGTCTGACCCCAGGCCTTTTGGGTCCCTCAGCCCTTAAATTCTGCCCTGCATGTGATAATATTTTTATTCCAACCCCATGGTTGCAAGAGCAGGTGATGAAGAAGACTTTCTCTGATTATAAATGAAGGATAGGAGAATAATCAGTAGTCATCATTCAAAACTAGGGAGCTATTTGTAACACTTCAGTAAAAACGTTCCTTTTACCTTTGCTAACATAAAAGATACTTTCTGTACCTGTGGCTTTGCTTATTTCCTCTAATGGTCTGTCAAGAAAAAATAAAAATTAGTAAACAACCACTAGTCATTAATTTTTTAACAATTTCAGCTTGCACACTGTGATGCTATAGCTGACTTCTCTATTTAATAGAAATGTAATGTTCATAGAAGACTCTACAGAAATGGATGGCAATTAGATTCCCATTCACAGCCAAATTCAATCGGCTCTACAAAGTGGTAACCAAACATATTTTTGGTTTTCTTTTTATGAAGACAGTGTGCATTTTTGAAAACTGTTTTCACACATCATTTTCCTGAAACACAGATGCTCTGCTGTATGTAGTAATAGTCACAAACAGGAGACAGTTGACTAAGAGGGAGGAGAATATAACCCCCTACCAACTTCCTTGTAACATGATCATGTGTGTATGTATGTGTGTGTTGGGGGTGAAGGGATATAATTCTAGATTCCAGCTGTTTTCTTATGGCAAAACTTTGACACGAAGGCACTTCTAGCATTTCAGGAAAGCATAATCATGTGGGAATTGTATTTCAATCCATCTCTGCTTCATGGAGTAACTATTATCTCAACCATTTCAGACAGCGAGATCTATCATATTTGTATTTTTCAAATATTATGGAAGGCTTCCCTTTAGAGAAATGACTTAGAATCCTTTCAATTAAATGAATGAACATTTTCATTGCGTTGGCAGCCTAACTCTCTTCCCCTTCTAGACACCTGTCCTCAGAGTGTGGATCCTGTTTGGGTCAGGACCTACTTCTTTGGAGGAGAGATCATGGTCCCTTCTACCTATTCACTGCTAACTGGAGCACAGACTTCGAGCTTTGCCGGGGACTACTGATATGGATCTGTCCAGGGGAAGGAAGTGTGTTAATGGCAATATTAGTGGGCAAAAGCACTGTAGTGTCAAATGGCCACTACACAGCAGAAGCTATGTAGGGAAGTAAGAAAGGACCTTTGCAAGAAAGAACTTTGATTTTGACTTCCACAGCCCCATTCTCCAAGCTTGACCTCCAGCATTGCTATGGACTTCTTAAATCACCAGCTACCCTTCCAAAATGTGTAACTGAGTCAGAGTTAGATTAGAAAATTTTAATCAGGTAATACATAGTCATCAACTATATTCACTGTGTTTTATGTTAGATCCTCAATGTATTTATCTCAGAGCTGAAAGTTTGCAATGTTTTACCAAACTTCCCCTATTTCTTCCAACTCCTCAGCCCCTGGGAACCACTTTTCTTCTTTCTAGTTCTATGAGATTGAGGATTCGCCATCTTTTTCCACCTGATTCATTTTGCTTAACAATGTCCTCAAGGTTCATTCATGTTGTCACCAATGACAGATTTTCCTCCTTTTTTATAGCTGAATAATATTTGTACATGTGCATGTGTATCCATTCTGTATCATTCATTCATGATGGAACTTAGCTTGGCTGTTGTTAATAATGAAGCAATGAACATGGAAATACAGGATCACATCGTAATTCTATTACTAATACTTCTGGGGGAATGTATAGTTTTACCAGTGACTATACTATGAAAAATTAGAAAACTCTGAAAATCAGTAAGAGTTTTTAAGCTCAAACTCTGACAGATAAATTCAATCTAAATTTCTCTTGCTAGAAAGAGCCATTTGTTAAGTGACTGGGGAAAAAAAAGTGGTTAGAAAAAAATAATTATTTTAAGACATTTGTTAAGTACCTCCTTCATGCCAGGTAACTGACAGGTATAGTCGGGTAAATAATGAAAAAGACTGTTCTGGTTCCTTCAGAACGTACATAACTTAAGGAGACACTATTTTCATAGATAGTTTTAATGCAGAGAGACAAGAGACTTGAAGAGAGAGCTGGAAGGCATTGTTCCTATTAGTACTTATTCTGCATGGCCACTTATGTAACTTCAGATGGAAAATGAGGACTTAGGAGTAGTAAATACCATGAGTAAAAATTATTAACCAATAATGGCTATTTTCCTATCAACTATTTTACCCTGTGGATGCAATTTTGTTCTGGTAAGACATTGTGAATAAAATAAAACTGCTGTCCACTGGTTTATTCAACTTAGAATCTTTTCATCTTGTCCCCAGGACCCCGTATCTTTCATCACATATATATTGCTACATCAGGGTGTTGTGTTTTTATCTTGTTCATGGTCAAGTTTTCTCATCTGTAATAAGAATGAGGTATTGCATCCAAAGGATGTAGCAAGTGCTAGGCACAGAGAAAGCCCTTAACAAAGACAGTCATTATTATCCCCACTAGCATCTCTGTTTTGGAATCAAGTTGTAAGGACTGGAGAGACTTTACAATAAAGGGCAGGCACAGTGTCTGACACAAGACTGTGGTGGTGCTATTATGTGAGGTTACTATGTATAGCCGTGGCCACCACAGATTGCTTTCTTCTTGAAACTCTTATTTCGGTTCTCTAATCTTGTTTCTCTTCCTCTATTGTGTCTTCTAATGCTTTCAGCCTTCAAAATATTAATGATTTCTAAATACTGTTCCTGGTTGACCTTTTTCTCTCTCTCCTCCACAAACTGAAAACTGTAACCCTAGCCCTATGGTTTCCACAGCTCTACAAGTTGATGGCTATGTACTCAGCAGTTCCACTGCTCTGTAAGTTGATGGCTATGTCCTCAGACCTTCGCCTACCTGCAGATATATATTTTAGCCCTATTGGTACACATCTCCTTATGGCTATTTCTTATGCATCTTGAACTAGACATGCCGCAAATGAATTTGACACTTTTTCCTAATTACACTATGTTCATCTCTTGTTGAAGAATGCTATACTTCCTTGATTCATCTAAAAGAAAATCCCTCAGTATCCCTCATACTGCCTCTGTCTTCCCATGACCCCATCCAAACTGTTGCAAGGGTTATAGTGGACTCCATCCTCTCCCCTCACTGTCATAACAATCACATCTCCCCTGGAGCAGCACCAGCCACCTGTCTGGTTTCCCTGCTTCCAGTCTGTTCTTCCTCTAATCCGTGTTTCACAATCTGCAGTGAACCCTTCTAACATGCATATGGAAGCACTGTGCATACTGGCTTAAAATCCGTCAGAGGCTTCCTGGACCCTTCAAGATAAAATCACCTTGACTGTGTTTCCTCTTGTTGCCCGTCCCTGCCACTGCCTCCTCCCCAGTCTCAATATTTTGGCCATGAAAAATCAGAGGGGGCGGTGAATGGTGGATTAAGCAGACAAATTCTGATACCTGGAAGATACAGGCCCAGATCTCAAACTGTTTTATGTTGTCTTTGAATAGGAAGGCCCTTTAATATACTAAGGCATGTTATTTAGGCTCTATTTTTCTCAACTCTCAAATAGAAATAAGGATACCTACTGCACAAGGTTTAGATGAGGATTCAGTTTAATAATGCATGTAAAACACTAACCACGCTACCTTGCACAAAAATAATGGCATGGCCATGTGACTATTTATCATTACTTGCAGATCTTTGAATACGCATTGTTCTTCCATGATCCAGGGATATTGCCCTTGCTATTCTCCGCTTAGAATACACGGTCTTTAATCAGCCTGCCCATCATTTAGTTGAGTTTTAAGTATCAGCTCAGACATCTTTTTCTCTCCAGAGAAGGCTCCCTCTCTCACTGCCCCCACCAATCCCCAGGGCTGGCTTGGTTTTCCCGGCTCCTTCCATAGCACTCTCGGCATCTCCCATTTTTGTTTCTTGTCACATTTAAAAAAAAAATAATTCTTTATATCCTTCTGCCTGCCTGCCTCAACTTTGAATGTATTTTTCATCTTTATCTTATGTCTGGTAAATTGCTAGACACATGGTAGGCACTCGACAAATGTGGAGTGAATGAACAAAAGAAGGAAAGATTAAATAAATCTTATACTGAATATTGGAATCAGAGTAAGAGATGAAGGATGTTAGCTGCTTCCTTGTCATAATATCCAATTACATGAATTGATGATAAAAGATACAGAGACAAAGCAGAAGGCCTCCAGATTCGGAGGAAGATCTATAAATGCTGAATGCTAAAGCTGGGCAGAGCTTCCATGGGGTCACTAGTAGAAGACTGAGAATGCTTGGGGATACAGAGCAGGGGCATCCCCCCAAAAGAGAAAGGTGAGGTAAATGTTGGAGAGAGAAAAGTAAGTGTTGCTGAGTTTAGCTACCATTTCACAATCAAAGACTATAGTAAAGAGCTATTATAATCATAATAAACATCAACATTTCTTTTTAAATTCAGGCTTATGTTGGGCTAGAAAAGGGAACCTGATCATGGTGTGTAGATGCTCTGATCCAGACCCCAGTATGGGACGTTTCCCCTGACGAGGAAATCAAACCCATTTTGTCACTTACCAGCCATGAGCCAGTCACTCAGCCTGTCTGCACCTTAGTGGCCTCTCTGGAAGATGTTTATAGGGTTAATTAGTAGGGACATAAATTGAGCTGTGAGCATGTTGCAGCAGACTCTTAATGTTTTATTCATCATGGTGTCCCTCAGCGCCATTTTTGATACAGAAAACATTCAATGGTTCTGGTTAAATAAGTCAGTAAACCGCACATAGTAGGGCCATATTTGTGCAACACTGAACTTTACAAACTTCAAAGATGTAGTATGAAGAGATTATATGAGGACTTCAAATGCAAACATATTTCCCCTTCACCCTGGCAGGTGTGGTCCTACAAGGATTCTTTCTTCCTCTTACCCACAATTATGGAATTTGGGAAAAGGTGAAAAACGCCCACTTGCACCATGTTTGGTATCACCCCCTCACCCCTTCATGTATGAAAAAGGGGTTTCCAGAATGCATTTGCTGTTTCCCTTTATATTTCCCTTTAGTCTATAATTAGGGAAATATGGAAGAACCATCTCACCAAAACAAAACTCCCCCAAAGCTGACATATGTTCCCTAGTTTGTGGGTGAACCAAGATTATTGGGAACAATTTTCAAAAGTGATTTTTAAGTGGACTGATTAAACCACTTTCACTGCAAAAGAGTTGGATTCTAATCATATAGCTATTCTTCTAGCCTATATTTCAGAATCCACAACATAAATCTCTTGTAATATTTTTAAAAATTTTCAAGCGTTTTCAAAAGTGGAATTTACTAAAGCAATTTACAGACAAATTACACTTGGAAAAATTCTCAGAGCTTAACAGCAATGACTTCCTCTTCTCAGAAAATTTCCTTCCCAGTTTTAAATTTGTCTGTTAGGAAGAATTAGAAGGGGGAGGTTTTGCTTTAAAGGAATAGCACTTTAAAAATTGGGAATATCATTTAGAGAAGCCAAGGAAATGGATGAACTAAATAAAACAAAAATAAACTTAGGTGTTAAAACTAATTAGTGGTTTTCAGAAGGGAAAGGGGAAGGTGGATTAATAAATAAAGTTAGCAAAATGGGTCAAGTATAGTATGGTGAAGGATAGAATTGTACTTTTTGGGGTGAATTTAATGTAGTACATATACATGCTGATTTATAATGAAGTGCACCTGAAATTGATGTTATTCTGCAGTATTATTTCAATAAAAATTATTCCTAAAACATTAGCAATAATAATCATAAAACACTGATTATTGCGAGGTTCTGCTCTTCTAGCCTTAATTAACATCTAGATTCAAAGAAATTGGGCTTTTAAGATTCTTTTAAATGAGCCATCCATTTTCAATGGGCAAAATTACTTTAGGTTTAGAATAATTTCCTTACTTCACTCAGTTCTCTTTCACTTTTGCTAATAGATGTTATCATAATAATTTGAGCTACTGAATAATGGAGGGAGGGGAAAGCTGGGTCATGCACAAGATCTTCAACTTCTTACCTATTTGTACTTCAGTTTCATCATCTGAAAATGGGAATGATAGCAGCACTTACCTCATGGAACTAATAAAGATGAAATAAATTGAGGCTAAAAGTAATTGCTCCTTAAAAATTAATCGTGAATTTATTAACAATCTTTTAGTTCCTTAGCTCCTGATTATTAATACAATCATAGGAATTGGACAGATTTTGATAGAAAATTTTAGTCTTTCTTAAGAAGAGCAGGAATCACCCTTGCCTCTTCAACCTCTCACAAATCTAGTTATTCACCAGGTCTTATAAGTTCTGACACATAAATACTCAAATTCATAGACTCCATTTTGTCTGCATTTCTGCCCCTGGATCTAGAGTCTCATTCCAGAGCTTTCTACCTCCTATGTCCTTCCTCTGTTAATGCTCCAATCCATATTCAGAGCAATGATCTTGGAAAGATATGATCCCATTTTATTCCCTGATTACAAACAATTTTTGGCCACTATTTCTGGTGGTCAGGGAGAGAGGCCACAACTATTGATGCTGCTATTCAGTCTATATGAATCTTTGTGTCCTTTGTATTACTCTGATGACTGTAAAATCCAGTTTCATCTTTCTCTACAGGCATGCCTTCCAGGCACACACATTAACAAGTGTATACACACACATATTTTCCTATACACATGCACATAGATAGATATGTGTACTCACCCAGTTCCTTCAGTTTCCCCAACTTCCTGCTTTTTCTTCCCCAGTTCTTATTCATTCTTAGGTTTCAGTTTAGGACTCATTTGGCCTGGGAGGTCTTAGCTTTTTTATGATTCCATATTCCCCAACTTCCAATCAAAATACTTAAACTATGAAAACTGTTGTCATGTCTGTGAACTGGAAACTTAAAAGTAGACAGATCAATGTATCTTCTTTCTTTCCACTGTATATTAAGCACCTAATGCATTGTAGTGGCTTAGCAAGTATTGTTGAATAAAGATCTGTTATATGATAAATTATCATGATCATTCTGTTCTCTTGGGATTTAAAGTTCAGCAAATTAGCACCTCATATAAAAGTGGAATATTTAAATTAGATGAGTTATAGATTGGTGTCTTTTGTAAGAACAATGCCTGAAGACAAATGCAACAAATAAAAAAGTTACATACAACATACCATTAAGCACTTTTCCCTAGGCTCTAATGCAATGAGTTACTAGACTTTTCTTTCACAATGGTAATTTTAGCAAAAGACAAAAAAAGATTAAAGGTGAACAAAAATAACTCCTTTCAGAGTTCAAGAGTTCATCATTTTCTTTCTCAAAACAAAATTAGCATTTAGTTGATAGGAGGGACCTAAACTCATTCAACTCCTGTGGAAGTAAGGTAAGTTGTTTTAAAGTTATACTGCTTCTGCCCTTCTGCCCTGGGGTCTTATTTCTAGACATTTCACTCTAAAGGGATAAGCTTTCAACAGCACAAAGAAGTCTTAGCTCAGATTGTCTACAAAGAAAGTATGAAGTAAAGTTTCCACGGCTGAGCTTTGTTGGGAGGTAAAACCCCATGGTAGTAAAAGTGATGGAAAAGGGAAATTTGATAGGAAAAGCTAGGAAAAATGGAAGGAGAAAAAGTGTCACTTAGTGAGGGGGCCACAGTTGCACAGGGAAATACAACCATTACTGATCATGCCCGATTTCTCTGGTCTAGTCATGCAGATCCACTAGCATGGAGGAGGGAGGGGAGTAATTTGTTATCGCTTTTCCATCTTTTATCATTCCCTGGTCACTTTGCCCCTCCTCCATGCTGGGTATTAAGTACTCTTACACTTGCAAGGGTACTAATACTTGTGCTCACAAGCATAGTACTTACTACTACTGCATTTGGGCTACTTGATTCATCCAAGTAGCTTTTGGGAAGCCAGAGCCTGGGCCCTCCTGGTATACTGCCCCCAGCTCCCCAACAATTTGGGAATGGGGAAGAGGTAAAAGGAGTCAGAATCTCCATTGTTTCAAATCTGAATTCTGCCTGCAGCTGCTTGCAGAAGTGTTCCCTGATAAGAGCACACACCAGCCCATTGGAACCACAAGCCAAGCCCATTGTAAAACCAGTCACTACCAAGGAGCCCAGCAGCCAGAGGTCTGTCAGAGATAAACTAGAGATTAGCTGATAGCAACAAAGGACCCCTGCCCCCAGGAATAAACTCCAGCACACCCCCTCCAGCAGGAAAGACCCCTACAGTAAATAATTCCAGCAGATTCCCTCCAACAGAAAAAGTTCAGCAGTAGGCTGGCCCTATAAAGTCCCTTTCTCTCATTTTGGGGCACAACTCTCCACCTGCAGAGGGTCATCATCTTATGGACTATTAATAAAGTTGCTGCACCTGATACTCTTGGTCTCTGTTTTTTCTTACACTCCCCTCAGAATGCTCATCTTTGGGGGAACCTGACAACCCCAGGGCTAGGAGAGCAGGCAAGAGCAAAGGCAGCTGCTGCTATCCACTGGGAAAACAGTTGAGGACCCAGCAGGCAGGTGGGGCCAGGGAAATTTGGGGAAGGATGTAAATTTGATCAATATAAATGTACACTGCAATGGAGGCTTACAGTAGAAAATTTAGCAATGAGGTGTCACAAAACCAGAAACTGGAGGTAGAGGTAGCAATGATGAACACGGTTGTTAAACTAGCCATAGAAATGAAAAGTCCCTAGGCACCAACTGCAGAAGGGAATATCAGACTGCTGTATAAAGTATCCGGAGGTGCAGACCCAAGGTTGGGATTTGAGGATGGGGGGTCATTGTAGATAATCCAGTCCTTACAAATCTACTTAGTCACACCCTAGAAGTAATTTAACAACAGATAATAATTCCACAGAGGGATGCCCCACCCAAAGAGAACAACAGTCTGTTAGTTTAGTTTCTGTACTGGTGAGAGGCAGCTCTCCTCTCCAGACTACCTGCCTCTCTTTTAATAAACCTGTCCCTTTCAGGGCAGCCCTTTCTGCTCGCTTGTGTCTGTGCAAGTGTTTTGGTTCTTTTATCCCCCCCCCACCTTTTTATATAGTAAACCTACCCTTTGGGATATAACATAATGTCTTTTCTCAGAGGTAATCCAAGGACCACATTCTTTGAATCCAATACCTGTCCAAACTGACATTACACTGTACACTCATTGCAACATGGATTATTCACCTAAAGTTTTTATAAACCTAAATGTTCATGAATAGAGAATTGGTCCAATACATTTTCATATATTCATTTTGTATCAAATCAAGTTAAAAATATTGTTTAACCTATGGTGTTAACACTTATGTAAAGAAACTGTGACTGTGTGTGTATGTGTGTGTGTATGTGTGTGTGTATGTGTGTAAACCTAGAGATATTGGGAAGACAGATTACCAGAATATCAGTGACCATTTTATCTGGCTGGTAATGTTTCAAATAACTTTTTAGTTTTTTTATTTATTTCCTTATTTATTCTTAGTAGTCTCTTGTATTTTAAAATTATAATGATTATATGTTATTTTGCTATCAGTAATATTTTAAAGTAACTTATTTTTAAACATTTCATAAAGAGTGATGTTTAAGTAATGATACCATGGCATTATGTTTGGGGAAAGGATACCCTGAGCAAACCTGCAAACATAGGCTTCATAGACTCCACCCCTACTCCAGACCAAAGAGATCCAAGACAGCAGGGACTACAAATCCCATAATGTCATCATCACTGAAGGGAGGATTGCTGGGAACAGAGGGTGGAGTTAAGCAGCCAGGTTTGGTGTATAACCAGATATGTGGGCCTTGGGGTTTCTTGGCTGGCTTTCAGCGTACTATTGGGATTCCAGCTCAGCGGAACTGGTAAGAAGCATTCACGAATTTATGTCCCTTTCTTTCTCCCTGAGTTATTCATTTCTTCATTTCCCCTTCTTTTTTAAATAAACCCTTTAAAATAAACCCTTTTTGTGTGTGCCAGCAGTTGAGTCCTATTATAAGTCCCTTTTCAGTGCATGGGTGAGGACCCAGTCAGACAACCCATTTCACATAGGGGATGCTCTGTAATAATCAGAAATAAACAACAGAAGAATTTCCAGCCTGGGTTTGCCATAATCGGTAGGTTCACTGTGATGCAAACCTCAAAATGTTTGACGTGTATCTCAATAACCCATAACATCACCAACGGTATTTTTCCATATATACATTCATTCTATAAAAGATTTAACTCTGATTCAATAAGGCTGAAGCATAGATACACATTTAAGGACCACTATCTATGGATTTCTGTAGCTGTGTCTTGCTACTATCTTTTTAGCCATTTATGCTTTCTGTGTGTTTTGAACTGGACCCTGGGTATTCCTCACACTCACCCTTTATTTCCCTTTCCCTCATGTTTGTTCATGAATTTCTTCTCCATCAAATCCATCCGTCTGCTCTCCTCAGCCCCATATATTCACCTGGGGAACTTGAAGTCAGACTTCATGTCTCAGTTCACAAGTCACTTCTTTGTGAACTTCTCTTTAGATCAATGAGACCGTTTTGGAACATATTATGATTATTAAAATTCTTCTTCAACATGTCAACAGAATTCACAATATTAAATATTGTCAATCATCCCCCCCAAATCTGTTACATAAGGCATGAATAACTAGTTCTGCAACTCCAAATGTACAAATTTATCATTTTGTGTGACAGGAACAAATCCTGCTTAAAAGTGATACCTCAGTTGCAAAAATGAGACCAAAATTTTATGCTAAAGTACTGAAATTAAAGAAATAAAATGACAGGGGTGTTGAAATTCCCATAAGCTCAAGCTGCCTCACTCTTCATAATGCTATTAGTTCTAATGAACAGAGAGCTTAGTACTGCACTCACCCCAGACACAAGCCTACTTTTCTGCCAGTTCAATCTTAGTACAAGTGAGAGGGAGGTGAGAAGACTGGAGTGAGAACTAGGCCTGCCTATTGAGGTGGAGGCCAGCAGGCAGATGCTAGTGACCAGGAAGTAAGATAAACAAAGAATATCAGAGGAGACAAACATGAAGCTGGCATGGTAGAATATACCTTCCTTAGCTCATACTACGGCCTCATGGGGTTCTCTACTATCAGGTGATGGAAGAGAAAAAAAGCCAGGCTTGGTCACAGTTTATCTCAGACTGATGATGAATCATGGAGGTGATGCATGAGCCAAAAAAGTATTGCTCTCACAAGCACCATCCAGCCAGTCGCACTGCTAAAGATCTGACCTCAGAATAAGAAAGAGAAATCATAGCACCGGATACAGTATCATCATTCTCCCTTAAGGGAGCTAAGCAGACAGTTGTCAGTATAGACTGCCGCTGCCCTGAAAAGGATGGCAATTTATTCTGAGGTAATGGTAGAGGTTTACTTTTCAACATTGCTTTAAGCAGTATTAATACGAAACTAAAAGATTTTTATCTCAAGGATCAAAGACTCACTTTACAGCAAAGAGCTACAGCAGTGGGCACATGGTGACGGGCTCCACTGCTTGAACAGCGCCCTAACTTCGAAACATAATATACCCCTAACTGTGGACACTATTTCTGGATGCAATATATACCCTAAACCACATCTGTTACATGATATTGCATCCACAATAGTCAGATCACATAGACAGATCACATGGGTCAGGGAAGTAAGGAGCAGAAGTAGAAATGGCCCTAGTCACCATCACAGTGACCTTGGAGAATGCATTTCCCACTGCTTTAATCTTAGGCTTTGTGGGAATTGAGATCCTGGTTCCCAGGAAGGGAATACTTCCACCCAAAGACAAAATAGAAATCTCATTAAACAAAAAGTTATGGCTCCTACGCAATTACTTTGAAATCATAGACCATCAGACAAAGAAATGAGATACCATCGTGATCATCACAGGGAGGTAGCACTGACACTATATGAGAAGGAGAAATATACTTGACATACGTGTTAGTCATTACATATCTCCAGGTTTATATTCATACCTAATTTTGATTGAAGTAAAAATATAAAAAGTATGACCTGCAAATAGTACATAAAATGATATTATCTATTATTAGAGAAATCTAAACAACAATGAGAGATCACATCATGCCTGTGAGAATGACTATTGTCTTAAAGACAGAAAATAAGTGTTAGAAGATGTGAGAAAACCTGTATACTATTGGTGGGATTATAACTCGATGTAGCCATTATAGAAAACCATATGGTGATCCCTAAACAAAATAACAAATAGAAATTTCATATGATCCAGTTATCCCACTTCTGGGTATTTACCAAAATATATTAAAAAAATTCTAATTCAAAAGACAGATACATTCACATTTCTTGCAGAATTATTTACAGTAGCTAAGACCTGTAAACAACACAAATGCCCATTCACAGACAACTGAAGATACATAAATACACAAAGTACATAAAAACACTAATCAGCTATTTTAAAAGATGAAATTCTGCTGTTTATAACAATATGGATAAATGTAGGAGGTATTATGCTCAATAAGTCAGATAGAGAAAGACGAATAGTATCATTTCACTCATATGTGATACAGAGAAAATAAATGTATGAACTAAATAAAACAATAAACATTTAGACTATAAGACCAACTAGTGGTTACCAGATGGGGAGGGGGAAAGAAGTTGGATAAATCAGACAAAGGAGTCAATTAAATGGTGAAGGACAAAATTGGACTTTTAATGTTGGCCATAATATAGATATGCACAAATTGATTTCTTTTTTTTTTTTTTTTTTTTTTTTGTGGTCCCATCATGTGAATTTTATTTTATTTTTTTTTTAAACTTTTTTTTTTTATTAGTTATATTTGACATCATTTGTAGTCCCCAGGGGGTACCCACCACCATTTCACCCGTGCACCATCAC
>JAGFMF010011568.1:14763097-14775693 GCA_019455555.1 Galemys pyrenaicus | reverse complement strand
CTTTCAGTGTTTTACCTATGTTTTCCTCTATGTATTTTATAGTTTCGGGTCTTACATTTAGATCTTTTATCCATTTTGAGTTGATTTTCGTACATGGCGATATGCACAAATTGATTTCTAATGCTGCAAACCTAAAACAGGGTTAAATGGGAGATGTGGCAATGGGAAGAGTAGCTAGCTGTGATGAGCAGTGAAGTGCAAGCACAGGCAGCCCACACTACAAGTTCAAGGCCATCCATGTATGTTTTGTACTTAAGCCAGAAATAAAGACTGTAGGTTAGAAAATGTGACAAGGAAGATGTTTCTACACTTGGGTAAACTGTCCTGGTAGACCAATTCTATTTTTGGGTCAAAGAGGTTAAGAGGGGTTTGTTGTCTTTTATAAAAAGAACATTTTACGCTAATAATTTTCACTGCATTCAGTCAGGCAGACTATTTTTTACATCCTGGGGACATCAGACTCACAGCCACAGGTATCTAGTAATGAGCCTAAATAAATATTTGCTTAGTGAATGAATGAATCCTAATATCCTCAACATCAATTTACGACTATCTGAAGTGCCTGGAGTTTGCTTATTATATATAATATTCATAAGGCATTTTGAGTCCCATGACAGAGTCTTTGCAGACAGAGTACAGTTACCTCTCTCTAAAGGATATAGTGAAGATTAATTAGTTAATTTCATAAAATGCTTCAGGGATGAAAATTGCTTTATAAGAACTAATTATGAATATCATACTGTGTACATGTCATAAATTCCAAACACTGAAGTTGAAAAGAAATGTTTTTTAATTGCTATAAGAAAGATTTATTGTAATTGATATACAATTTCTTTCTTACATTGTATGAAATAATTCTGCATTTCAAATGATAGGTTATAGGTATCATACCACAGGCAGTTGAGTTTGCTGTACAGTCAGGAAATTAGCACTGATTATTTCTTCTTTGGGGCCCACTCAAGGACACTAGCATAGTCTATTATCATTTAATATACACAAAATATACATTGTTTATATTCTTACTCTGTTTTATACCTGCTAGGAAATTTTGCAAAAGTCAGTAAAACTCTTTTTGCTACAGTTTTCTCATTTGTCAAGTACTAGGATATATCCCATGGAACCAAATGAAACAATGCAAGTATAGATTAATCAAAGCAGATGTAGACTTAATTAGCACTTAGCAATTGTCAGTGTAACCATGAAGTTGAGCAGTTACAAATATTAAATGTGTAGACCGAATATTTGACTTGTGTCTCCTACTAACCCCTTTAAATATACAGCATTTTTATCGTGCTGCTGCATAAAATCTCTTGGCAAAACTCATAATTTCTCTGTTCATTTTTGGGTCACTTATGTCACAATACAATCTCTATTTGGCAATTAAAATTAAAATAGTTATTTCTGAAATAATAAAGTTGAAGGTAAATTTTTTCAAACTAGAGCACAGCTATGTTGGGAAATGCTGCTTTTCGAGCATAAATTCTGGCCCGCCAGCCATGAAACCAGCTTCTCCAGACTTCCAATTTGATCCTGTGCATCTGAAAAACAGTCTTTTACTCATAGGAATCTAGTTTTTGTAGCACAGAATCTGGCCTCACAGGCATGGGGTGATACATTCCTTCTCCTCCACCCCAAGATATGAAATTTGGCGCATCTATTGATTATGACCCTCAAGAGTGGAAGTGAGACTCTACACATCAAAGCTGCATGCAGTCATGGAATGTGTCCTCTACACATGAATTCCGTCCCTCCATTTATGAAATCTGGTTCTCCAGAGATGAAAAGATGCCGAACAACCACAGCAGTCATGTGGCCTGACTGTATATAATACATGAATGGACATGGCACACCAAGCACAGAGTCCAGCCTGTTCCACATGAATCATGACCATCATGACTTCTGCTCAAGGCATGAACACTGGCCCTGAACATAGAATCAATTCCAGCAAATATAGAATTTCAAACTCTGTGTCAAACATGCATCTAAATGAATTGAATCTGACCAACCAATTTAGAGATGCGGTTATTTAGTGATTTCAACCCACTAATATGAAATTTGGATTGACATGTAGAGAATCTTGTATTTTAGATATGAAATGTTGTATTTAAACCAGACTTTAACTTGCTGATTTCTTAGTCTATCACACTCTGTTTTCCAGACATGGAATGCAACATTAAGAGCAAGGAATCTGGCACACTGTGTGTACAATTTCTATCCCTGAGCATGGGAATTAGTGTTAGATGCATAGAAACTGGTACCCCATGGATGGAAACTTTCTCTCAAAACATGGAACTTGACCTTACAAGCATAGAATAAAACACTGCTTATGTGGAACCTCAATCTCCAAGATTAGAACTTAATCTTAAAAGCAGCGATCGAGTATTCTGTATGTGAAATCCCAATTCTCCATGTTGGAATATTGCTATAATGTGAGAAAATTGGCATGCTAGAGACAGAAGCTGTAATAGCAAATGGTTCTTTAAGATATGGCACCTGGCTTCCTAGGCAGTAACATTTTTGAAATCTCACTCTTCAAGGATGAAGCCTGGCCTTACAAGCATGAAAATTTATGTTCTGGGTCTGGAATCTCATTCTCTAAGCATGAGAAATGGTTGCAAATATATAGAGGATGGTGATCTAGACATTTTATCTGGGATTTGACTCATACAGTTGACACACCAATAACCTGGGTCTCAGGCTTAGAACCGGGCATCCCTTCTTTGAAACCCAGACTGCAGAGTTTTTTGACCTAGAGACTCTTTGCCATCCTGCTGAGCAATGTTACCTAGATACAGAGACTCCCATTTTGATCTCCTTCTCTGCTGGGAGTTTCCACACTGCCCTTCCCTTCTGGATAGTGACCCACTCATCCCCAGCCTCTGCATGAACTCATGCTGGGAGGAACATCCTCTCTCAGGCAACCCTGTCCAAAAGCCAGCGTACTATAAAGCCTGCTGTGTGTTACTGCCTCTTGTGTTCATATCTTTTCTTCATCAGCCCCAATTTCCTTAAACTAATCCCTACCATGTTTTCCCTCTAAAATATGCAGTCCAGCAGCCTTTCTGGTGGTGCAACACTATTAAGCTATCCACAGACACTGCAGCACAAGTTCAATCCCCAGCCAGGGAGGTAACCCACGTGGCATGGCAAACCTCTCCTGTCCCACCTGCTGCTCACCTCAGCAGTGTGTTTCAGTCAACACACTTTCTATTCTTTTCCCAACTCTGGTGAATCCTCTCACACCCTGCACCTCTAGTCTGTACCCCAGTTCTTATATGTATAAATGGATTAATCTTTAAAAATAAAATATGCAGTCTGGTTTGCCAGGTCTGGAACCTGGTACTCCATGAGAGGAATATTAGTCTGTAAACTGGAACCTAGTCCTGCCACCATGGAAGTTGTCACTTCATATGTGGACAACCTTTCACCACAAAAGGAATCTTGCCACCTTGACATGGAAATGGGAATTCCATAAACATAGTATCAACCTTTCAGCATGGAACATGGTTGTACATGTAGGGAATAAATACTCACTGCATGAAAGCTGTACTGTACTTTCAAGACTAACTTTGGTCTTTTAGATGTGAATCCTGCCTTTCCCTAAATAAAATTTGTTCTCCATAGAAGATCAGAAACATGGACCCCCAGGTATAAAATATAGCCCTTTAAGTGTGCACATTGACACTCCAAGTGTTTAATGTGTTGGTAATACTTTTTTTTGGATTATAAGATTTGAGTAATTTTATTTTTTGTATTTATATGTTTTTCTGCAACCTTACCTAACTTAAAAAGAATTTTTCACAGGGGAAAAAAAGCTTGCTTTCTCTATTCCAAAAAAGAAGAGTTACATAATGCGTACACTGGTTTATAATAAAGTCCTTCAAGCAAATCCACAGTCTATTGTATCTAATTTTCCATTGCTATGGCTCTTATGCCATCTTCTGGTTAAATACAATTCAACTATTTGGGAATATCTTGCATTAGTAGTTAGTACCATTAGTAGTTAGTACCTTAACTAACATGCCTTAAACTTTCCTCATCCTCTTCATGATGTGAAAATCTATTTATATATCAAGTGAAAAAATTTAAATCAGCACTTCCAAAAATTGTGTTTAGATAAAGCAAGTTTAGTAAAGCAGGAAGAGAATTATAGAAAGTGTCATAATGTGACTTCAGAGAAAGACTGCAATACGTGTATTCTTAAATAAATCTATATAAACCTAAAATATAATATTAATATAGTTCTAAATATAGTCAAGATAAAACATAGGATTTGGAGTAAAAATACCAGGGTTTGAAGATCATATCTGACAATATATTCTGCAATCTTCATTAACTCACTTATTTTTATTCTTAGTAAATAAAGACAATAATAGTTGTCTTCCTTAACTACCTCTGACCCTTCTCCATACTCATTTTTGAATGTCTATATTTCTATAAATTCATAAAGATTGTTGGTTGTACACTGAGGACATTTTATGATGACAAACCAATATATTTCCAAGAGAGAAAAAATAACTTTTCCGATTTACTTGATATTCTACAGTTTAATTTTTTTAAATATTAAGTTAAAAAAAATGGTGAACATGCTCTGAGATATAAGGGATAAGAGTTAGTAAAATACCCTCTTCTCTACCACACGAGGGATTTTCACAAGCCCAGAGAGAATAAAACTCTCAGTGCCAAACTGATTAAAAGCGGTGATGCAGAGCCCTGGGAAGATGTGTACTGAAATTCAGCCCCACTAATCATTATAAAATATCACTGTCATTTCCTGATGGTCATGTTCAAAGCCTGATCCTTCAAGTACAAAAACTGATGTTTCCCAGCAGCTCTTTGTCCAATTCAGAAAGAAGCCTGGAATATCACCCTTAGAAATTCCTATCTCCTGCTCTAATGAGACTCCACTTTCCACACTGTGGTATGGGTTACCCCCTTGCTCCCAGTACCCCCTGTTTCTCAGGGAAAATCATAAATGCATCTACTCTGAAGTATGTGAGAAAGTTGGTGACTCTCTGCCTGCTATTCCAGATGCCATCTCATGGTCGGCATGAGGAGGACAGGCACCGT
Organism: Galemys pyrenaicus; assembly: GCA_019455555.1. Lineage (NCBI taxonomy): Eukaryota > Metazoa > Chordata > Mammalia > Eulipotyphla > Talpidae > Galemys > Galemys pyrenaicus. Next base: position 14,770,623 of record JAGFMF010011568.1, on the reverse strand, counting down.
GTTCTGGCTCACCGCCATTAAGTCTCCAGAGCCATGGAGAATGTCTGCAATATAGTTGATGTTCAGCAAACACATCTGAATCAATGACTGAATGAAAGCAAAGAATAGGAATAAAACATGTACAAGGAGAGGATAGGGAAGAGGGAAAGGCTTCTGCACTTGGTTCATATTCTGTCTTCCTGGTGGCCATGATACTGCAGATGTCTTATTTCACTCTGCTTATATGACTGAAATAGGAGCATTTTTCTTTAAAAAAAAAAAAGTCAAAATTTTAAAGGAAACTTTAAAGTATAAAAATTACCAAAAAATAATATAATTGCAACTCTTAGATTTAATCTCTACAGAATCTTGTTACAATTACTCTTAGTAGGTTTTGTGTGTATACTTTAAAAACAGAGTTTAACAGAGGTGAGCACCTAAGAGAATTTACAAGCTGAAGAGGATGGCAAGCCAGAGAACAAGCAATTCAACAGGAGCAGAAGTGAGGTCTCCAGGAGGAATTCTAAGACTGAGAGAGAGCAAGAAAGAGAGGTTGACCCACATGGTGCAGCAGACTTCTCCTGACTCGCCTGCTGCTTCCCTCAGTCAATCTGCTTATTCTATTCTCCACTCTGTCTCTGGTGAATCCTCTCACCCACCCCCCACCTCCCGCCACACACATCTGGCCTGTACCCTAATTCTTGTACGCATAAATAAATAAATCTTTTAAAAGAGAGATTGAGAGAAGTTGAGAATAAAAAACATCAGTTGGGGACAAATTAATGATAGATACATATAAAGTAAGCAACTGAGGAGGATGCTAATGACCTAAGAAAATGAAAGCAATGTAAGAATGGATATATGACCATACCATACTACACAACTTAGGGTGATGTGGACAGCAGTAAAATGTGATCTAACCAAAAATTGTAGTTGGGAAATTGGAAAATGGAGTAGGAAGAAAGGCTACTATAAATAATAACCTTTTAAAACTGGAAATAAATAGGTAATATACAGATCCAGATAATCAAGAACTAATCATATACACTTTGCTTTCTGTGTTGTTGGGTTTTTTGTTTATTTTTTTGAGAAATAGAAGAAAATACTAGAAAAAACTTATGATCAAACTACCAAGAAAGTTGTATTTATCCATTGTGGATAGTGACAAAAAGATATAAAATATTTAAATTTCTTATTTAGCAAACAAAGCAAGCTAGCTTGGAGCATAAAATATTTTTTCTCTTAAGTAACCAAAAAGGCCCAATACAGAAAATCACTTCCTGTCCTAGTGTTTTCTCCCCCAAATCAACTCAAAATTACTCTCCTGACATGTACTAAGAGCCAATGTTCTTTCTGACAAATCAAATGTAGAATGAATGAGCATGTTTCACAGTGGCACAGGGTGAGGTGATAAATTCCTTTTGACACTTGCTTTCCAATTTCTGTATTTCCTAATCTTTCAGAACCCATTTTCAAGACACTGTATATCTTATTTTTTTTTATAGGTTGTGCTTTTGGCGCCACAAGGTCTGCAGTAAGTTTGTAGATCACCCAAATGAAGGCACCTAGAAATTTCATTGTGTTTGACAACATCGTGTTGGCTATTAAACTTTCCAACCATTTTTCCAGAGTAATTCCACCCATGGTTATTATGGCTTTTTCAAGAAGTGAGGTCATTTCAAGTTTCTCTGGATAAGAAATCTACAATAACCTCCTCTTCCTTGAATTGATAGCACATTTCAGAGTGTGATATTAATAGAATTAATTTCCATTTTCTTTTCTACTAGATCAAGGTTAGCAATGTACAGCCTATGGGTCAATTCTGATTTGTCACCTATTTTTATAATTAACATTTCACTGAAACATAGCTACAGTTATTTATTACATATTGTTTAAAACTGCTTTCACAGTGCAAAGGTAGAGTCGAATGGTTGTGACAAAAGTAGTATGAATCCCAACACTTAAACTATTATTTGGCTGTTCACACATGTTCTCTGCTACACGTCAAAGTTCTACTGGTTTCCCAAATCTGATGTCCCAGAACTTTAACAAGAGTGGGAAAAGTCAAACAATGCTGAGAAGACTGCCAAGTGAAACTCTCTAAAACTATCAACTTTCTGCTTTAAAATATCTATTTCCCCTATGCTGGGATCATGGGACTCAAACTTTTTTCAGAGCAGCTTTGATGACTGTGTCCCATGGGTCACCAAGCACATTCCCTGAGCAATAGATGTTCACCTCTGTAGACTCAGAGGCCGAAGACAGACAGTGGAGCTGAGAGCCCTACAATACCCGCCCACCCATTGCTGACTGGGCATGCCATTCCAGGAGCCAACTGCACTCCAGAAGCATCATTACTTAGCCTGTGTGTGTCTATGTGGGGGTGAGGGAGGATGGAATAGAAATTTATGTTTTACTACCTTTCTTTTTCTCATGTGAAATTTTCTTGGCATCAGCATACCTGTTTGCATTATCAACTTTCATTAGGATCCACCACAGTAGAAACAAAAACTTCCTGATGTTAGTGCTTGCAACAATGATTTACCTCTTGCTTAAGTTATACATCATCTGGGGATAGTCTCAGTACTTGCTCAGTACCTTTCCTTATCACTGAATCCAATATGGAGGAGCAATAGTTCTTTGACACATGACATTTGGGGGTGGGGTACAGGGAAAGAGGGCTAGGATAGAACTATGGGATAGCTCTTTTTAAAACTTTGGCTTAAACATCCCTTATGTTTTCTCCTAATCAAAACCAATCATATGATCATTCAAGAGATATGGAATGGGGATTCTCATTCTTCTCATAGGAAAGACCCACTTAGGTTTCTATGATAATGCCCAGGATTATAAGCTTACAGAGAGGACAGAGAAAAACTGAGAACAATTTATGATATTCTAATGTGTTCAAAGTAGAATGTCTTTCTAATTTCTTAAATTGTCATCTCATCAGTACCAGAAATTAATTTGGCCTCTGATACCTTTAAGGGCATGAATTCAAGCTAGACATATGCTCTATTGGCTATCTTCTGATGAATGAAAGAGATTAGAGCCCTTTCTGCTCTGGCAGTCAGGCTGTTCCTGAAACCATAACCACAAAAATTTCTTTCTTAATTTCAGGTCCTACAAGTCCTTATTTAAAATACAATCCTAAGCAGAACACTTTGTTTTGTTTTGAAATCACTTTCAAAGAATTTCATGGACTAAAAGAATGCTGTAAGTTAGATGATAAAGCTAAAATCCTGTTCTCAAACCCATAACTACCTACCTACCTATCTGTGGGGGAAAAGTTAAATTAATTGGAAGTTTCTGTTTCATTGAAGACTTTCAAGCTAATGACTCTTGCTCAAATCATCCTGGGAAATTGTTTCAGACTAGATTTAGGGTCAATTTACCAGATGCAGGTGAAAAATCAGTTTCATCTATTGTATGGGTATGGGACATATACATTTATGTAACTTTCCCGCTTCCTTTCAGTTTTGTTCTTTTAGGTTTATTCACTCAAGACATATTTATTAGACAAATCTACATGCCCCTTTGCTCTTCTGTGTTTCTTAAGCCTAAATGTGTTAGCTTGGGCAGAAAGGACTCTCTTAGTGCCCTGGATTAGGCAACTTGGGGAAAGTAGGTCAGTGAGCAGCTTACTGAGGCCAATTCCTTTGAGAGTCATTTGCTCCCTAGCTACATGCTGATGCAGGTCCCCACCTACAGTAAGCACCTCAAGTTGGTATCCTGCCATAAGGTCCTCCAGGAACTGCAAATAAGACTCATGATTGCAGACTACAGCAGCAAAGTAGTTATTTTGCTTTAAAAGGATTCATAATGAAGGTTTTACACTTTTTCAAATCTATCTACATTTTATTTTTATTTTTTAAGATTTATTTATTTATGCATACAAGCACTGGGGCACAGGCCAGAGGTGTGGGGGGGGGGTGAGAGGATTCACCACAGAGAGCGGGGAGCAGAACAGGCAGATCAACAGAAGTACACTGCTGAGGGGAGCAGCGGGCATAGCAGGAGAGGTCTGCTGCGCCATGTGGGTCTCCTCCCTGGCCGGCAGCAGGGATCGAACTTGTGCTGCAGTGGCTGCGGTTTGCTTCATAGTGCATTGCTTAACCCATTGTGCCACCAGGGAGGCCCCCTATCTACATTTTAAATTGGTAATATATGCACATGACAAAATTCCAAAGATACGTGGGAGGTTTATAGTGAAGACCAGCTGACTTCCATCCTTGCTCCCCCACTACTTAGAGAGAGTCTCTCCCTCTCTGGGTAGACACTCGTGATTTTCTAGTGTGTTGGCGACAGACTAGAAGCACATTCACATACAGGTGTTCTGTTTGGATTTCCTTTTTTCTCCTTTAGCATTGGCACTTGTTCTACACTTCATAATATATTGTGAAGAGTGTTCCTTTTCAATACATATGTAATTGATTTATCCATCTGGCTGTGAAAAAGACTAGTGCTAAGTGTGAAGACTAAGAGCCAAACCACCTGGCTTCAAATCCCAATTAATATTTCAGAATCTTTGGGCTCTGCTATTCAGTTCCCTCACAGAGATGCTATAATAATTAAGCAAGTTAACCTATAAACAAAGTATTTAGAGTTATCCCTGCCACCCAGTAAATACTCAAAAAGATTAGTTATTGTCATTATTTATTATGTATTCCAGAATATAGAAGTATCATATATTATTTCAGTTCCTCCTTGATATTTACATTATCTGTAATCTCTAAATATTACCAAAGATTTCAACGCAGATCCATACTTACATGGCTCTTCAAATAGGGGACTCTTAGATAGGAAGAGAGGGATAAGGAATGAGAAACAACATGTTATATATATTTGTTAATAATGAAGATGTTAATCTGGAAATAACATGCACATCTCATTTGAATCCTGACAACACAGTGATTTTACTTATTCTCCCCTTCACCACTATTATCACACTTCCAAAATACTATCAGTATATTCCCAGCACATAGCCTTGACTATGATGCATAGTAGGTATAAAATAAAATGTGCTGAATGACTTAAAAGGCTGAATTAAGATGAACTGATATATATATATAGATAGATAAGGAAGCAGAGAGCAGAAATTGGTAAACCTTAATAACCAGTCTCTAGGCTGGTAAGTGCTGAAGCCAGATCTCAAGTTTGGACCTTTTAATACCATATGATATGATTCTAGTGGTATTTCACTGTCTAAATGAATAGTGAGCAGAGCCACTGACAGTTGAAGATTAAAGAAAAGAAGCCGTTCCCTTTCAGCCTATTTTGATTGTGATCAGTGGGACAGTAATATTTTCTATACACAGTATCCTTTCAGAAGAACTTTTCCATGAGTTAGTCTATATTTATGTGTTTATAACAAAGAGTATGCTTATAATTCAGAAAACTGTTTCAAACAACTTGATTATGCTTTTCATGTCTTTGGAAGAGAAATTCTAATATGTGATGATTTATTGAGGGAAGAACAGATAATGAGAAGGAACTACTTCTATAATTAAAAACTGAAACATGGTTGTCAAGGTAATTTCTGAACAGGTGGAACTGCAGAGCTTGTTATTCATTTCAAAAAAAAAAAGCTTAAAGAACTCAAGGACGAGCACATGTGTCCTCTGATTACTTAAGATATCATCAGCAGAAGCTGTAGAATTTCCAAAATATAAAACAACACAGCCTGAATAACTAGTTAAGACCTTGGAATTGCTGATTGTTTACATCTTTGACTCTAGGCTTAAGTGGGATTACCCACACCGGCTCAGCACCTGGCAGCTCCCTACTGCTATGTTTACAGGGGCTCTGGCAGAAGTGGGGTCTCCTATGCTTAGCCACTCCAGAGCAACCTATCGATTGGTTTCTCTTGATGACTTCTTTAGAGTGAACTTAGTCCCTATTGTACACAGTGTTTCTCAAATTGTGACCTAATGACCACTTGTATCAGAGTGTAGGGTAAAGGTTGATCAGGTATTTCCACCCTCCCACCGCTGATGATGGACACCTGCGGTGCTGTGAGCATTCCAGGGTTGGCATGTGCAAGTGGGCGCACCTGTGTGGGACACGGGCATAAATGGGCGGCGTCATGAGGATGCCAGAACTGTGAGGATCGACAGACAGAACTGCGAGGACCGACCGAGAGAACCAACAGCAGCAGCAGCAGAGAGAGGCAGCCAAGAGGGTGAGGTGCTCTGGGGGCTGGGAGGCCTGCCAGCTTCCCAGCCCCCCAGCACCCCTGCCTGCCATGTACCTGGCCACCTCTACTAAATAAAGCCTAAAAGCCACCGAGGGCTCCAAGACTCTCCTTCCCTGACCCGTCTGCCCAGAACCATCCTGAACCTGCCTCCTGTGCTCCTGTCCTGCCGCTACACAGAGTCACCTGGAGGAGTTATTCAAAGGCAGAGTCCTGGTCCCTATCCCACACCTACTGAAATCAAAATATCAGAAGGTAGACTTTGTCTTTTTTTATTTAAATTTATTTATTTAATTATATTTGACATCATTTGTATTCTCCAGGGAGTTCCCACCACCATTCCACCTGGGCACCATCACCTCAGTCCCTTGTGCTCTTTCTGCCTTCATCCCCATCTTTGCCCTCCCTTCCTTCCCCCTCCCCTTCTTCTGATTATGAGGGATGTTGAACATTTTCTCATGTGCCTGTTGGTCATGTGTATGTTCTCTTTGGAGAAGTGTCTTTTAAGTTCTTCTGCCCATTTTTTGATTGGGTTTTTTACTTTATTTTTCTTGAGTCTTATGAGTTCTTTGTATATCTTTGTGATCAGACCCTTGTCCGTTGTGTGGGGTGCAAAGATTTTTTTCCCATTCAGTGGGGTTTCTTTTTGTTTTGTTTAATTTTCCTTTGCTGTACAGAAGCTTTTTATCTTGATGTAGTCCTGCCTGTTTATCTTCTCTCTCATTTTTATTGCTTTGGGGAATGCCACCTTGAAAGCACTACTGAGATGTAAGTCTTGAAGCATTTTACCTATGTTTTCCTCTACATATTTTATAGTTTTGTGTCTTACATTTAGGTCTTTTATCCATTTTGAGTTGATTTTTGTACATGATGTGAGATAGTGGTCCAGTTTAATTTTTTTTTGTATATGGTAGATAAGTTTTGCCAGCACCATTTATTGAATAAGCTATCTTTGTCCCATTGCAGATTCTTTTCTCCTTTGTCAAATATCAGTTGACCATAGTTGTGTGGTTTTACTTGTATGCTTTCTATATGGTTCCACTGGTCTGTGTGTCTGTCTTTGTTTCAGTACCATGCTGTTTTAATTACTATTGCTTTGTAGTAGAGTTGGGAGTGTGTGATACCTCCATTCTGGGAGTGTGATATCGAGGTTTTTTGTGTCTTCATATGAATTTCATCAATATTTGGTCTATTTCCTTAAAGAATTTCATTGAGATTTTTATTGGTATTGCATTTAATTTGTAAATTGCTTTTTGTAGGATGGCCATTTTGATAATGTTGATTCTTCCTATCCATGAACAGGGGATATCTTTCCATTTCTTTGTGTCCTCTTCTATTTCTTTTAACAGTGTTT
>JAGFMF010011568.1:14709255-14762990 GCA_019455555.1 Galemys pyrenaicus | reverse complement strand
GCTACTGACTTTTGTGCATTGATTTTGTATCCTGCTACTTTACTAAACTGGTTGATTATTTTAATTAGCTTTTCTGTGGAGCTTTTAGGATTTTCCAAGCATATTATCATAGCATCTGCAAATAATGATAGTTTTACGTCTTCTTTTCCAATTTGTATTCCCTGAATTTCCTTTTCCTATCTTATTGCTCTGGCTAGGACTTCTAGTACTATGTTGAATAGCAGTGGGGAAAGTGGACATAATACAGCAGGAAGACACAACAATCATCAACGTATACACTCCAAATGAAGGAGCACCAAAATATATCAGACAATTATTATCAGCCTTGAAAGAAAAAAATTATATAGTAGGAGACTTCAACACCCCACTCTCACCAATGGACAGATCAACAAGACAAAAAATAAACAAAGAGACCAGAGCCTTCAATAAAGACCTAGAAACCATGAATCTGATGGAAATCTATAGAACTCTCCACCCAAAAAAGTCAGAGTACCTGTTTTTCTCAAATGCACATGGATCATACTCCAGAATCGATCACATACTGGGCCACATGACCATCATAAAAAGATATAGCAATATCAGAATCATCCCAACTATATTCACTGATCACAAAGGTATCACATTAGAAGTAAATTACATAAAGAAAACAAGAAATCCACTTACATCATGGAGATTGAAACCTGCACTACTGAAAAAACAATGGATTATAGAGGAGATCACAGAGGAAATTGAAAAATACTTTGAAGTGAATGACAATGAGGACACCACATTCCAAAATGTATGGGATGCAGCAAAGGCAGTTCTAAGAGGGAAGTTCATAGCAATCCAGGCTTACATCAACAAACAAGAAAAAACTCAAAGAAACAATCTAATCTCACATCTCAATGACCTAGAAAAAGAACAACAAAAGGATCCAAAAACCAGCAGAAGAAAAGAAATTATAAAAATTAAAGCAGAAATAAATGAAAGTCAAAAAAAAATTCAAAAGATTAATGAAACCAAAAGTTGGTTCTTTGAAAAAATAAACAAAATAGATAAACCTTTAGCCAGACTAAGAATAAACGAAAGAAAACACAAATAAATAGGGTAACAAATGAAAGAGGAGAAATTACAACAGATGCAAAAGAGATTAAAAGAATAATCAGACAATAATATGAACAGCTAGATGCAAACAAGCTTAACAACTTAGAAGAAATGGATCAGTTCTTAGAACGATATAACCATCCTAAGTTAAACAAAGAAGAAATAGAATACTTAAACAGACCAATCACAAGTAGTGAAATTGAAACAGTGATCAAAACACTAAAAACAAAAGCTCAGGACCAGATGGTTTCACAAATGAATTCTACCAAGCATTCAGAAATGAGCTAATACCTATTTTATAAAAACTCTTTTTAAAAAATCGAAAAAAGGAATACTACCAAATAAGTTCTATGAAGCCAACATTACACTAATACCAAAACTAAACAAAGACAGCACAAAAAAAGAGAACTACAGACCAATCTCCCTAATGAACATGGACGCAAAAATCCTCAACAAAATTCTTGCCAACAGAATCCAACAATGCATTAAAAGGATAATACGCCATGATCAAGTGGGATTTATCCCAGAAGCCCAAGGATGGTTCAATATACAGAAATCAATCAATGTAATCCACAATATCAACAAAAAGAACAAAAATCATATGTTCATATCAATTGAGGCAGAAAAAGCATTTGACATAGTCCAATACCCATTCATGATGAAGGCCCTAAAAACCCTCAGAATAGAAGGATCATTCCTCAACATGGTAAAAGCTATATACAACAAACCCACAGTCAATATCATCCTCAATGGTGAAAAACTGAAAGCATTCCCCTTAAGATCAGGAACAAGACAAGGATGCCCACTTTCCCCACTGCTATTCAACATAGTGCTAAAAGTCTTAATCAGAGCATTAAGATAGAATTTGTGTTTTAATTCAAACTATCTACACAAGTATTTGAGGACCATGATTTAGCTAAATTTTCCCCTAATTGTTTTAAGTTACAAATGGATTCACTTTTCCAGGAAAAGCTTTAAACTTCTATATTGACTGTAATATGATCCATAAGTCTTGGAAAATTACAGAAAGTTGCTATTGCCTACCAGAATTTTGTGTTCTTTATTAAAGCAATTTGTGGTCTAATTTCAGTTCATTCAAAGACAAGAATATAAAAATCAGAAAAAATTAGTCTTGAGAAGAAAGTTAATTGATTGCATTGTGATCTTTTCTAACAAAGGACAAAGTGCTTATTAAAGGGGATTTAAAATATTAGCAGTCATACAGAGGCAACCCAAGGTAAACATTTATAATACATACAGAAATTGCACTGATTGATATTTAAAATACCACATACATTAGGTAAGTACTGAACTTATTGGCAAGCAGTAGATAAGCAGGAAAAGCTATAATGGGTCATTAAAATTTATCTTTAATGAACTTCCTGACCATGAACTTTCTGCACGCCTTTTTATAATCACTGGTCTCCATGTAATTCTTTAGAGCTTTTGTTATCAACTGTGAGGTGAATTAAGAATCAATATTTTAGATTAAATAACAAATACAATGATTTCTAACAAGAAAGATATAGGTAACCTAAGTAGAACTCATTTTGGACTGATGGCAGTTAAACTATGTAGGTGTAAATGAGAGCAACATTTTCATGTGTAGACACAGTAGTGACTTCAAAACTCATCGTCTTCAAGACAGGTCAGTACACAGACACTGTTTTCACATATCAAAAAGGGTTTTCCTATACTTCCAGGTATACTACAGTTCAGCTTGCCACTCCATAGACAGAGGGCTGTAACTATGTCACATCCTGGCATTCAGGCCTAAATTTCCAAGGAGATATCTGGGGTCTCAGTTTTCAGAGACCAGGGGTGGAGACACCAGTCTGGGGCTCTTGTCCTGTCCCGGTTCAGCCACAGCTCTTCCCCTTGCCTGTCTTAAACACCTGGATTTGTTCACAGATGCTCTCTAAAGTTAGAATCCTGCTTATAATAAGGATAGAGTGGCTGTCACTGTCCAGCCAAACCTGAAAGGGGACTGAGAAATAAGAAATAATAAGAACAAAAATGGAATATTTTTCTATGTGACTGGTCTCTGCAGCTCCTACCCTAGTTTGCTAGTTCTTGCTACAGTCCTTTAGTGTAGTTGCTCTGTAGCATTAACACCACCCTTACTTAGGCGCTATGGCTTCAAGACTAGTATTTCCAGAATTCTCCTCATATGCACCTGTGTCTTCAGACCAACTACTCTCAACCCCAGAAAGCTTGCATAAAATGCAGATTCCTCTGTCCCATTCCCAGAGGGGCTGCTTTAGTAATTCTGATAAAGTGGCCCAAGGAAAACACTTGAGAAATACTACTCTAGACTTCTCTTACAATGACCTGACCTAAGTGAAATTGCCAAAATTATTCATCACTTCGTAACACAGTTTGGGAAATATGTGTGGGAAGAGGTGGTGGGTGGTGAAGATAAATGTTAAGAAACAAAAATGACTCAAATTCATATGGGAAGAAAAAAGATAAATTGGAAAAGTTAACTATTTTCTATGAGTTAGGCATAAAGGCCAAATACTGCAGATAACCCACTGAATGACAAAGAGATAAATAAAACATAATTACTAGTATATAAAAAATAAGCCCTCCCCTTGTATTGCTCCCATTAACACTATTGGAATGAAGTGTGTAAGAAAAGAAATTAGTAAAATGGTTGTTTATAAAATAAATTAAAAAATACTCATATCCTATGCCAAAAATTTCTCAGATGGATTAAAGAGTTAAAATTAGGAGACTTTATAAAAATGAAACCACTTAAAACTTAGGAGAGGTACTGGCAGCTCTTCTTTTGAATGATGACTGTTCTCCAAATAAAATTTATGAAAGAAATCACAAAAGAAAAACCAGGTTTGACTACATAATATTTTAAAGATTCGATTTGTCAAAAAAATCTTCAGAAATAAAAAGGCAAAGAACAAATTGAAAGCATTTGCCATAAACATGGTTTTGTCTATCTCTAGAGAGTTCCCGTTCTAGATGCTACAAAGATTGGATTGTTTTTATGGGTATATGCTTAGCAAGAAGTTTTCAAATACATTATATCAGAATTTCTTTTTTCAATAAAAACATAGGCATAAGACCAATTCAGTCAACATTTAGAGGAGGAAATACAGTGGGTTGAAAGAGGGCAGCAGACTCTGAGCCTCCATGACTCACCTCTTAGCTGCACCCACCCATGTGACATGGCCCAGGGCCCAGGTTCTAAAAGCACTCAGAGAAACCATGACAGTGGAATATTCACAGAAGCCCACAACTTTCAGTCACTTGGGTAGTTAACTGTGACTCCGGGTACAGCTAGGACCAGCATTTGGCACAAGATCAACAGATACTTCTCTGGCCGGGATAAAGATATGATGTAAACTTTGATATATTCCATTCAGACTACTCATAGAAAATGATTCTAAATACTGTAAGAAAAAAAAAGTTTTTTTAAAAAAAATAAAATAAAAAATAGATTCAAAATATTTTTAAAAAAAGAAAGAAATTGATCCCTATTTACACAATACATCTATAAAAATAAGACAGAGAGGAAGATAGTTGAAATGTTAACAGAAATAGGTCATTTCAAAGTGGAAAACAAAATAATTATTTTTAATAAGATACTATCTAAGTCAGTCTCGGTTGTCAAATAAATTTGATATATCGGGGCCTCTCTGGTGGCACAAGGAGTTGATCACCCTACTGTGGAGCTTCTGGAACCACAGCAGTAGGAGCTCAATCCCAGGCCAGGGAAGGGACTTAGATGGCACAGCAGACCTCTCCTGCCTCGCCTGCTGTTCCCCTCAGCAGTGTATTTCAGTCCATCTGCCTGTTCTGCTCCCTACTCTGTCTCTGGTGAATCCTCTCACCACCTCCCACCCCCAACCTCTGGCCTATACCTCAGCTCTTATATGCATAAATAAAAATCTTAAAAAAAATTTTTTTTAATACGTCTTAGCTGGGCATTCAAGCCACTTCCCATTGGAGTGCTACAGCTGTATCTTGAGCTTCTTTCATTGAGCATAGTGCCTGAAACCTGTTTTGGCCACTTGAATCTCATTGTTTTCTAACACTGTTGTGTGTTCCAGCATCTCATTTGGCTTCATATGCTTCCTCCCATTTCATCCACACTTACATTCTATTCATATTTCAACATCTGATCCAAGTTTCCTTTCCCCATGAAGCATTTTCTGAGCTCTTTAGCACAGTAAATTCTCACTCTGAAATTTTGTAGTACTGACCAACAGTGCCAATGACCTGGCAAATTGGACTTCCCTATCTTCATTGTCATTTGCCTTTCACTGTCTCAAGAAGCAAATATATAAAACCTTCAGTCCATTGCACCCTACTTTGTTCTGTGTTCATAAGGTACATATAGAATGTGTTTATGCAAAAATGGGCAGTTAAAGGGTTGAGTCTTGATATCAGACTGGTGGGCTTTATCCTAATTCTGTAAGTATTTTCATTTGTAAAACGGTGACAATAATACATACTCCCTAAGCTTAAAAAATATGAAATACTATGTGTAAATTTATAGTGCAGTCTCTGGCAAAAAGGAACTAAATAAATATATTATTTATCTTTTACATCATTATCATGTCATTATAAGGTCTTTCAGCTCAGAGATTATCTGGATCTATGATATATCCTTACATCATTACTTATTCAACAGATATTTAATACAGTGCCTGCTGCACGCCAGACACTAGAGACTGGTAAACTTAGCAAATGAGATCTTGTCTTCCTTGTGCTTATCATCCAGTAGGAGCTGGGTCTCATCCAGGAACTAAATGTTAAATTCCAGCTGAACAGTATCATAATAACTCTTAAGTATATTATTTCAGAAATTCATCTACCCATAAATTTAAAAAGTCACATAATATACCCACAAATCAGTTGAATTTCTTATTTTGTGTCTGATGTGATTATGTATTGTTTTTGTTATACTTCTGATGCAAGTGCCCTGCTAGAAAAGCAGAAAGGAAAGATGCTGAAGCACCTGAATACTCTCTCCCTCACAACCCCCTCATCCCCATCCCCCTCTCATGCCATTCTGGGTTTATGGACAATGCACAATATTGTAATAGTGCCAGGGGGATCAGATCAGCTGGTTCTGCCATGAAACAGCTTCCTCATCTCGTTCTCCAATGCTCTCCTTACCACCACTTTCCCCAAAGCAGGCCCTTTTGACTCTTTTAACAGCTGTTGCTGGGATATTTTCTAACCATCAGCTGAGTAAACATTTAAGATAATTTTTTTTTTTAAGGTTGGCTTAGTTAAGCTAGTTCTTGGACTTCTGACCTATAAATTTAGGGTCTAGTTTTTCCACAGCACCTGTTAAAATGCGTCTTCTGCAAATAGAGTCAGCTGTGGCCTACTATTTTCCTATTATAAAAAAAAAGTTACAAGTATACTGGTATGTGACCTTGTACATATCCATGAAGGGTGAACCAGGAGAATGACATATCACTAGGAAGCAGAGTTATAGCATGGGGCTAGGATAAAGTAGAATGCCTGACTTTGCCTCCTGTTTTTTGAAAAAGAATCTTATTTTATATGTGTGTGCACATATATAACATTATTATATATAAATATTAATATATATTACAAGGTGTGATAAATCGAGCTTCCTCTATGATATGCTTAGGGGACTAAAGCTGCAGATTTGGACTGACTGATGCTCTTTTGTTTTTTTCCAGGTAGTAAAGATGAACAAGCACATTTTGAACTTTGTACAAAAAAGTTGCAAATATTTTACTGGCAAAGTAGAAAGGATTTTTCTGAAACAAAGAACAGTAACCATGAAGTGTGGAATCCTAGAGGAAGGGACATACAGGAAGAGTTTTAGGAAGCTGTACATGTGGTTGAACTCCCCCTAGATAGCCACCCGCTCGGGGAATTTCAGGGTTCCCTATATGAGAAAAAGTTACTAGACAAGGGCCAAGGGAGACAACTCCCTTTATAAACAACTCGTGAATGCTACTTCTCAAAAAAGGATCACGCCATTCTTACATTTAATTCTTCAATATAATTTTTCTTTAGTACTTAATAAAAGTTGCAGAGCTTTTTATGGTGTTCAAGCTAACTCCCTAAATAGTAATTCAACGTTTGGAAACTCAAGCCACCTAAATTTAAAGTATGTTGTCAAATAGTTCAGCACTCGTGACTTTGTTTCCTTTAAGTTTTTTTTCTAAGAAATACATGTTCACTTCTCAACATTTGCAGAAGTTAGAAAAATGTTGAAAAGTTGAAAGTCCCCCAAGGGTAACTGGTAGCTTATGTCGGGATATATATATATATTTTTGTTTGTTTGTTTTTCCTACAACCCAATACATTTACTGTCAGGTCACCTAGACTTCTTGCTATATTTATCATTTATCTATTCTTTAGTCATTGCTACCTCCACACTTATTTCTGTAACTTCAAAATTATAGCCTATTTGCTCAATTAAAACCCCCATTATTTTATATCTTTTGAAACTAACTTATTTTCTAGAATCAAAATTAACCAGTAGAAGTCTCTAAATTTTTTAAAATTATTTTTTACATTTATATTGCTGTTAGGCACTTAATTCTTTGTTTACTTTTCAAGAAAAAATGTAAATTTTCATTTGGTTTTCCCCTAAAATCTCAAAAATTTCTGAAACTCTTCCTCAGACTAATTCTTTTTTTCTTTAGATTTATTTATGCAGACATGAAATGGGGTACACATCAGTGGTGCAGGGGTGAGAGGATTCACCAGAGACAGAGTGGGGAGAGGAACAGGCAGATTGACTGAAATATAAGGCTGAGGAGAGCAGTGAGCGATACAGGAGAGGTCTACTGCGCCATATGGGTTACATGCCTGGCCAAGGATCAACTTGAGCTGTTCTGGCTGCAGATAGCTTCATAGTGTTGTGACTTAACCCCTTTGCACCACTAGGAAGGCCCCAGACTAATTCTTGACTGACTGTGAGAATGTAAGCGTACTTCAATAAATTTGCTAAGTCTTAGCAAACCAAAATTAGAATCATCTACTCTTATATATGCTAAAGCATTGAATGCAGTTTTAAAGTTTGAAGAAAAAAAAACACATGATTTTGGACTTTTTGTATTAGATTGCATAAATAATTGGGACAATATTCACATTTAAATTTTCTTAGCCTCAAACTTACTGGAATAAATTATCTAATTCTCACATGATGAAAAGAAGAAAAGTAAAATAAAGAGAATCATAAAATTCAGGAAGAGGAAGGAACTATGTTATTATTCTTTGCATATTCAAAATTACTTTCTAATGAAGCTGTCTTCTCTCCCTAGAAGAATTCCTTCAAAGCTTCTTTCCCTATTGCATAAAGCCAGTCATTTATCCAGACTATGTATTTCTCCACTTCCTTCTGATCAGTACAAAAGGCTGTAGCCAAATAACAAAAACATTTAACAATGACTATATCATCCCTTCTCATTGAATTTAGATAATCCCTTATTACTGTTTGCACATATTCACATAACTTATCCAGACAATAGATATTCATTCTCTTTCCATTCCCATTTACAATTCAGTCAATGGAATAGTTAGCCCTATTTTCTATCTATTTCCTTCATTATAACTTTTTCATGGTCTCTTTTATATACAGAATCATTTTGTCTTTTATATATTTTAAGCATATTATTCTATTCCTATTCAAAACTCAAAGTTGCATAAAAATATACTGTGTTTCTTCAGGAAATCTACTGTATATAACTGGGTTAAGGTAAAGATGAGGACAAACTAAATAGTTTCTAATCTCAACCCATGTGAAACTTGCCCCATTCAAGGATTTATCTCCTGGGAAATGTTTCATGCATTCACTCATACATTAATGAAATATTTGCTGACTTTACTATAGTATACTTTTAAAACCAGGGACAAAAATTTGTAGCAACCTGACTAAAACCACAGACTTGGATTTGAATGCTAACTGCCATTCTATAAATGTGTAATTGACTCAAAAAGTTATTTAACCTTCTATGCTTCCGTGTCCTCATCTGCAGATGGTCAAATTATAGTAGTTCCCAAGGTTTGTTGTGAGGGTTAAATAAGATAATCTATGCACACTGTTTTAGCCCAGTGATTGACTCATGTTAATTATTTTTAATGATCTAGAGGTAACATTACTTTGGTTAGTATGACTGGACAGGTTAATGTTTTAATTTGTATGCACAGGATTAATTTTATCTTCCAGAGTAAGTGTAACAAATTGAGGCCCACTTGTTTCTTTGAAAGCCTTTGGAGTAATTAAGCCAGTGGGAGATAAACCCAACCTCTGATGTAACAGAAGTATGCCCTTCTATGAAACCGGTTCCATTCTGATAGAAAGAACCCCATGCTTAGGGATGAGGTTAGAATGGGATAAGCAAGCTCTGTAATATTTGAGAGGATCTGCTATAGTCATCAGAAGGTTCTCAGGTATTCAGGGCTAGCTTTCAAAAGTGGTATGCATGTTAAGATCCAAATGAACTCCTCAGACATGCAGTGGAAACTCAAGATACCTACTGGAGTTTGAAGTTATATGGCTACCATTGCCCCTCACAGAAGATGCCCCTCCTGTGGCAATGCCGTGCCATGGGACCAGTGAAAGAAGGGTGAGAAAGAAGTGGTAAGACTTTTCCTTTTTCGTCTATAAGATCCTACCAAGATTCTGTTAGATAATTTAGAAAAGACTTTTGATCAGCCCTTTTCTCTCTACATCTTTCAGGCTGATTCAAAGGACCCAATTTGTAGTTGATTTTTAAAAAAATCAACATTTCATACACTACGAACACACTTGCTATTTCAATCTTTACAAATTTCTGTGAATCTAAAAGTATTCTAAAATTTAAAATTTATTTAAAAATACATCAATGAAGTTCTATTCCAAATTCTGTTCTTTTTTGTTTAACTATTGCCTAAAGAGAATTCTGTACCCAAGTTGAGAATCCAAGTTTTGTTTTCATTTTAAAAAGTCAACTGTTCCTTCCTAATCAATTTTATGTGGGGAATGGGAGTAAGTCAACCACCTGCAACTTCATTCAGTTCAAATTTAAAGAAAAATAAACTTCAGGGTATTATTAAATAGAAACAAAAGATCATGCATTCTAGTTTTGCACTGGGATTTCCCCCAGCGCCCCAGCAAAAGAGAAAAACCACATGGGTATCTGCTACCTTGTAACATTTCTAATAAATTATGGTACATAAACATAATATTATGTGCCTTTTTGGAATAAAAAGATTATTGTAGGAATACTGAGAATTCTTAAGTAGTGGTTTGTGGAAATAGTAAAAGTCAGGCAAGTTTATACTCAATAAATACAAAATATAAATAAAAGTGTATAAAAGACATGTTGACATCTTGGAAGAGCAAAATAGTAGTTTACATGTGCACTGAAATGACAATACTGTCCTTATAGAAAAAAGTGATATTACCACGAAGCAGCTAATATTTTATGTGTTAAAACTGCCAGTGAATTTGTTTAGAAAATAAATAAGCAGTCATCTTTACCATACCTTCTAAATCTAAATTTAGATTAAGGACCCTAGTTCCTGCACTAGCAAGACCTCACACCAAGACCTTCGGCTCTTTTCAAGGTCCCTGTCTTCTAGTAGAGTGACTTAGAATGGGGTTTAGAGCAGGGAGGGAGGATCTGGTCTGTGCTTCCATAAGTCATTTAGTTGCAGACTAGTTTTTGCTTTCTATGCCATTCGTTTTGCTGTTAGTCTTGGAATCACTGCCCTCTAAGTGGCCTCGAGTGAGTGGGAGGTCACTTTAGTCCACTCTGTTCTTTCTGTTATCATTTTGATCTGTATCAAAATCAGTGCCAATGTTGTTGGGCAGAAAGTACTCTTTTTTTTTTCCCCTCTCTCTCTGTAACCAAATTTCACTTAAGTGCTTCCATTTCTGCACAGTTAACTTACAATTTTACCATCTATCTACTATCATTAAACACACACAGAAATTCTACATTCTAAATCCCAGATAAAAAGAAACTTCTGACTATGTCTTGCAACTGAAAACCAAACTTTTAAAACTATTCCTTATTTCAACACCCCTTTTATAAATTCAGTTATTCCTTTGTATCTTTACACCCTTTTGCTTACTCTGTAGTAGTAAGCTGTGAATATTCCAACTAGTACTAATGGCAAGAAGGATTCAGTGTAAAAAGCTGATAAAAATGAAAAGTACATCAAACAATATTCCAAATATATTACCCTCAGTAAAACTCATGATCTTTCCAAACTTCATTCTTTATTCATTTCTGGGATGAAAGGGCTTAAGTAAGAACATGTAAACCCTCTTCTAAGAATACATTTTTTTTCAGGGACATTACAATTTCTATAAAAATTATGAAACACAATTATTTTTAAAGGAGTATAATTTGCAAAATTTCAATTCTACACTCAATAGAGTAAAGAAGTTTTAATTTTCAGAGTAATTTTTCTTGTGATGCACTCAAACTGGAAGCTTTTCTGTTCTAAAAGGAAGGGTGTTCTTTTGCCAGATTTTCTTGGGATGAAGGATAGTTTTAGAGCATGAACTGATGGTCTGTAAATCTATAAGGTAAAGTCAAGTTTCCATCCTTTATCACCATAAAACTTTTCTAATGATGTGAAATTATGCCAGGCTTTTATTATTTATTGGCTTGGTTTGGTTCTACATTTCTCCATCAACCGGCTATTTTTCTTAATAGTTGGAATTTCCAGAATAGTCTTCACCAAGAGTGAAGCATAAGAGGTGAACAAAATAGTCCTGTAAATAATAACAATGGAGGAAGGTAATCAAAAACATATGCAAGGCACTGGGTATGACTGGAAGGTTAGCATATTTTCAGAATTGTGAGTACACTGGCGAAGAAAAAAGAAAAATAAGTTCTAAGAAAACACTGGCTATCAAAGAAAAAATTCTTAACACTAGACTACTGGCTTGTTCATTTTCTGTGTATTTGACTTATAGGAGTCTATAATAAGATATTCCACTGAAATTATAAATAAAATTTCTTGAAATTACTGGGCCCCAAACTTCGAGTTCTTTTAAAATTTTATTTCAATTTTATTGAGACTTTTTTCTTCCTTTCTAATTAAATCAGAAACTGAAGAAAAAAATGTGATGATTTCCATCCTCACAGAGCCTTTTTTGGTCCTTTACCAAAATCCCACACTCCACACTAGATAATCCACTTAGAAATATTAAACCTAAGCAGGTTTCCACTTAAACGTTACTAACAGGACGTTAGAGAGATTTGAAAGCAAAAGACAAGCTTCTGAAAATAAGTGATTGCTCTCAACTCCCCAACTGTTCCTATAATAGTTCCTATAGTACAAATAATAAAACCCACTCAGCTAAAGGATTATGTATTGTACTTGAAATCTCAGACCAAAATAAGAGTACTTTATTTTTTTAAATGATTTCTTTTATGAAGGTAACATTGGTTTATAACATTGCACATGATTCAAAAATGTAGGGTCCCACCTCTTCAGGTGACTGAAGAGGTGGGACCCTACATCATACCAACCCCCAAGACACCCATTTTCCTCTACCAGAGTCCATTGTGCCCCATCAAATACTCTTCCCCTCCTCCTCCCCCTTTAGTGGCCTCAGATTTATGGTCAGATTTCTAGGGGCTGTTTTGGTTTGTTTTTTTTCTGACTCTTTGTTAACTGATGTTCTCCCTACTGTGTAATTCTTATTCAAACATTTATTTTCTTTTATCTTATAATAAACATTTATCTTACTTAAGATAGAAATCTTAGCAGGTGAGTAAACTGGGTAAATGGAGATAATTTTATGATAAAGGATAGAGTTGTGCTTTTCGTGGTGGACTTACTATTGTATATACATGTTTGTTTTTAATGATGCACACCTGACACTTATGTAATGTTATAATACAATGTTACTTCAATTTTTAAAAAATAGTAAATGCTGAAATACAAGTGCAGGAGACTTCTTAAATTAGTGCCCAGTTTCAGGCAGGCAAAGAGCCTTTTTCATTATTGCTTTACCTTCTATTTAAAGCTACTTTCTTTACATGTTACCTCCTTGGATAGGGACACAGCACTGCCAGGGAGCATCTACTTCCAGTACACAGTAGTGATTTGCATAACAGCAAAATCTGGTCATCAAATTGTACAGATTAGGAAGACATTTAGAACCCATTTAATGCAGATCACCAAAACTTAATAATGGCAGAAACCCAGGAAGTAATAACTCTTTGTCTTCTCCCTTTCCTTTATTATTCACAGAAGAGATCCACAGCCCACCCTGGCATTCCAGTCTCTGAGAATTTCTATATGCAAAAGACACTTTGCATCTATCCAAAAAATTTCCCATTGTTATGCATATTATGCCCTCTCAATGTACTTTTAGTGGATATAAATAAATGCTCATTTCTTCCTTCCAGAATTTGTGACAGTAGCCTGTTGCAGGCTGCTTTTCTAACCATCAAATTAGATTTCTAAACTTCAAATTATACCAGAACTGCCATTTGGCTATTTGACTTATCAAACTTGGGTGTCATTTTTGAGTTTTATCTTAATGTCTCTGTGTCAGTGAGTTTTATACTTCTTTGGCTGTTTTTGAATACTCAAAAGTTTCATATCTCTACTCAATGGTAAAGTCCAGAGCAATACATAAGGTTCATGCAATATTCTAATAAGTATACATGTAACGTCCCAGTAAAGTTTTCTCTCTTTATTGAATAAAAGGCATTTCGTTTGCTGATGAAATGCTAATTCACAATTTACATTGTGTCAGGGTCTGAGCTGTATGTTGCTCGGCACATTATGGGTACTTAACATTATATTAAGAATAAAATGATTCAACCATTGTTATATACACATTATTCCCAAGTTTGTAAACTATCTGTGAATGATTCTACATTCAATAATAATCTTCAAATTACACAGTTTTTGTTAAAAACATTCAGTAGTTCCACCCCAGAGGTGAGATCACACGTTAAAACAATGATGCCGAGAGGATGGCAGGAAGTCTAGATTAAGAATGGGAAAGGAGTCTGCCATTGTTCTGCTCAGGCATGAATCTCAGTTCTGTTGCTCAGCTTATGTGAGATTGCACAGAATGTAAAGTTCCCTCCATATAACCCACATAATTGAGTAGTGAACATCAAATGAGGTAAAAGACTCTAATAGGCATGGTCATTGCCAAATGGTAAATATTCGGTAAACGTTGGCATGGAGCTATGGATTAAATATTTATGTCTGCCCAAAATTCATGTTCAAAATAATAACCCCAATAGAATAGAATTAGGAATGGGAACTTTAAGAAGGTAATTAGGACATGAGGGTGGCTGGCATCTTCATGAAAGGGAGTAGCACCCTTACATAAGAGACCCAGGGAGTTGTATTGTCCTAATTCTGCCATATGAGGTCAGAGCAAGGAGACTGGAACCACAAAGTGGGTACCCACCAGACACTGAATCTGCTGGCACATTTACCTTGCACTTTCTAGACTTCAGAGCTGCAAAAATAAAATTGTATTTATAAGCTACCCAAAATTTTGTGTTCTATTTCTAGCAGCTCAAACTGATTAACACATATTATGTAATGGGGACAGAGTATCAATTTTCTAATAATTAAACTAACCAGAACCAGCAAGGCCACTCTTAGACTCTAGAGAATATTGCTTGAGTAACTGAGAAAGCATCTCTGCTAAAGGACAACTGTTAAATTTTCTGACTTCCCTCCCGCTTGCTCTCATTTCTTTTGCCTCCCTGGTTCCACTCCAGAGAGGAAATCGTAGAGAGGAAACTCCAGAGAGAAATTGTATTATATCCATTGTCCCTGATTTCACTTACTTTCCTGTCTAGCCTAGACTTTCTTTTCTGTTGTTCGGTCATCAGTCAGCTCCTGAATGCTGGTCTTTCTATCATCCCCTTGGTAAACCTCTACCCATGCTCTGTACAAAGATGTTTTCTCTTCCCTTATTGCAAATGTAGCGCGCTGCTGGGAAAATTCAACAGGCAGATTATGCCTCTATCATTTTATGTCACTTATCTTACCTGTACTTCATGACTTCTCTACAAATTTTCACATGTTTCGGGAATCTCTCTGCAGTTCTTTAGATTATCAAATCACCCGCTCATCTATTAATCTTTCCCAAGTCCTTGCTGTGTCTCTACTCCTGAGACTTAACACAGAACTCTGCCTTTACACACATAATCACCACCAAAACCACATTGAAATTTCTGGTATATATGGTTTATTATTTGATAAGATGTTTATGTGCACCTGTGTATAAAACAGCCAGTTTTTCCCTGAATTGAGGTCATATGGGTTGATTGGGTGGTGGTGGTGGGTGCTGTCTGCTCAGAATTATGAAGAGAGGGTCTCTACTTTTCTGTCTGTTCTAGTTCCAGTACTGGTGCAGCATATACTAGTAGGAAGGACTCCTGTGTCTAAAGGCCTCAGTCCAATTTATATTAAATATAAAGATTAAAGTGGTGGAACTAGCTCTGCAAAGAAAGAAAAACACTAATATCCATTTTAGAGTAATATTCTAGGTCACATTAATCTGCTCCAGTTCCCTGGTACCTCATCTCTGTGCCATTCAGGAGGCAACCATCTCTTGCCAATTTTGTCATTTTCTTTCTCCTAGCACACTGGATCAACTGATATGGAAAGCTCTCCCATCTGTGAGCTGTCTATAGCTTTCCCATCAGAAGTTCACCAGGGCCAAGCAGCTGCAGAAGTCTCTTCAACAGCTCACAATATTGACTGGACTTGGCAGAAAGCAACTTTGGAAGCACTAAACCAAAAGTGTTAGCTTGTGTTTCATTTGATTAACTGAAACCTAGACAACCATTTTGCTGACCATGTTCCCATAAGCAAGCAGCTGTGGGTCCAGGGTGACTGTTGGGGTTATTGAGCTCAGCCAAGACATTTACTCCCTGATAACAAAATCATGCTGGAGCAGCCAGCAGCAGTATTAAAGTCTGAGAGCGAAGGAATGTCTTGGCTCAGGAGTGCCAAACAAAAGAAAATACTTGACATTATATCGAATTCTTTAGTTTCAACGATACTTTTCTTTGTTGCCAATAAAGGAGGCTTGGTGTTCTCAAAATCCCAAAATTGTACTAAAGAATCTGAATCACTGTCCAGTGATTACTTGCCTGGATTGCTGTAATATTGTTGCCCTGCCTCTTCCTTGCATCTGTTTTTTATAGAATGGTATGTTTAAAAGACAGATCTGGTCATGCCATCTAGTTATTTAAGGTTTTCTAATGGCTTTCATCATGCACAGAATTCCAAATTCCTATCCTGATTTGCAAGGATATCCCAATCTATTCAAGCCCTTTTCTTGAGATTCTTCTCCACCCACAGTGTGGCAGACACACAGCACTTCTGAATCTGAGTAATCTGAGTTCAGTCCTGGCTCGGCTCTGCATGCTTGCTATCGTTTCTATCTGGAATGCCTAGAACAATTTTCTCAATTAAAATGTCCTAATGCAATTGAAAACTACTTGCAAAGAAACAGAATTAGCACAAACCCATGTTTCTGGTAAATATAAGCAAAACCCAGAACTTTATGTCTTGCCAGTCTTTGGAAATTAGTTATATACCTATAGCTGTCATGTTCTTTTATATTAAAATTTATGTCATTTATTTCTCTAGAAACAATAGAACCCATAACTCCAGAATTTCATAAGTAAAGATTGGTGGGTCAAATTCCATTTGCCTCTCTAGATCTTATACCAATTTTTTAAGGCCACCAAAAGTTGATTTTGGTGTTGAAGGTAAAAAAAAGCTACTATAAAAAAGGGCCCCAAATATACAACTGTTTCAATAAGATAAATGTTTCTCTATCATGTAATGGTCCAGAGTAGCCTAGGGGATCAAGTCTTCCCTTTAAGGATATTTTACCAGATTCCCTATACATTAATCCAGGGCTGTTCTCTGGGACTCACTCCTCTGCATAGCCAAGTTAGGACATAGCCATAGTTAAGTTTTAGTCCACAGAGAGAAGAAAGTAAGTTCCTCTTAAGCAAGGGAGAGAGAAGTTGCACTTATCACTTCTGATCCCTTTTCACGGTATTACTAAATTCTACTCTCACATGGAGCTGCAAGGGTATTGAAGTAGTCTCTAGCTGGCATCCATGTTCAATTTACAGGAACAATTCTGGGGGGCCAATAACTGTGCCACATTCACACAGTCAATGCTAAACTTGGTGATTAAGTGATTAATCAGCCTATGAAACAGCACTCTTCTCTCCCACTCAATACTGAGCTAATTGAAAATCACAAGAAAGGGGTTTTTGAGACTAAAGTTTCTTTTTTTCTTTTATTACTTATATAAAAGGTCAGGATGGAGAATAATGTTTAAAGTCTGTTAGCTATAGGAGCTTGATAATGCTGTATCTTAAAATGAGGCCAATATAACTCAGTTTAAGGCAGCAATGGATCATGGCTTTGTATGTTAGGGAAGAGGTGACCTTGGAAGAACAAGAGAATATATGCTAAATACAGATGGATTGTTCCAAAATGCAAGTCTGACTGGTGCTTAGCCAAGTATTCTAATGTGATTCTAATCAAATTTACTAAATGTGTCATTAGTCCTACCTCTTCTGAGATGGTATGAGTGAAAGAGTTAATTTTTCATTCATTAACTCCTATAACTAAGAATAAGGAATTCACACATCTGACAGCAATCAAACCAAACAGGATACCCATGCATTTCTAAAATCCCAATTCACCACTCTTCTCCTTCAGCCTAAAGCTGAAGGATTGGCTAATCCCTTCACCAATCCTCCATACTGTATCTCTCTAATACTAATTTCTACAGCATCAATTTTGTCATCTTGCTTATCTTTAAGATTTGTTACTCCACAAGAAGTACAGTTGACCCTTGAACATCATGGGTTTGAACTGCACAAGTCTAATTATATACAGACACCTCATATACATAGGAACCAATGGAAGACTACTGAATGGACATGAGTGCTTCCAAACCAGTGCCAGAAAATGAGGCAGATGACATAGAAGCAGCAGTGCTAGAAAACAAAGACTCACTACACAATCTGGCAGAAGGATTCAGATTATTCAAGACTGCTTTTGACCTTTTTAAAAGATTATTTATTTATGCATACAAAAACTGGGGTGTAGGCCAGAGATATGGGGGTAAGAGAACTCACCAGATACAGAGTGGGAAGAATAGGCAGATCTACTAAGATACAATGCCGAGGGGAGCAAGGGGCAGGACAGTCTGCTGTGTCATATGTGGGTTAGCTCCCTGGCCAGGGATCGAACTCCTGCACAATGGTTGGGATAGATTGACAGTGCTGAGACTTTAATCCCTGTGCCACCAGGGAGGCCCTGCTTTTGACTTTTTTAATTACATGGACACTTCTATGATGTGGGCACTGGAAATAAAACAAATGGTGGCAGAAGGACTGGTACCATTTAGAAACGTAGTTAGATACATAATAAAGCCAAAAGTGTCAGAAATTATGATGTATGTCTGTGAAGTCATACCAAGTGTATTTGCATCTTCTGCCTCTCCTTCCATCTCCTCCACCTCTGACACCCAAGACCAAACTGGATATCAATGCTTATCACCTCTCCTCTCTTTCCTTACTCAACTCCATGTACAGACAATGAGGATGAAGTACTTTGCATTGATATACGTCCACTTAATGACTTGTAAATACAAAATATGTGTTATTGCAACAAGCTACTCATAGTTAATTTGAGAGCAAATCAAGAGTTTAATGTGGATTTACAACTACATGGGGGAGAGCCTACCCAACACCCATGTTGTTCAAGGGTTAGCTGTATCAATCATGTTTCCCATATTAAGGAAAAACTCTGACTTTGACTCTGTTCTAGCTATTCTCTAATTTCTGCTTTTTATGAATAAAACTATAGCAAAACAATATAAATTCACTTCTTTGTTTTCTGTTTGATGCTCTACTTACTGAAATCTGTTTGGTGATGATCACTAAATAAACTTGTTCTTATTAATTTCAAATTCAATGGACATTGAACAGTCTTTATCTCACCTGGCCCCTTAGGAGTTACTATTTCACTGTTTTCTAAATATATATTCTAAAACAAGGTATTAAATGCTAAATTCACTATTTCCCAGGTATCTTCTGTATTTACTTTGAGAGGTCAAATGTGTGTGGGTTGGTCATGCTAGTTCTAGAAGAAAAAAGTTGTATTCTGACTTGAAATAAAATCTGAAAAAAAAAAAAAAAAAAAAAAAAAAAACAGTATTAAATTTANAAAAAAAAAAAAAAAAAAAAAAAAAAAAAAACAGTATTAACTTTAGTATATGGGAAGTTCTAAAAACATTAAGTATCATTGCAATAGAATGCATATTTCATTGTAGGTACAACTAACACCTGTTTTAAAAAAATGACTCTGAGACACCAGCTTAAGTTCCAACATATAATGAGAACATTTTGGACCACTTCCTGGTATGATTTCTGCTACCCACAAAATGCTAGCATTATAATACACATTAAGTTATAATAGCACCCTTCATTACTGGCCTATATCCTCTAATTGACTGCATATCCCTCAAAGGCAAGAGTCACCTATATCTCCAGAGTAGAATACTAGGAGCCCCATTAATGAATAATGAATGAAAGCACATGCAGCTTCCAGGTCAAGGTTAAGAGCACCTAATCATGTAATTATGACTTCAAAAAGGCATGGGGAATTGTGTAGCAAGCTGAATATTATAGCCCAAGTGACTAACAAGGTGTGATAAGCATACTTTATTCATATCTCAGCTAATCACACTGTTCCCTTGCTTCTATGGGAAATTTACTGTTTTGTAGTTTGTGTTTTCTTTTCTCCTCTCTTCAGCTTGTCATTCCTCCTCCACACAGCTGTTCCTATTGTGGAAATAAATTATGTTTAAATATTTATTGAATAAAATTAAATTTTTCTGCCCTAAATATTAATAGTATATTTAACAACTTTTTCTCAGAACAACAATCTTTCTGGATTGCTTTGACTTCTGAAGACTGTTAGTCTGATAACGTTAATGAAAAGGCATTTGGCATGAAAATGGTATATTTTAGGCTGCATCATCTATAAATAAGAATTTACTACTGTCTCCAGCTCTGTCTATTTTTCAACTTAAATGTGTGAGACAGTATCTGGTTTTATCATTGACTTTTCAAATTTTACATGTTTTTTTGATTAGGTACAATCTGTTGGAAATTCAGTAATTCAATAAAAGAAGAGTCATTATTTTGTTTTATTTATGTTGTATACTAAAAAGTACTTTATATAAGCCCCCTTAAATAAATGCACCTGCGACGTTTATCTAAAGTAAAAGTACTATGAACCAAGAGCTATTTGCAGCCAAATGTAAAGATAGAAATGTCATTAAGAAATTTGTTTATAAAAAGGTATATGCAAATTCTGTTGCACCAAAAACTGTACTATACTTCCAAATTTATTACAGATTTGTGTACTACTTTGTCAATATTTAAAAGTACTTGTTTTAGAATTGAGTTTCAGATATTTTCTAAAATTTTCTTTAGCTATAGTAAGATAACATTTCTGTCTTTCTGATGAAATATAATAACTTCTAAAGCCTAAGTCTAAATCTTCCTTGAATATGAATGATCATATTAACTCTAACAGAAGCATACACATTAGAATTCTAATAGTCTTTGATTGAAAACATGGAGGTGATCAAATGAGAAAGTGACTACATTTAGTGACTGATATCTACAAAAAGAGTTTACTGGATGTTTTGATCACTTGTTGAATGAAAGCTCATTGCATAGTTAATATATGCTAGACTTGGGTGAAGGGAACTAGGAATCTAGCAGTGAGCAATAGTCTCCTGCACTCCTATAGTTTACAGGTTAGCAAAAATGCAGATTTAATGAAGAAATTATAGGTCAATGTATGAAAGGGGGATGTCCATGGGGTGATGGACACATGCAACCTAGTCTAAGGTGCTAGTAATTAAAAATATGCACGCATGACATTGAATCTTCCATATCTGCTATACAAATGATAATACCTCTAGAGTTAATGTTGGTTAAATACCCTGTTTTGGGGGATGTGAAGAAGTTCTCCCCCAAATATCCTCTCTAATGGTGTTCTGAAATGGTACTCTGAAAGGTTTTAGTCAAGGATTTAACTAAATGCCATTAAACAGGAACAAATCTAATAAGTACCTAGTATGTGCTGGAAAAATGAATGTATCTTGGCCCTTGGGAAGCTTCTAGTTTAGGAGGAAGAGTGTTATTGAAGAAATCTTGGTGAGTCTCTCAAAAAGGGAAGCTGAGGAAAAGATAAACAAGAAAAAAAGTCAACCACTAGCTGAAGGTTTCCAAGAGAGTTACAGGTAAGTAAACACTGCAGATTTTGCATCTTAAGCGTTCTGTGGGGACTCCAATCTCCCTGCTCTGTCTTACATTGTGCTTTTCATGTGGTTTTTGTATTAAAATACACCTATCCCCAAACACACACGTACACACACACGCACACACTAACATTGAATCTAATGCCCATGATTGTTAACCTACATAAGAACTGTTTTAAGTAGGAGAAAGACTCTTTCATCCTTTGTGTTATTTTTCTAAAATGTATCTTTCCTTCCTTTATGATGTGGAAGTGGCAAAACTGAAAAACAAAAATTTGGGTGTAGTCTCAGGGCAAAGGAATCAAAGAGGACCCTTTGCTTTCTTTTCATTTAGGCTTTAGGCCAACAAATGGCATCCTCATAGAACGCCATGACTAAGCCTTGATCGCTAGGGCTCTAATTTAGTGCCAGAGACTCATTGTAAAGGAATGTTTGTGCTTAGACTCTTACTACTGGTCCCTGAGGAGTCAGAAGGCTAATTTATTTTTTCAGGGACTTGAGGGTCTCAAAGTCTCTTATTATTAGAGATCTATTTAGCAGTGAATAAGAAAATGATATTTTGATTTCTTTAGGAAATATATCCAAGTACTGGAAATATTTTTGTTGCTCCTTAGGTGCAGAACTTCACTTTATATTTACATCCTTTGTGGCACTTTAGGAAAGAGGGTTAGTTGTACTAGTAAAATTGTGCAATATTGATTAAGCTACTTTTTACCTAAGGTAGATGTTTCCCAAGGGACTATAGGTCACCATAGGCCTCTCCCCTTTTTTGCTTCTAAATGGCTTGCGGCAGGACAGGGGCAGGGCGAAACAGTCCTCTCTTTCTTCTCCCTAGATTTGGAACATAGACTGAGTTACCTTAAAACACTGGCTCCCTACCACCTCAGAGTTAGGAAGAACTGCAAATGCAACTTTATTTCTCTGACACTCAGCATACAAAATTCAGCACTTTGTGACTGGGGAACCAGCATTTTAAGGTGGCTAACAGGGTCCTCTTGTTTGGCTCTTCTCTTTTTTTAAGAGCCCAGTGGAAGCTTAGGGCTGCCTTTGGAGCATTCTAAGAGATGAGGAGTGCAATCCTAAGAGCCTGCTGTAGCTTGAGGCTACTTAGGCCTAACAAGCAGAGAAAAAGAAGCCCTTCATGTGTTCAGGCTGGTTTATTAGAGCTTTGTACTGTGGCTTGAAGCCAAATTCCCAACGCATAAAATTTTTTAACTGTTGTTGTTTGGTTATTTTTGCCCTTGAATCATTTGCTTTATGAGTATAGGCCTCTCAAGAGGTAAGGCGGGGTAGGGGAGGCGGGGAAACTAGTTGAGGCAAGTGTCTAGATAGCCATGGTACTTTTGGGGAAAACATCATTAAGTAATATGCCAATGTCAAATCTGTAAATAATGTTAAGCATGAAAAATTGGTTTAAAAGTAAAAATGCTATTTTGATTGGAAGACTGCACTTTACCTATACTGATGTTAGTAAATGCTTTACTGAATGTATACATCATATTTAAAAATCAGCTCAAGGAGTTCAACAAAATCTTAACAGTGAACTCAAGACTGCTCACTCAAGCCAAAGATACCCATGCTACTACCCCAACCGGTTCATGAGCCCTTCCATCTGCCTTACCTAGATCTGGAATGAGAGAACTATTTAACACTGAAAGGCAACTAACTGGGATGCTGGTAATAAAGCTCATCCATTGTGAGTCAGATTTTAGCCACGTGGTGGAACTTAGGCAATGAACAGAACTACTACTTACAGTAATGTGCCATGCTAGACTCTCCAACAGCAAATGCTAAAAATTCCCTATTGCACAAGTTTAGAAGTAGGCATTATCTGTTTCTAGCAAGAGTGCCACAAAAGTTCTGATTTTGTAGCTGAGTGTCAGGGGATAGTTTCATTTGCAGTTCCTCCTAACTCTGAGGTGGGTGGGGAGCCAGGACTTAGTCCCTCAGTTACTCATGTATAGTCAGGAAATGAATATTAAATTTTAGTTTAATTTGAAAACAAAGCAAAGATATAAGTTTTATAATATAGACTAGAAAAACTAAACCTGGAAAGCTGTCATGATTCTCCATAAGGATTGGGGCAAGGTACTGTTTTTATACAAAAAGGGCATGGATTTTAGCTGACAAAAATTACTTCTTTTTCCGATATTACCCCATCCAGTGTGTGACTTTGCCAACCACCACTTCTAAATTTTACATCTCAAGCCTGGATTTCTCTTCCATCTTTGACCGGTATATTCATTTACTTGCTTAAGTAGTCTTTGAAGGGAAAAAATGCTAGGTTGATTTGTATTATCTGAAGGCACAAGTGGGGTTGCTCTTGGCAGCTGAGGGTCTTCAAAAGCAACTGCACATAAGTAGGCTGAAGAAGAACATTTACGCAAAGGCAAAATGACCTTTATCAAGCCTGATGTGCTAAGACTGCTTTGGTTTATTGCTTTATGGAGTATTTTCTCTACTTGTGACCACTATGAGGCATTATTTTAAATTACAAATTATTTTTGTTCTTTCATAGACTCCCACTATGGTGGACTGTGGGTGCCTGGGTGCTAGTATGGGGTGCAGACATGTAATTGAGGACGTGTGTGATCCTGTGCCTCTGAATCATACACAGTGTTGTAAACCAATGTCATCTAAATTAAAAAAAAATAGCTCCCACCCCAAAGTTAGTGACATAAACTAGGCCAAGAATAAGCACTATCATATAAGCACCACGTAGCAGTAGGGTGTCCTTGTCAGGTAGCAGCCATCCCCCAGATGAAAAGTCTGTTCAGACACTCTCAAAAGATGATACAAGGTAGTCTGGGGTTGCTAACGTGTACATGCGCAAACAACCGCAAAGCAAATTTGCAGAAGCAAATAGAGTTTATAAACCAAAAGGCAATTGTTCCCTCATTTTTAGAAAATTGGTGTTTAAAGGTTAATCAACAGAGCTGAACATGGAAAAGGAATTCCTGCTTAGAATAATTAAGAACTCATATCATATAGACATTCCTAAGATGTTTTAGCAATCATTAAAAACCTTATTCTAGCCAGAAATATATAAACACATGACTCCTGCTGACTTCAATAGACAACACCTTTGTGTAAACGCAGCTGAATTATTTCCACACCAGGAAGTAGTATGTTTTTCTAGGTTATTTCTGAAAATATTTGCACAATGAATTTTTCTAGCATTTGTCTCTGCCTGCCCTTACTTTACATTTGATTTAGCTATATATCATCTAATAGCAAACATATTTCTCCAAGGGAAATATTGTTCTATTTGTCTGAGAATGAATGTTTTTAAGCTGTCTTAAAAACACAGAAAATTTTATTCTTTTCATTTGACTTTTCCTTGTTTATATATTTTTAGGTTGAAGTTGAACACCTGGAATACTTCTAGTTTCATATTTCTCCATTTATATATTTTATTTGAAAACATCTATGTATTTTACTTGAATCCTTACATGAAAATATATGAAAGATTTGCCGTAAGAAAAATAGCTTCTCATCCAACAAATATCTTATTCAGAGGAAAAAACAGCAAAATCAGCACAAAACTAATTTTATTACTTTCCACTACTTGAATATAAACACCTGAGTATTTAAAATAAAAATTCCTGGTTGCTTTAATTTCATAGAACAACAAAGAGGTTATCAATGTATCAAACAGATCACCAAAAACCAATACCCACTGTAAATAGATTTTAGTAGATAAAACAGACAATTCATTAAAATGCCATACATATGTAAATACTCACAAATTCATTCCAAGTCTCTAATAAATGAGTAACCACCAATTACCTATGATTGTTATAAATGCCTGGGCATTTATATAAATAAAAGTGTAATTTCATCACTTTTTTAAAATTTATGCAAAAATACGTCAGTGATACCATCTGAGTTTTTTACCCACTGAGACTAAAATTTCTGAAAAGAATTATAAATATTTATTACTTAAGAGTTTAGACTGAGTAAAATGTTTAGAATTTTGTTTTCTTACCTGTGTGCTTCTTGGTTTGCTAAGACAAACGGGGCCTCTTCAGCACTCCTTCCGCCTTGTAAATACATCTAGGAGGGATTCCTTAGAAGGGATTTGTGGGATACTTGAGTCCTCCATCTGATCCCAGGAAACAATTGTAGACCCAGCTGTCTTCACTTGAGAATGAGTGTGCTACTTCCCACCACAATCTACTTCCACTTCTTTACATCTGTAGCATAAAGTTGATACCTTAAATTGCAAATAAAGATCCCCAAACAACAACATTTTTATTATAGAAAGTTAAAAAGGATAAAAAACATGAAGGAGATTCTTTTTTAAAAAAAAAAATCACTCATAATCCAACACACAAAGGTGTATTTCCTTCCAATATTTTTAAGTGTACAGTACTTTCAGTATATATCTCACTCACAGTAAGCTCTCATTTTGTGGGTCAAGATTAAAATTGCCTAGGATAACAAGGAATAACACACAAGTTCAGTGATATTGAATAAAAAATTAGAAGAAGCCAAAATTAAAAAAAATATATATGAGACAGACTAAAATACGGGGAGGCAGGAATTGGGGAGGGAAGAAATCAGAAGATTTTCCACATTATCACTTTGTTGGAGACAGAGGGAGTAATCTAAGGATAGCCCCCCTCTCAATAAAAGAAACATGAGGATCTTAGTTTCCAAAATAAAATTCAGAGGTAACCTAGACAAGAGTCTACATTGTTTAGTAGCCTACCTGTAACACCAGGAAGGAATTACTCTTTAGGGCACTCCGTAGACTCTGTAGCCTGTTGCACTAACATGGTAACAGGGGAGAATCTTCAAAGACTTTTTTTATTCCAAATACGTTTGCATTCAGGAAGGTTCCAGATTCCAGGAAGACCTATCTTTTGGAGGGGAGGGGGTCTCTTCAATCCATTACAATAGCTAATTGTACAGATTTCTTTCTGTTGGTCATTTTAACAAGCATCTTTTAAAATGAGCATAAGTGAAGTGATCAGGTTTTTTCTGCTCTACCACACTTAGCATCAATGATTGGCACCTGTGGTCTTACCCGCATACATGATGATGGCAGCGGCCTAGAGTATGGTGTGGGTGTGCTTAAGTGGGCATACCTAAGATATAAGAGTGGTGGCAGACAACAGGTGTGTGTGGGACAGAGACTGTGTAGTGGAGCACAGTGGAGAGCAGGGGAAGGCGTCAGAGAACAGCTTAGAGAGCAAAGAGGGTATAGGGATCGGCACGGGGGCCCAAGTTACTGTCTCCCTGCTGTCTTGTCTCCCCTAACCTGTGAGGATGATGCCAAAGGCTCCAAGATTCTTTCAAATCACTAGACCTGATGATGAACCTACTTGGCCTGGGATAGTTGCAGAACACTTACATAAAAGGAGACCCAAAAACATGGAGGCCTAAACAAGGTGGAAGTTATTTCTCATCTTTAAGTCTGGTTAGGTTAGGGTGAAAGGATGCTTCATTAGGTCATTTAGAGTCCCTAGTGCCAGGTGTCTCTGGCAATGTTAGCATCTTAGTCTAGAAAGGGAGGAAATAGAGAGCAAGGCATTTTCTTTTAGGCAAGCGAGGCCAGAGTTGTAGTTGTATGCATTTCTTTTACACTTCCCCCATTAGTGAAAATTCATTCATGTGGCTATCCCAGCTGCAGGTGAGCCTGGGTAAGCTTTTCTAGCTGGGTGGTGATGAATCCAGATAGGACTTTTTGACTATGGAAGACAGAGGAAGGAGTGGGGGAAAACTAACAGTATGTGACAACTGTCAAAAATTTTAATTCTCCTAGTTATATATTTTTAGTTAAATAGGTCATTGGTTGAATCAGTCAAAGTTATGCCTCTCATCATAGCATTCATCATCCCTCATTTATAGCCTGAAAAATAACTTTCCTGATTTTTTAAAATTCCTATCTGTGTTTGACATTATCATCTTACAGGCAATTATTTTCCTACAGTTCAGAAGTCATTATTTATTAGACACTGTTAGAGTAATTGTTGTTTCTTATAACTATTATAACTCTTATATAAAACAAGCTTGTCTTAAATAACTCTGATTTCTGTGAGGAGCTGTTCATCTTGTCTTTTCCCCTCCACATTTTATTCCTCTACATGGCTATGTAATAAGTTGCCTGGGAAGGTGGGTGACAGTGACTTAGGTTAGTCTGTCTGCCTTACACATTCAAATTTCCCTCTACTGGGCTATTCTAAAGACTGGACTGGCAGCAGGGAGTTATTTAAGCCAGATTGTTTTTTTCCTGACTTGTATGTCTCTCACATGTCAGAACTTGGGTGGTGAGAAGTTAATAACTTCCTCTCACTTCAACAGTGACCAAGTATATTATGAAGCTTGTTTCCCATTTGATTTGTGCACATACAATAGAGAATTGGAAAAGTTCCCCAAAGGCTGCGGTCAAAGGCAACATTTAATGTTGTTTAGGGGAGGCAACATTTCGAAAGGAGGGATTTGTTTTCAGTTCAGACCCAATCTGAAAGTTAGTCTTTTAGTCCAAAGGCACACAATATAACACGTGCACTTTACCTTACTCCCATCCACTCCAAATTCCCTTCCACTCCAGCCCTACTCTATCACACCAAGGGGCAAACGCAGAGGGGACACATTGTAATGTAGAAGACACAGAGGTTAATGTGCTGCAGAAACAAAGAGGAGCTCAAGTGTTATGTGTATTTAGCAATGAGAAAATGAAAATGAAGAGGAGCAGCCTCTTGAGAAATGCTACTGGTAGAGTTTACACTGATGAAAAGATTCAAATACTGCAAAAAAAGATAAATGAAGGTTTATACACATTGCTGGCCATCCCAACAGTTTGGCAAGAGGGAAGAACAACACAAAACACAAATAATCAGAGAATCTGGACACCTTTAGAACATTAAGAAAGATGTTCTCTCAAAGAAAGAGCTGACAAAAAAGTTCCTCAGGCATACTTGACTAAGGATTCAATAAATGCTAGGAGGAGAAGCTTAAAATTAAAATCAAAACCTCACCTCATGTTATTATCCTTTAATAGAATCAAGATCAAGGTACTCAGACACACCTCTCTTGTCATTGTGTGGTTTCAGTCTCAATTTACCCTTGATACAATTTACCTTGTATCTATGGAGTCCTAGGTATTGGAAGGAACTCCTGTGGTTATTAAGACCATCCTGAGACAGCAAAGAGCAAGCTGATGTTTGCAGCCAGGGTTCTGCACAGTGGAAAACAGTACTCTGAAATGGGGCTTCCTATGAAAACCAGACCCTGCCATAGTGGTCTTAGTGGACTTCCTTACACAATTTTGAAGTGTGACTGTTGATTGTTGAATGACCACAGCTCCGGACCAATATTTTTTGTTTAAGCTTGTAAATGCCTAAACTGCAATACTGGCAAGAAAGTGATATGATTTACTGGAACTCACTTTTCCTATTTTGGTAGCATAGGTTCTTGGAATACAGATTCCAGAACATAAATTTGACATGCTGAGATACCTTCCCTTTCCCTTTTCCCTCATATTCAATCTTGCTAAGTAATCTTGATTATGTCTCTAGCTATTCTCAGGTCTATTTCATCTTGCCACAAATGGGCTGAGGCCCATTTACATGGTCTCTGGCCATAAGAAATAATCTACCAAGTGGTTTCTGTCTCTTTTCATAACTCCATTAAGCTTTCTACATCAAATCTGGTTCTTTCTTGAGTTATAAAAATTTGTGGTACTCCCAAAGTGGCTTTAAGATAAAATGTAAACTCTAGCAGAGGCATTATGAAAGTGTAATCCCCAAACCAGGCATATCAACATCACTAAAGAACTTTTGGGAAAAAAAAAATATATATACAAATTCGTGCCTTCCCTTTCCCCAGACCTGGAGAATCAAAATCTCTGGCAGTGGAACCAAGTGACATGACCTGTGCTTTGAAAAGCCCCACAGGATCCTGACTTACTTTGCAAGTTCAAATTCGAACTACTGCTACAGGTGGCAAGAAGGTGGCAAGAGGCAATGGTGGTGACCCAATCTGCTCACTTCCCCTGGTTCACACATGTACGCCATGCCTCTGTCCTTAACGTCTTCTCATTGCTTCTCGAATATATTCGTGTCCTCTCACACTTCTGTGCCTTGGTTTTTCCTGTGTCTGAAATGCTATTTATTACTCTTCCACTGTCTGGTCACCAACTACAGGGCACCTTAAGTCCCTCTGGAATAAGAAAACTATAAATAAGTTGATACTCAGCTTCAGGCCCTCAGTTCAAATATCACCTTTGCTGCAACACTTTTTCTGCCATAATGGTAGGTAACACTCAGGACTACTGTTGTTTATGCCTCTTACCCTAGAAGATGGAGCCAGGAGAGCAGATACTCACCCTCTACATGTCCTTTAAAATCTGGGTACAATAGTAGATGTTCCCAACAAGTAATTATTAGGTAATATTTATCTGGTGGCCTCACAGGCAAGGCTGTGACTCTTCCTATGCTTTTATGTTCCTTAAAATTACTTTCATCAGAAGATGCTAGACTTTCTTTTAACTATTTCTTGGGAGTTCCCACATTCTTCTCTTCAGCTGACAGCACAGATTTAAGAGGCAAATTATGGCTGGAGAGAAGCAGAGTATGCCTTTCCCTCCTAACTCAGACCTTATAAATGAAGTAACCTTGATGTGAATACAAATTCAAATTCAAAAAATGCTTTCTATTCATAGTTTTTTCAGTCTTGATTTTAAGAGGTTAAAAGCCTTGAGTCTTTAAAGTATGTTGGAAAGCGTAATGTATGTTGGAAACACGTCTCAAAAATAATGGATTTGCTCTGTGGAAACAACAATTATCAGTCTGTGATCATATTTTCTATAGTCGGAAGTAAAGTTCATTGGCAGGATGGTATTCTGAAGTTTCCTTTTTTTCCTTTTTAAACAAAAATTTAAAGCAACTATTTTATGCTCATTTTTCTCCTTAATATCCTAAATATTATATAGGATATATATGTGTGTATATACATAGTGTTATTTAAGAAATAGTGATTTGAGTAAGTAGCACTTTGGACATCAACCTTTACAGTAACAGGATCATAATAACTGCAAAGTTTGGCTGTTTCACCTCTCATGAGAGAACTTCAGTTTTCTAACTGAACCCTGAGATGTGTTTTCCACAGAACTGAAATGACTTGAATAGAAAACATCTATTCTTTTGACTGTTCTGAACTGGAAGTTACAGCTACAGAGTCAGCCTGTAAATTTTTCATTTTCCTACTGTGAATAATAATTAGCTACACAGTTCTTTAACTTACAGGAATTCCTCCTTTCTCCACTAAGCCTGACCTGCCACCTTTGTCAAGACCCACATCTGGGTTAAATATATAATAAAGAGCAGGGAAAGATGAGGGTGGGGCTGGACATATAGTTGGTAAAGGATGGAAAGGTGTGTAAGCTAATGATGGCAGGTGAAGACTGGATGAGATTTCACATTTCACACAGTTGTGATGTTGGACAGAGGGAGCTGTAGAAGATTGGTATATTCATCATTAATTTAGGGTTTTGAGGATGCCTTTAGTTCCAAGTGTCTACTCAGTGTCACCAAGGAACAGAACAAGGAGCATCCTAGAAAATGGCCACCCTATTGGGAACCACTTCTTTGCTCTGTGATCCCAAACCTCTTAGCACCACTCCATGGACCCAGCACACATTTGTAATAAAGTCGCTCTTACCTCATTACAATTACACTATATTCCCAAAGGCAGTCAAAGCCTTTAATTCATCTTTATATTCTAAAGGGAGTCTGGTACAATATATATCCTCACTGTGCTCTTATTGAATTAACACATCATTCAGAAAGACTAGCTGCAAGCATTGAAACAGCAACTTCATACAGGGTCCAGATATACTCATTTAAATTATATAGCTTCAGAAAGAGAAGGCACTTATCTTCTATAAAGTGTTCCAAAATGTGTTCAAATGATTTGCCTAGTTAGCTGGAGGGCCACTGAAGAAGAGCCCTGCTCTGATACTACCAGTTGTTGCAGAACACAGTGCTAGTTCCTAGCTGCTGAAAAGGTCACTGAAGGAAGTGTGGTATGTGTGCTTATTTGAAAGAGTTTCAGGAAGTAGTCAGGTCCTGGAACCCTATTGTAAAACAAGCCAAATTCTAATTTTGATCCCAGATCCCAAAAACCTCCCCCCAAACATGCCAATCAAAGATATAAATTGGCAATAAAGACATAGTAGACCACCAGACCCTGAAGAGACTCCTGTGTGTGAGAACAAATTTGCATGAATAATAACAAATCAAAGAAAACTAATTATAAATGTTAGCTGCAAATGCAAATTTTAAAATGTACTTATCATTTATGATTTACTAAAATTTAGGTAAAGGCAATGCTTTACAGTCCATAGAAAACCATAGATATAAAGCAGATTAAAGTTAGAGCTGGCTGAGTAATTTACCACTGAAATAGTTTTTAATAGCATCTTCCTATTTTGCATCTAAATGTGATTAATTAATGGCATTTGATTGGATTCCCTTTACTTCCCCATTCCCAATCTTTCCAGATATTAACAAAGCAAGGTATCCAAATGACAGGCAGAGTGGAAAGAGTAAAATGAGAAGGCTGAAAAAATCGATCCATTGTATGATGACACATGATGAACCCAGAAAATAGACCAGCACTTACCTATGATCAGGGAAATTTGAAGAAATCATGCCCTAGACTATCAAAAGGGAGAGAAAAACTATCTTCATCTCCCCAGACACATGCAATAAGCCTTCCAATGACAGATTCTATTACAGTTAGAAATGAACACTGGCAAATTTGCCTTCATTTCTACTACTTTGAACCTCAGAGGAAGAATTGTCTCCTCTGTCTAATCCTTTCCCAGATCTTAATCTTACTCCCTCCTCCCTCTTCTTCAGAACCTGATTTCTTCACCACTTTTTTCCTTTCTGTTCTTTCAGGCCTAGTGGCTTTTAAGAAAGACACCCAAGGAATACCTCCTGGTCCTCGCATCCTGAACCCTTTGCTACACTGGGTGTTCTTGACCTTCCCTTAATTCTCTCTTTCTTGGGCTCCCAGTACAACATTTGCTCCTGATTTCCTCATTATCCCTGAAGTTCCTTTGAAACTGAAATCTGATTCTATCATTTTTTTCTGTGTAGCCTTGAATAAGTGATGCTAACTCAAACATTGATTGAAGTCACCAGCCTCTGACCAGTTCACCTGTGTCAGTGAAGTTAACCCAACCAAGGAAGTATTATAAACATCATAAAACCATTATGAGAGTTGTAAGAGAGCTGGGATCTTGCTAAAGAAAAATCCATAGGATGGTTGCCCACGGAAGAATTCAGTCACTGCCAAAAACATAGTGAAGCTGGGTTGGGATAGATAAAAACCCTGACTACCTCTCATACCTCTCCGCCAATTTTCTTTTGGTGCCTTTCATTTGTCAAACCTATCTGAAAACCCAGAGCATAACAGAGCCTAGATTATGCAAATTCTCAAAGGTCAACCTCAGGAGGTATTTAGCCACGCAAGGAAGACAGAGAATGAAGCTGGCTGGAGGATCAGAAGAGAATACGGAGCACAATAGCACGCTACCTACAATTGATCACTTTAAGAACATTTAGTGTGCCAGGGACTATTCTATGGAATACAGGAGATCACAAGACAGAAAAGATAACCATTTTCCAGGTGTTTTCCTTCTTATGTAAGACAGACAGTAGAGCAGTAACCATAAAAGGCAATTTTGCATGGTGATA
Organism: Galemys pyrenaicus; assembly: GCA_019455555.1. Lineage (NCBI taxonomy): Eukaryota > Metazoa > Chordata > Mammalia > Eulipotyphla > Talpidae > Galemys > Galemys pyrenaicus. The sequence continues at coordinate 14,729,870 of JAGFMF010011568.1, read as the reverse complement.
GTGCAATAAAGAAAAGCGTACATACCTCTGACTTACAGAGGCAGTCCTTTAGATGAAGGTTTTGAGGGCAGTCACCTCCAAGGAGATGGCAGTAAAGCTTAAAGTGAATATGATGAAGAAAGGAATATTAAGAAAGCTTTCCAAGACCTAGCGGCACGGTGTTCAAACAGGCAAGATCAGCAAGGGCAGATAAAAAGTCTGAGATAAAACCAGCTGGGCTCATGCAAGGGACAGAGAAGAGACCAGTGTGGATGGAGGGAGGCTGGTAGGAGATGAGGAATGGTAGGTGGAGGCTAGATCATAAAGGACTTTGTAAGCCAGGGTAGGAGTTGGGTGTTTTTGCTATGCAATAGGAAGGTATAGGTTATGGATGGGACCTTGATGTGTTGTTAGATTAAGATCTCTAATTTTCATTTGAAAAATGTAACTTTCAAAAATCTGTGAAAAATAAATTGTGGTGGGACAAGAATGGAAATGTCTTATTATAGTTTTCTTTGCCAAGACCAGAGAGCTCATCTTCAGGAGAGTTAGGTGGTGCTTTGCTTGGGATGGCATTGTTTGGACCTGAGTGGATGGGCAGCTGACACAAGAGGGGTCCAAGCACAGGCTGGCTGGCAGCCAGTGACATGGCTTAAAGCTAGGTGCTCTCGCAACTGGATTATACTCCTCTAAAATGTGGATTAGAGGATAAGAAGCGCATCAATTAGCAGTCAGTCATATGAGAACAGTTCAAAAAGATAAAGAACAAAGATACAACCGGAATGAAATGAGAACAGCTTATTTTTAGAAGTAACTTGGTTCTTTACAGCCATTTTATCTCTATGTAAATATCCCTGCTTACACTTTTTTTAATTAAGGTGGTCCCTGGGTCTCTCTTGCAAGCAAAATAGTCTCAATAAGACATTGGTGTCCACTTTCTTCCCTTTTCATTCACATCTGTCAGAAGTGACAAAGCTCTGCTCTGGTAACCAGTAAAACCCTCAAATCTTGCTGGATTAAAAAAAAAAAAACAAGGTTTACTTCTCATTCACTTTTAATATCCATCATAAGGTGGCTGGACTCTATTCAACTTCAGACTCCCTCAAAGATCAAGACTGTTAGCACGTGTACTCTCTGGAACATTGTTGATTGCCATGGCAAGGAGAAAAAGAGTTCTGGAAGGTCTTGCATCAGCAGTTAAATGCTGTGCTCACAATTCATGGGCAGAATGTGTCAAGCAACTCATCCCGAGTACAAGGAGTCCCGGAAGAGAAACCCTACTATGTATTTGAAAGAGAACAGGGAATATTTGGCACACTTAACCATCATTCACTCATCTATAACCAGAGCCTTCACTGTCTATATATACTAATCTCAAAATTTCTAGGTACAATATCCATTTCTACCCCTTATCCAAATTTTCATTCACCATTGGAATGAGACAATTGGATGATATAGTCTCACATGCCAAAATTGAACATCTTTCCCACAAACTTGCTGTATTTTTTTTCTTGGTCAATAGCCACATGATGTCCACTGCCTCAAATAGGAAACTCTGGTGTGATCTTTGACTTCTCTTTCTCTTCCAAAACCTAATCAGGTACCAAGTCTACAAATACTTCTAATTTATCCCTAGCCTACCAACTATATGATCAGTTCCCAACTTCAGCCATTTATGGATTCTTTTCTAATATATTTTATCAAAGTAATGTTGGCTTATAACTTTATATAGGTTTCAGGTATACAGCATTATAATTAGACTTCAATACATACTACATTATGATCCCCATTAAAGGCTGGTTTCCCTGTTCTACCATATAATTGACCTCTTTTAACTAATTCCCCACTCCTTCCCCTTCTCTTCTGGTAACCACCATTTCATCTTTATAGCTTAAGCGTTTGTTTTTGTTTTTTCATTTGTTTTGTTTATTTTCCACACAGCAATGAAATCATGCGGTATTGTCTTTCTCCATCTGACTTGCCCACACAATGCTGTTAGCCTCCTCTCTGGTATTCCTGCCTTCCTATTTTCCCCTATAAAGAGAAATCATTTGCTCATTCAACAAATATTTAGAGTGCTTATGTAACAGGGTGGTCCCAGGAAAAGGGGAAGTTCCAAAAATCCTGGTTCACCCTAAGTGGGTGGAGCTGAGGAAAAAAAAAATTTTCTACAAAAAAAAAAAAAAAAGGAAGATGGAGAACAACAAAAAAACCTAAATAAAACACGTGGAGCAGAGGGACATGTAAAAAAACTATGCTTACTTTTTGGTCTTGGACTGGTTAAAACAAATGTAAATAAAAAACCCGTAAAAAAGTTAGCAATGGCAGCTTTCATCTTAATTTTAATTTTACTCTTTTCCTCCCAAATTTGTCTAACTCTTTCTAACCCTTTCCTATAAGTCTCTACTAAAAAGTCCTTTAAATGTGTACCAAGTTTTTAAACCTTACTTTAAACCAATCCTATTTAGCTAAACTTTTACCCTCAAGGAGATGGGTAACTTTAAATACTTAACTTAATAACTATATTCTTTGTTCTTTCTTTATTGTACCCTAGTTATATTAAAATTCCTTTCCATTAAAAAATTTTATGTTTGTCTTAATGCGGTGGATGGCAAAACCCATTCAAAAAAAGCAGGCTTGGGGGTTCTGGGTACTCCTCTCCCTGTAACACTTACTCCTTAGATTAAATAATAGGTCAATCTTGCAGAAATTCAGTCTAAAGAGGTATACCCAGTGCTATAAAAAATTACAACACAGTGGAGAATGTGATAACAGCAATGCAGAAAGTAGAGTGGGAACGCAATGGAAATATCAAATTGGATGTGGTGTTGATGGGAGGTTAGGTTCAGAAGCTTATAGAGAGGAAGTAAAATTTCAGCTACAAGACTGGGCAGTAAGATTTACTCCTCCATGTGAGTCATAGGAATTGGCAAAGGAGCTGCTGGACAGTGTGTATCGGACAACTTTGAGGGACTCTTCCTGACTCCGTTAAAAAGGTGAACTGAGAACAAGAGCGTAAGAGAGCAGCAGGCTGATCTGCAACAACTCAGTGTACTACTCATTAGTTACTTATTAGGGAAATGGTGGAAGTTCATCCATTGAGTAAGGAACTCAAAAGAAAGAGCTGGTCTATGGGGGAACCATACTTTAATGATTGGAAATTACTTCCAGCCAGGCATAGCGCCAGACATCTTTATTATTTTATTTAACCCTCACAAAAGTTTTATGAAGTAAAATTGCATTAATATCTTCATTTTGCAATTTAAAAACAAACAGTGAAATTCAGGCATGATTTGACCACTTACACAGGTACTAAGTCTGTTTTGTACCAGAGTTTAAATTGATATATATCTATTAAGCCATACTGAGTGCCTACGGGAACTCCACACTGGATGTATCCACAAGTTGGTAGACAAGGGAAGGCAGGGCAAAAAGACAGATTTCCTGGTCGGTCATTGTCATTTGGGGAGAGAGGGTGGCATCAAAACTGTGGGCTTGGATGAGATGGCCTGAACTCCAAAAGGTAGGAAAGAGACCCACGGAACAAGATTAAAGGGACCCAAGGGAACATGGAAAAGAGTTTGAGAAGAGCCATCTGATAGTGTGAACCCTTAAGAATGCCTTTTGTGAATCTTTTTAAGAAGCTGAAGTGTCTATAACTCAATAAAAGTCCGCTGGGAGTCAGAGGGACATCTGCCCAGGGTGGTGGCCTTTGTATCAAAATTTCTTCAGTTCCTTAAGAACTCAGTGATCTGAAACCCACATGGAAACCTCATTACCTCCGGAGGCAAACAATCAGTAAAACCTCCCCAGATTAGATCAAGAACTCTTTGCCCAGTACCTCCAACGGATCTGTGTAGGTGAGCACGCAGAGAACTGCTTTCCCTGCGATCAAAGGTCACTGCAGAAGCCATCAACCGGTTATCGAGCAACTAAACCAGCAGTTTACCGACTGGGACGGGATTAGAGAACATCGCGCTCCAGGAATGTACGCAAGCGCGCGCCAGCCAGGGAAAGCCGAGAGAGCGCCGGGGACCCAGCCGGTCCCCAACTTTACCCTCACCGCAGCCCCCTCCCGCCTCTCCACCCCCGCAGCCCAGAGGGGCTGTGCGTCATGGGGGCGGGGCCAGAATGCAGGTCCCGCCGGGCCCCACCCCCGCACAGCGAGGCCCCGCCCTCCGTGGCGGAAAAGGGGCGGGCTCGGCTGGTGCTGGGGGGCCAGACTTTTCTGTCTCCCCGGACGGTCCCTCTGCCGCCGAGTCTTCGCCCTTTCTCGGAGCCACCGCCTGCCCCCTCAGCGGACACCGGGAGCCGAGGCCAGGCGTTCGGGACGTCATGAAGGGCCGCCGCCTGACAGGCGCCGCCGCGGAGGGGCTGGCCGGCTGAGAGCCCGCGCGGGGCCGAGGCATGTGGAGCCCCGGCGGGAGCCTGCTGCAGACACTGCCCGGGTTCCTGCAGCTCGCCGCGCTCCCGGGCCGCCCGGAGCTGCCAGCCCTCTGGGCCCTGCCGCGGGCGGCGGGCGGGGACGAGTCGGCGGACCACCTCCCCCGCGGGGGCGGGGCGAGCGCGGCGGCGGCGGCGGCCTCGGGCGCCTTGCTCGGCGCCTATCTGGAGAGCCTGGGTCCGCCTGCGGCCTCGGAGCTGCCCGCGCCGGGCGGAGCCTTAGCGGGCGGCCCCGGGAGCGGCAGCGGCTGCGGCGTGGTGGTCGGCGTGGCCGAGGTGAGAAACTGGCGCTGCTGCTGCCTCGGCAGCACCTGTTGGTGCCGAAGCCTCGTGCTGGTCTGCGTGCTGGCCGCACTGTGCTTCGCTTCCCTGGCCCTGGTCCGCCGCTACCTGCAGCACCTCCTGCTCTGGGTGGAGACCCTCGACTCGCTGCTGGGGGTCCTGCTCTTCGTGGTAGGCTTCATCGTCGTCTCGTTCCCTTGCGGCTGGGGCTACATCGTGCTCAACGTGGCTGCCGGCTACCTGTACGGCTTCTTGCTAGGTATGGGACTGATGGTGGTGGGCGTCCTCATCGGGACCTTCATCGCCCATGTGGTCTGCAAGCGGCTGCTGACCGCCTGGGTGGCCGCCAAGATCCAGAGCAGCGAGAAGCTGAGCGCCGTTATTCGCGTCGTGGAGGGAGGAAGCGGCCTGAAAGTGGTGGCCCTGGCCAGACTGACCCCCATACCTTTTGGGCTCCAGAATGCAGTGTTCTCGGTAAGTGGTGTCCCGTTGGTCCAGCCCTCTCCAAGTCTGTTTTTGACCGACCTAGTGATGGCCTTGGGAGGGCGCTCCATCAGATACATTCCAGCAAGCAGTGACATTGACAACAGGAGTTAAAATTACTTTCTGTCGCACTCTGAGAAATAAAGCAAATCTAAGTCGGGCCCTCAACTGGATATCAGGTAGAGAAACAATTGGGTTTTTTGGCATATGAATTCTATTTAAAATGAAGGGCCCTTTTAACTATGAGAGGAGATGACGGAAGATGTCCATTTCAAATATTGGTCATCTTACATCTTTAGCGACTTGGCAACAGGGAGTAATGGTTTTACATTCCTTAGCGCTTTCCTCTTGCTTGCATAAATGCACACAGGGTTTTGACTCAAGTTTTTAACGATTGGTGGGAGGTGGTTGAAGGCAGCGTTTGGGTAAATAGTAGCGGGATAGCTATAGACTCCTATTTTGTTTGGGGTTTCCAATAAACTTATAATAGGCGTTTTCTTTGCCAAGTAATTTGCTTTAACTGTTTAAAAGGGCAAAACCCTTTTATTTTTCTTTGGGAGAACTTCATTTTGAAATCGTCGGTAATGGATAAAGCAAAATAAGACAAACAAGCTTTTGTCCAGTTAGCATGTGTTTTTCTCCTTTATACACATTTTCTACACTTTTTTTTGGCCTTGTATTCATAGGTTCTGCTTATTCAGCTTAAGTTTCTCTAGCTTGTTGTCTGTGCAACTGATTGCCGAATAGAAATACTGTTAGTGAGGAGAACAAGATTGAATAATGAGAGTCAGATCTTTACAAACTCAGTGACTTTGGAATCAATTATCAACCCTACCTGCCCTTGCTTTCCTCTAAGGTGAAGGGTTTGAAATAGATTATGAAAATCCCAAATTCAATGATTGTAAGTTACAAAGTGTTCATAAAATCCCAGGAACTCAACCCTTCAGCTGTCAAGAAAACTGTGTATGGGTGTTAAGAGATACAACATTCAAAAGCACCAAGAACAGATGTAATTTATATTATTTTGGTAATTCTAATATACTCTTTCAAAAATGTTTTTACTCTGGAGGCTTTCCCGTTTTGTTTTGTATGAGGAGGAATTCTAACCACCTTACCTCTATGATGAAATTTATTTTTTTCTTACGGCTTTTGCAAATCTATTGAATCTAATCAACAGCAGCAATGACTGTAGAATGAGACTTGTGGGGGCATGGAATAAATAAGGGATTTTCTGTAGAGATAAAGTTTGGTATGGTCTCAGCCTTAAATTTTTCACTTTTCACAATCATCTATAGTATCGGGTATGTACCTGAACTTTAACTCAACCTTGTATTATAATAGATCTAGTGGCATATAACTTAGAGGGTTAGTGGTAAGGAACCGGAATAGTCTCACCTTGTTTGCTTTGTTTTCCAGCATAACCTGTATTCTTGTACTTTGTTCTTCTACTGTGTTCCTTTTTTCCACAGAAAAGATAATTCTGACCTTTTAATCAGTCTTGGAGAATGTGATTATTCATATACTATAGATCATTGTCTAATAGGAGCACAGGAGTGGTGCTTGAAGCCAGCTGTCTGCTTAGAATTTGTTGACCTGTTGGCCAAGCTGCTTATCCTCTGTGGTTCAGTTTCTTACTTTAAAGTGGGGAAAGTAGTGGTATCTACTTAATGAGGTATTGAAGAGATTACATAAAACAAATAGGTACAATAGGGATTGACTTAACACACTCACATGTTGACTTCTGTTGCTATAACTGTTACTACCCAAGTGACCTAAATCATAAATAGATGGTAATCTCAAACTTTATACTGTGATCTGACCATAGGGTCTCAACTTACTGTTTATTTAGTATTTACTATATTCCTGGCTATATAAGAAGGATTCATTATGTTTAATTAAAACCCCAGGTTTTCCCTTGACAATGTCTCTTTAAATATTAAACATTTGAGAAATCGTACCTTCACTTGGAAGTAATTTTAGGTAATTAAGTAAGTAGTTTGACCAGGGTCAACTCTCAGTTTGGCATTGTGAGGTCAAGAGAAAAGAGGGGTGGAGAGAGACCTCTTAAAATAGATGGTAGAGCCCTGTTTTACTGAGGAAGAAATGGAGGAGGCTTAACCAGATTCACCCATCCACCACATGTGATGTGACAGAGCTGAGATTTGAACCTAGGATCATCAGATACGGTGTATACACTGTATAAAATTCTTACTGGAGCCTTAAGCAGGGTGAGCTGTGAAACCACTGGATTGTAGTCTGTTACATGTTGTTCATGTCTATTATTTTGAGTTTTGTGTTTACAGAAGTAGCTCTTTCAACCAAAACAGTTTGCTTAATTCACCCAGAGTGTGTGAGAAGAAAGCTTAGTTTAGGCTGATGCTGATATTAGTCTGAATTTTCATCTGCCTTCGAGAACTTCTACCCCCATCCTCTCCAGTTCCTTACTCCTCTCTGGTTTCCTACTGCTGCCCCTTTACCAGGCATATTTCTCTTGTTTTCCTTCTTCCTTTCCTACCTTTAAATTATCTTTTCTCCACCTATTCCAGTAAGAACTCATTTTCTTAATTCCCATGATTAAAAAAATATATATACTTGGATTTACCTCCAAGAAGAAATTAGGTGTAGTGATCATGTAGACAGATTTTGGAAGAAGACAGTACTTGATATCGCGAGCTGTGTGACATGCTCCAAGTTTCCTCATTGTACAATAGAGTTGTGAGGGCTAAATAAACTAATGTAGTGAATGCACTAAATATTTTGCCTGGTACATAGTTAATTCTCAGTAATTTATAGCCAAGTACTGCTTGCTGGTGGCAGAGGTAATGGTAATAACATTGCAGAGGCAAGGACTGATTAAAAGTGGGGAGTATGTGGAAGAAGGAAAGAGGGGTTTCCCCTTGCTTCTCTATTCTTAACCAGAAATTTTTCTTCTCCCATGTATGCTTAAAAGGGATAAACACACTCCACTTTTGAATCTGTTGAAATAGAAAACTACATAATACTTTATACTATTATTTCTTGGATTATTAGAAATACAGTTTCTCAAATACATATTTAAACATTTTATTCTCTTAGAAATGCACTCATAATTTCTCCTGGGAAATAAAGCTTAATTTTTTTTCCAATACATTCTTGTATGTGTAGGTATTACTGTCTATTAGGGCAGATTTCTGAGCTTGTATGTTGTGTGTGTTTCTCAGTACTGTTCTTATACAGAAACATCTAGGAAGAACATTATTCTCTTACTGAATCTGTCAGGATGGGCTGAATTATGCTGCAGTAACAACCCCTATCATTAGTAGGTAAAAAGCAAAGGTTTGTTTACCTGCTGGACACACTTCCAGGTTTAACTTGGTTTAGGGGGAGGGATGGGAAGTCTCTGCTTTTTTTTTACTTTGGGATACAGAGCCATCATCTTATATTCTGGTCCCGGCACAGGAGGAATTGCACAGTGGCTTTTGAAACTTCTTCTGGAAGTAATTTCACTCTTTATCTGATCTAGGTTAGTTTTACAGGTCCACAACTAACCACAGAGGGCAGGAACAGGAGAATTGGTAGTGTATAGTAGTCTATAGTCTTCTTCAAGTCCATGGCACTTGACTACCTTCTTCCTCTGATACCCCACCTCGAATCATTGGTTAAGTCCAGTGGACTCTGCCTCTGGAAGCTTCAGTCTGGACCACTGTCATTAACTCTGACTCAGGCATCTCAGCCTCCTATCTGGAAAGCCAAAGGCTTTCCAATCTTCTCTGTCCAGGAGATACTAAAATGCAAATTAGATCTTGGTATTCCCCTGCAGGAAGCCCTCAAGTGGGTTTTCTTTTCCCCACAGGATAAATTACAAACCTCACAGATTACCTCCATTGCTTTTCTCTTGCCACTAAGTACTCTGATATGTTAACTTATTTAATTCTAAGCAAAATTATCTGATTCTCAAAAGTACACATGATATTTCTGATTCAAATAGAGCAAATCTTGAAACTTCAGGCTTAACTTTTTTTCAGTTGCTAGAAAAGATACTGGTTCTGTCAGATGACTGTTGATGCAGGTGTAAGAGATGGGCTCTTAAAATAGAAAAGCTGTGTAGAAGAAACTTGTTACCATTAAAACTGAAAACATTCACAATAGTAAGATCCCAGTCTGTATTTTATAAGCGTTAGAGTATTCTTATAAAGTCTGCTCTGTATGCTATCTTGTAGATACCCAAACTTCTGTAGTTTAAAATTCCCTCCTATGAATTGTTACCTTTAATAAAAAAAAAAATCACATAACTGGTTATTATGGATTATAATACTCATACTTGGAACTTTCAGAGTTTTGATTTTGTTGTTCTGTAGGAAAGCCTAAATACCATTCCCTCTTTTCACTTTGGTCACAAGGAAACTTAAGAAGTCAAAAATTCTGATAGCTTCCTTTTTCAGAATAAATCCTTGTGAGAAATTGTTTCCATCATCATTAAATCTTTGAAACCAAAGTAAACCTTAAATAAAAACATAAAGCAAAATTTGAAAGAGCCTTTTACTCATGTGTTGTGTTCACCACATTACAATATGCAGGGCAAATCTATGTACATGATATCCTTTAATCATCACAACAGTCCTTTGAGGAGGTATCAGTGGAGTTATTTAGAGGACAGCTATTGCAAATTTGAAATCAGATGTGGCACTAATATTCAGTGTCATTTTGGGTGAGTTATAGTTGCTTTGTTAACTATATTTGCAGTTGTAAAATTTGTTCAATGATTTCTGCTATATATCTGTCATAAAATATGTAGTTTTCTCTTTATTCCCTCTCTCCGTCCTCTGCAGAAAGGAGGACATGGAAATTCAGAAATTTTTTAATTTTGTAATTTAATAAGTGTCAGGCACTGTTCTAACGTGGCACATATTAATTACTTAATATTCATATTAATCCTAACTTCATGTCACAGCTAAGGCAATTGAGGCACAGAGTGGTGAAGTATCTAGCCTAAAAACACACAGTTAAGTGTCAAAATCATGATCCTACCCAAGGTTCTGTTTCGAGCCTGAGAAGAGCTGGGTTTCTCAGAAATCTGGTTCCAGTTCCTTAGCACTTGCCCACAACACAGTGCCTATAAAACATTGTGGAGTACTTCCCATCTAGCAGGCACTAGGCAGGGTTCATGTTGTGGACATCATCCCAGGACTTTAGAGCAGGAGTCAGTGAATTGTGGCCCATAGGCCAGACCCACCTTCTGATTTTGTACAGCACATAAACTAAAAAGTTTTTCTATTTTTAAATAATTAGGAAAAAAATTTCAGTTGAATATTTCATGCATGCAAACATATGAAATTTAGATTTCAGCATCTGTAACTAGTGTTATTTGAACACAACCATGCTCACTTGTATATGTATTTTTGACTCCATTTAAGCTAGATGGATGCAGTTGAGTACTAAGGTTTGTAAAGTCTAAAATATTTACTACCTGGCCCTTTACAGAAAAAGTTTGCAGTACAGTTCCAGCAATCACTGTAATAAAATAGCCATCAAGCCCCAGTCCCTGCAACTGTGGGACGAGCCCCTTAAGCTCTCACATTTACCTTTTTATTAAAAAAAAAAAAATTAAGCAAAAGCAATACATGGGTATTGAGAGTAAAATGTAAAGAAAACAGAAATGAGTAAAATTAAAAGTGTAAAGTCTTATCCATCAATCTGGCTCATTTCTCAATAGAACCACTTTAAAGGATTAAATGCTAAAACTCTTAACTACTTTTCTATTTTTATGAACCTAAGGTAGATTAGAAGCAGCAACAAATTTTTGTTTATTTGTTTTTGTGGTAGGGAGCTAAGAAACTGGTATTAAGATTAAAATAATGAAAGCAAAAGATTAAGACAAACCTAAAACAATTATAACTGTCATGACTATTCCTAGAACTTGCATTGAGTGATCATGAAAAAGATAATGTTGATTTTTAGAAGTTTAGTTCACAACTGAACTAAAGGAAATGTATTTCAACTAAAGGAAAATTTTGACTAGTGAGTATAAGACCACAACTGTGGTAAAGTATTAACCTTGGGGACTTGTAGGACTTGTAGTTGTCCCAGTTATTTTGTGACTTTGGTGAAGTCATTTAATAATCTGGTCTTCAGTAGTCTGGTTCATAAAATGAAAAAGGTTAGATTCGTAAAATGACAAGTTGAAAACACAAGTAATGGGAACAATTTGACATTACTTTTTATTTTTAACAGCTTAGTGACAGTACATTTTATAAAATATATATATACAAACGTAAATATATTTTATAAATATATGAAATATTTGTGTCTCATCTTAAATTTTTACCTCTGTTATAGATATAACTATACTTTTAGATATATATATATGGATGGCAGTCTGTAACACATGATTGTATGAGTTTATGTAATGACAATTTCTTCTCACACTGTGAAAATGTACTAATTTGCAGCAATGCTACATACAGGTTAGATAGAATAAAAAGATAAGAGATGTAGTCTGTTTTGAAAAAACTTGGGACCTATCTCTGAAGGATCAGAAATGATAACCATGTTAACAAATGGATGCCACCTCAGCCTACATCTTACCCCTCATAGTACCACTTAGTATAACTGGCCATTACTTCCTTGAAACTGTTTTCTGCACTTTGGGCCTCTTCACTGTCTCATCAGCTTCTGTGGTTTAAGTGGGTTCACAGTTCACAAGTTTCTTATCTGGCCTATTGTATCATAGTAACATGTATACAGTATATTTCATTGTTCCTTCCTAGATTAAAAAATAAATTCTTAAAAGCAGATGTCTTACACTTATTTTTGCATTGTTTGATTTCTCTGTCTATAATAATAAATATTCATCATAAAAGCTTTGAAAAGTATAGCAAGTATAAAGAAGAAAAAAGGTTAACATTTTCATTTTTCTCTTTCTTGTCTTTGCATTTATTAACTATAATTTTCTTAACATCCTGAATAAATTTTATAAATGATTTTTATGGGCTTTTACTGAATGTAATAAATATTTCATCATTTTCTATCCTACAAAATGATTTAAAATGACCACATTATCAGCTGTGGTTTTCTATCTTTATCCTTTTTTAAAGGTGAGCCTTATGTATGGAAGGCATTTGATACATTATTGTTGAATGAATGAAAATATAAACATTTTGTCAGAAATAAATTAAGAAGGTCTCTTTAATTTATTTTTAAGAAATGAAATTGTGTATTTTTTTTTCCAGGGGAGAAGGGTCTGTGTGTGTATTGGTGGTGGGGGGGGGGGCAGTGGTTGTTGTATTAAAATCTTAAATCACTCAGTGACAGTTCCCTTTCCTGAAAATATTTATGAACCCTGATTGATTTAAAACTTACTAAAAAGTTTTGTGCATGAAGATGGTTTCTGCATTGTAGACAATGACCTAATTAACGATCTCTGTTAGCAGAAGTCTCTACACTGAAGCTCTTTCCAACTGTTATGAGTATGTTCTCTCAGAACAATGCCTGGTTCTTTTTCCAGTAGCAAGACTTTTCCCATTACTTTCAGGGTTGCTCTCTAACTGAAAAGGATCTTAGCCTGGAAGTGCTTTTTAGTATTCATTCAGTATTCACTCTGCGATTAACTGATAGGTACCCCTCTGTGTGCGCACTGCTGTTCTTGATGCCAGAGCTATCAAATAAAGTCCACCCCACATCCCTCAAATGCTTACAATCTAGTGGAGATTTAGCATTCTAGGTATATAATGGTATAAATTTTGCTGATGACTAATTTCCATTTATAATATTTCAGTGTGGGAGAGAGGGGCAAGGTATTCTCAATTTCTGAATAGCCAGGTACAAAAATATTTTGCATTTAGACCAACTAGCCTAAGTCTCCATGTTCATCATCAGCAATTTTGATGTTCATACAATCAAGATTTATTTAGCACTCAAAATATAGCAAGCATTGTGCTAGAGACAGTGAAGAACTGCGTGATAGATCCCTTCCTGCACAGAATTTATATGTAGGAGAGGGGTAAGAAGTAGAAGTAAACGAATAGTGAAGCTTTATTGTCTGGTGTGAGGCCGAGGGGCACTGCAGTGATAGTGTTTTGTCAAAGAACCTGAAAACATTTCTTAATGCAGACTTGGAAGATACGGGAATGTTTCCTAGAGAAATTGATGACTGAGTAGTGAAAGAGTTTAGGATGTTTCTTTGGGTGCCAAAAAGAATGATACACAAACGCCCAGAAGGAAAAATGAACAATGAGTGTTCTAGGAACAGAAGCATTTTGATGTGCCGTGAACATAGTTTAACATGAAGGATGTAACAGTCACAGACCAGGTCATGGAGCCCTTCCTATGTTGAAGAACCTGAACCTCTTCTGATGGCAATAAGAAAAAGTTGAAGCAGGATTAGACTTGCATTTTTAAAAGATGTTGTGGGATTTAGTATAGGTGGTGACCTGGTATCAAGACAAGTGGGTGGGGAACTGAGATAAGATAGGAAAGGAATAGAGTCAGGAGAATTCTTAGATACTTAGGAAGTGAGGTCAACAAGGTAGATGATTGGATGTGGGAATAAAGGAGGAATGAGCTGTGTGACTGACTTCTGAAGTGTGTAGCAGAGCAACCGAAATTGGGAACTGAGGAAGAGGTACTGTGGGTAGGGAAGAAAATGGGGCGCTAATGTTTTCCCTTAAACCAGTTTTAATTGTTCATATTTATGGGCTTCCCTGGTGGCTTAAGGGTTAAGTCTCAGTGTTACCCACTGTGATGGCTCTCCACTGTGGCCTGAGTTATGAGTTTGTTCCCTTCCAGGGAGCTAACCCACAGGGCACAGCAGACTTGTTCTCAACTGTGTATTTCAGTAGATCTGCCTGTTCTGCTCTCTACTCTGTCTTTGCCGAATTTTCTCACTCCTCCTCCCCTCACACCTCTCGTTTATACTCCATTTCTATGTAAAATAAATAAAAATCTTATGATAAAGGAATAATCCCTTTAAAAAATTTAATATTTCTGGAAGCGAACATTACTTACCATAGAATATGTGCAATAAAATACATGTTTCATCAATAAATAGTAATAAGATGAAAAATCAAGTGGTAGTAATTTTAATTTCTTTTGACCATTTCCTTCTTAAATACTATAAGAAATCACAGCTATTCTCTATAGGTTATTACTAAATATATTTTAATTGGAGTTTGCCTTAATAGTTACTTGGTCAATAAACAGCATCCCTATTATAGAAACCAAGAAATGCCTATACAGGAAGGTCTCATTTCCCTAAACTGATGTTGGATTCACAGAGCTCTGGATAAAGTTCAAATTCTATCATACACAGATCACCTTTATATTCTTCATTAGAGCTATGTCAAGATAGTCTGTGTAAAAACAGTACACTTTCTGATTGTGTTAAAGCCAGTGAATTCATGGTGTATACAGTTGTTTACTGAGGAAATGGGAGCTTGAGGTAGGGTGACAGGGAGCTTTTATCAAACTGCTGTGCCTGAGACGACAGCAGACCCAGGCTCAGTGTACCTCAGGAGTAAACTGAAGCTCTCTTATTGTCACTTCTAAAAATGCCATATCAGAGATAAATCTGCTCTTGCTCCTCCAAATTAAGGTTTTCTTTCTTTCTTTTTTTTCAGATGGCCTTCTTTGTTTACAAGATATATTTACCATTATTACTGTCCTACTTTAGTCTGTACTGGCCCAGACAAGTCAATTACATCTCCAAGTAAATCAAAGTACCTCTGAGAATAGGATTAATAAACTTTTACGATGCATGTGGCGTTTTAAAAGCATAGAAGGATGGCAGTCACTCCACACTCCAGTGAAACTATTCATAGTGAATAGCTGGAATCTTTTCTGCTTTCTTTAGATACATAGTTTTTCAGGAAGGAAATATAAATAAATAATAACATTTATTTTTCCCTAATGAGGCCTCAGTCATGACAGGTTTAATAATCTGGTTAATATTTTGGACAAAGATATTGTAGAAGAATTAAGTGACAGAGTTGTTTCAGATTTATGAATTGTGCTCTTTAAATAGCCATTTGGATATTATTGATGTCATCTGAGAATATCAATTATGTGGTCTATTTAGAGAAATGTTATTACATTTAAAAAAATACTCATAAGCTTTGTATTGACATTTTGGAGCTTCACTTAATATTTACATAAAAGGTAATTTCCATGACAGCATGCTTTATGATTAACTGCAAAGTAATAATTTTTGTTTTTATATTTACTCATTTTATACATTTGACATGTTTATTCTAAAGAAAGTTCTGTAAGTGCTTCACACTGACAGAGAAACCTTTCTTCAACTTAGCCCCACTTCACCATGCCTCAATTAGACCCCCCTAATGCTTTTTTTTACAGAGTACAGACTTGTGCCCCTTCACCCTAGGTCCCTTCCTTGCTACTTCACTATTTTTTAATGGTTAAAAGGGTTTTATTAAGAATAACAAAAGCTACTGTTCTCACTCCCAGTCTTTATTTTATAAGATTCCCTTGCATTTGCCCCATAAACAATCTGCACTGAATTTATCACCAACTTCATAATACAGCCTATACTTCCCTTACCACCTTGACCTTACTCATTCTCCTCCTCAAACACCTTACCTTCCTCATCCTATTTATCTTTGTCTGATAAACACATATTTAGCTTTTGTCTATTTTAAATACCTTTCCCACAAAGATGTCCTTTGGCCCCCATTCTTACAGCTAATTTTAATACCTCTTTACTCCTTAATGCTCTGTATATAGTCCTGTGCAAGGCTCCCTTAACTGCCTGTTTCTGAAGTAGTTGGTGTGTATTTATTAAAAAGTGTGTAAATTCCTCAAGATAGGAGTTGTCTTTCTGTCTCTTGTAGACACCTACAAGAGTATCTTGCAAGGGCAGTCTTTGGGTCAATAATCATATGCATGAATATTAACAAATTGCTATAGTGTTTTTCCCAAACCAACAATGGTACATCTCTAATTAATCGTCTGTGTATAAAGATGAATATCAATTGTTACTTCATGGAATATGATACTTACATGCTTATTAGATTGTAGTTATAGACTAATATATAATACTACATTTAAATTTTGTAAAAGAACTTACTAACAGATTTATTATATGCCATTAATATTACCCAAATGGGGGTATGGGAAAATTCTTCTCAGAATTAACATTAGTATTAACATCAACTCAGAAATAGACTAATAAGAAATCCATGATATGTGAATAAAATTACTAAACTTACAGTAAGAGATGTGAATGGTTTTGAGAAGTTATAGAAACATTATGGATAAGAATACCAGATATCCTGGAGATTTTGAGACTACTGAGTTTCATACATTTTCCTTAATCCCAATATAATATTTACTGACTTTTTCTTTTGGATGATCCCAAAATGTGTTCATAGTAGTAGGTAAGAATAGTTATGACAGTTTTAAAGATAATAATAAAGGGGTTTTAAAAACATGAAATTATCAAATAGTAAGTGGTAATTTTACCACAATTTGATTTCAGTGTAAGATTTAAGATATCAGTGGAAAATATAGTGCTCCAAATAGACCCTTTTATATGCAGTAATATAATAAACATCACAAGTCACTGAAGTTATTGATTAGCTAGTAAGTAATGATGGAAAGATTGGCTTCTGGGGAAGGGGAAGAATAAAACTCTAGTCTCACCTTGAATCCAAATAAATTTCAGAATAAGTGATAAATGTTTAAAAAGGAAAATACAATCAGAAAGAAAATATGTAGGTGAAAGCTTATAGTGGGATCTAAGAATGCTTTTTGTAAACCTAAAAGCAAAGATCAGAAGAAAAGATTGGTAACACTTGATTATATAAAAATTTAGAATTTGTATGTCAGAAAGTAGAATTAAATTTCAAGGAAAATATTTGCCATATATAGACAAAATATTATTCTTATACTATATATAAAGAGCTCTTATGAATAAGACATTTGACATTTCAATAAATATGGGCAAATGTGAACAAATAGAACCATAAAGAAAATTAAGATAGTATAAATGAAACATTATGTTTATCATTATCAAACTAAGAAAGATGGGAAATTTTAGTACTTAAAGTTGGTAAGAGTATGATGAAGTGGATACCTTATGTATAACTTATTGATTGAATTGTAAATTACTGTGAACCTTTCTGAAAAGCAAAAATAACTTTGATCCAGTAAGTCCTCTCGCAGTGATCTATCCTAAAATAATGGAGATGCATATTAGTTTTTTTTCTTGCTGTGTAACAGACTACTCCATAGCTGAGTGTCTTAACTGAGAGACATTTATTACTTTGGTTTCTATGAATCAGGAATTTCTGTGCATTGTAGCTCTGGGTGCCTCTGACTCAGCTTCTCTCACAATGCTGCAATCACAGTATCAGCCAGGGCTGCAGTCATCTGAAGGCTTACTAAGGGAAAAAGTACTTCCAGGCTCACTCTTCTGGCTGTTGACAGAGCTTCATGTCTTTGCTAGTTTTTGACTGATTATTTCAGTTCTTGCAATAGGAACCTTTCCACAGATGTATCGAAACCTGGCTACTTACCTTCTTGAGGGAGAGCTGGAAGTCCTATTCTTTCTATGACCTAATGTTGAAAGGAACATGTCACTTCTGCTGTAGTCTGTTTGCTAGAAGCAAGTTCACATTCTAGGGGAAAAGATCATCAAGGGCATGAGTACTAGGTTTACTGGGACAAATTTAGACACTACTTTTCATCATAGTTTTTTTAAGTTCATAGTAACAAAAAATAATACACACTCATATACACATAAAATAAAGGAACAAGCTAAATGTCTCAGCAGAATGGTTAAGTTGTGCTGCATTCACACAGTGGTATAATTGCATGGCTTATGATTTTTTTTTGAGTGTTAGTCATTTGCTAGGTATTATATAAATATTTCTGATATTAACAACTATGTAAGGTGGTAGTTATTATCCTTATTTTATAGATGAAAAATAAAAATGCTTAGAGCCAGAGTAGTTCATTGAGTTCTCAGCATCGGAATGTCAGTCCAGGGAAATCTGATTTCAAAGTTTTTATCTCAGTTACTTTATCAGTGACCACACTACCATTTAAGTATGCTAGTGGAGACTATTTAGTGACATGATGCAGATGCACATGGCTATTTTTACAAAGTGATTAGGTGTGTGCACATTTTATTTGTATCTAAGAAAAAGGTCACAAGTATTATCTTTTAATGGTATACTAATATTAGCATTTTTCTATGAATTATCATTCTAAATTTTCTACATTCTGCATGTATTTACTTTATAATCACTTTTACGAATGAGAATGCTTTGTGAAGTATTTATATCTCATCTACTCCTGAGGAAAAACCACTAGCAGTAAGTGTACACAAAGCTTTATGTGAAGTTGAAGGTTTTCTTGGTACTGAATCATTCCCTCTGATCTGCTCTTCTAGATTACCGATCTCTCCTTACCCAACTATCTGATGGCATCTTCGGTTGGACTACTTCCTACTCAGCTTCTGAATTCTTACTTGGGTACTACCCTGAGGACAATGGAAGATGTCATTGCAGAACAGAGTGTTAGTGGATATTTTGTTTTTTGTTTACAGGTGAGTTTAAGGCAAAAGGTTTTATTTTTTTCCCCCTTTCCTGTTATGTCATTGTTTTTTAACCCTAACACATCTTTTTATACACATATATATTTTTGACATCAATTGTGGTCACCATGGATTTCCCACCACCATTTCACCAGTATACCATCACTTCAGTCCCTAAGATTTTTCCCTCTTATACCTTTTTTTTTTCCAAAACTACTTCATATTTTGACAATATTTATATTTTTAATTGTGGATATATGGAGGTGTATAGAACTGAATTGATACTGAAAATTTTCATAAAAGGGAATAACTAAAATAGTTCTTTTTGCAATGATTATTTTCAAAATCATTATTAAATACTCTTGAGTTGTGTGCAGTATTATTAGTACTGTTTCTGAAGTTAACTATAGTGAGATTTGGTGAGTTTGGTTTTTATCTCAGTTTATCTTCAAATTATTCAAATATTCTTTCAGTATTTTTCAAGCGGTGTAATTTTCTAGTATAATTTTATATAAAACAAGATTTTTTTTTAGAATGTATTGCTTTATATAAAGTATCTAAAGTATCCCATTACAAGTCCAAATAACATTTGTCTAATGGATCATTATTGCTATGCAAGTTTAAATACATATAATTTCATGTAAGAGTTTTATAGAAGAGGTAAGGTCCCCATGAAGTAGCCATATTTATTCAGTGCCTTTGAACTACATACAGGAAGAGTTAAAAATTTATTTACTTGTAGTATATTTAATTCCTGAAATTTACCAAAATATAAAATCACTATAATATTTGAAGTTTTAGTAAGATGATGATGATTGTTAACCCTTATTTATATGTCCTATATTTAAGCTCATGTGATGCCTAGTTTTATTATCTTCAACCAGTTGTATACATCTGTTCCCACCAATATGTTCAGTGCTATCATATTGTTAGCTTGACATTAATCATGACGGGATTATTTACACCATGAAAAGTAGCAAGGGCACCAGATCAAGCCTCCCATCTCTGATCCCCTAGAACCAGTTTACCAGCACCCATTGAATAGTAATTTGTCATAGTTCAAGGGGTAGAAACAGGATTTGAACCAAGGTTCTGGAGACCATGCTCATAATCAGTAGACTAGAGTTACTGTACAGAAGTACTAATGAGAGACAACTTGTTGATCCCTGGTAATTTTAGTTTTAATTTGTTCTGTTATCGAATATGTGGTATATTACAAATTTATTGTTAGTGCCATTATTCTCAATATTAAAAATAGTATGATAAAACTGAGTTAATTTTCTTTGTGCTTCTGTAGTATAAGCTTAGTGAACAAAATAAAAAATTAGCCCAGGAATATTCACATTGAGCTTTAAATAAATTCTGTAAATAAAAGAGCTTGCTTTAAGAAAAATTTTATACTTTTTTTTATAATCAGGGAGTCATTTTTATTTTTCTTCAGTTTTTTTTAAATTATCTAATTTTGAGGTTCTGTTATTTATTTTCATTAAGATAACATAGCATCTTAACTATGTATTAGCTTTCTATGCATTATATCAATATTATAATTTACATTTATAAGTCATCCCAAGCTACTATAAGATTCTGACATGTTACAATCTAAGACAGATTTTTTTTTAGCATATTCAAATATATTTTGTTTTCTGGTTTCCTGAATGAGCAATCCATCTGAAATAGCTTGCTTTTTCCTCTCTTGATATTTTTGTTTGTGTAATAAATTCCCTATTAATAATAGTTAGGAGACTTTCACTCTGGTTCTTTGTATAATTATTTTTTTTAAAAGATTTATTTATTTATGCATACAAGCACTGGGGTACAGGCCAGAGGTGTGGGGGGGTGAGAGGATTCACCACAGAGCAGGGAGCAGAACAGGCAGATCAACAGAAGTACACTGCTG